>JAOUQZ010000025.1:12617254-12645747 GCA_028564935.1 Neosilurus hyrtlii
TATATATATATAAAAAATTTTTTCCCTCTTAAAAAGACAATGGTTCCAGAGTGTGCCTCTTACCACACAAAAGGCAGTACTGCAATGCTCATCTTTTCCTTTCTCTCTCCACCCCCCCATAAAGGAATTCCTAAATATTTTATATCTTGTGAAGTGACTAAGCTGAATTATTATGAACTACTCAATATATTTCCCTCCATCCATTACCTATACCAGTCATATACACTCTGTGGCTTCAAATTCCCAGTTTGGTCCTCTGATGTATCCCATCCACCTCAAGGTTTGCTGTATTGTGTTCTCTGAGATGCTTTTCCGCTCACTATAGGTGAACAGAGTGGTTACCAGAGTTACCTTTCCTAGCAGGGTGAACAAATCTCGCTCTTTTTTTATCCTCCAGAGATAACCCATGTTTGGAATTACTTAAATCAGCCCATTAGACACCAACTGTGCCATGATGTTCCTATTTGCATCGTCTTCTGGATTCCATAATGCTACATGATTGGGTGGTTGGTTAACTGAAAGCAGTATGATTGAAACTTATTAAAGGGACAGTGTGAAAAATTTTGAGGTGTCTAGCGGCATCTATTGGTGAGATTCCAGATTGCAACCAATTGAAATTTAATTCCTGGCCCTCCCCTATAAAGCCTGTATGGTTCTGGGCTACTGTAGAAATATGGTGGTGAAGATGGCCGCTTCCACTAGAGAGGACCTGCTTCCAATGCAGATAACATTCATGAAAACTTCTGTATTAATGATTTAATTAATGTCTGATAAAAGGTCCTTGAAAATGTTACACACTTGTTTGTATATGACTTGGCACACTTAATTTCCTTTATTTTATTTTCTATATCTCTATCTATCTATCTATCTATCTATCTATCTATCTATCTATCTATATATCTATATATCTATATATATATAAAATTTTCAAATGTAATAACCGGAAAGACGGCACCTTTTGATGACCACACTCTTTAACTAGCTTATTCTGCGTGAACGGGGTGTAGCACTTTCTTTGAACTGACCAGTCCCGTGTTGCCTTATGCCAGTGAAGGTGTATAAAAGTCTGAAGAATCATGTAATAAAAACAGAACATGAGGTTAGGTAGTGTCTGAGCATGTGGGAATTTCTTTGTTTAACTCCCAACTCATTCTCTTAATATTCAGTGTACACAAAATCAAAAGGTAAAACCTAATAACACAATGGATTAAGCAATTGGCAATATATGTTTAATACCAGCACTGATCTCAAAATCTCAACATTATAGGTAACTTAAAATTTAAAAAAAATTTAAAAAAAGGATTGACAGAGTGGATAATTAGAGTTATTTATATTTTAAGCCACCAGTTCAGACATTCAAAAGGAGATTGTTGAATGTGGGGGAATGCAAAGTGGTTATGTCACAGTTATAAAGGGAATTAAGGATAGCTTTCACATTCATACAATCTCTCTCTATCACACACACACACACACACACACACACAGACAGACAAGACACACACAGCGTCTGGCTAAGAGGGTCAAGAGCAAACATGTATAATAGAGATTCATAAAAAACAAAAATGCACTCATTCTGCACAGGTGAACGAGAACTACACACTAGAGACATACAATCATACACTGTACACATCCGTACAAAAACACACAAGATTTATTCACTAGGTTTAAAAAAAAAAATACAAAAAAATGTACAAAGCATAGATATGGAATGGGATCTGATCTGCAAGGAGATGTGAGGATTGTATATTAACGCATTTGCTACATAGGCACTTCAGACAGACAGAGCATTGTGTGTGTGTACACTTGTGTGAGTATTATACATGCATTATAGCATTGAGTGTCCCCACAATGATAGAAGTACAAGATTTTGTGTGTGTGTATTATTTGTGTTCGTACTTGTACATGTGTACTATATGAATTATGGCAATGAGCAAACCTGAAAGGCTGTGTGTGTGTGCGTGCATATGTGTGTGTACTTACATGTGTTACACACATTATGTTAATGAGTGTCCCCACAACAATAGAAGTACAAGATTGTGTGTGTGTGTGTTTGTATTTGTACGAGTGTATTACACACACTTTCAATGTGTGTGTCCCCATATTGATAAAAGTACAAGTGTGTGTGTGTGTGTGTGTGTGTGTGTGTGTGTGTGCATATTTGTAAGTGTCTATTATAAACACATTATGGCAAGGAGTGTCCCCACAACAACAGAACTACAAGATTGCGTGTGTGTTTGTGTGTATAATGTACATGCATTACGGCAAAGAGTGAGTCCCCACAATGATAGAGGTACAAGACTCTGTGTGTGTGTGTGTGTGTGTGTGTGTGTGTGTGACCTGTGCTTTTAGAGCCAAGACTCTGCAGGTATGGGAAGTGCTGTGTGTTATGCCCAGAGTGAGCCACAGTAGGTGGCGTTTGGAGGACGCCAAGAAAAAAATAATTACTTAAATTGTGGTTAAAATCCAAAACATTGCATAACAAAACACAAAACAAAACAAACACCCCCACAAAATACACTTTCAAATTAATTATATAATTATTAATAAAAAAAAATTAAAGCAATGCATAGTTGTGCGCAGGTCTACTTTCAAGAGTGAAGCACGACAGGAAGTTCACAGATGCTACAGTGGATGGATATGCTGTCCTGATTATCGTACTGAGGATGAAATACTGCATTTGATTGATGCCAATGATTCCATGAAGAGACTGAAAGCACAGGATGTTAAAAAAACAACAACAAAAAACATGTTAAATACAGACTCCGTTTTCAGACGCAGGTTGGATTGAGGAAGACTTCCTGCTAATCAGTGCCTGAAGTGCCGGGACGCAGTGGACGAACGCGGTGATGAAACATTTACTGTGGATAAGACGCAGTGCTCAGTGCCGTATGCTGCCAGTCGAAGATCCTATTGCTTACCTGAACACCAGCAGCAGTTCATAAAGCTAAAATGTCTCACCTTCATACAATGGCTTTCATTTACGTGTTGTTTTTTAAAAAGGCATAGCTTGTTGTGCATAAATGTGTTGAGCCGAGCTTTTTGTTCTGTTCATACACAAAGTTCCTGGAAGCTACTATCGATTTCAGTTGCTTCAGCGTTTCACTTTTACAAATAATGCAAAAGTCACACCATAAAGGCATTACCACAGGTGAAAAGGCCAAAAGGCAGGGGGTCATTTGAGGTTAAAGGCAAGCAGTGGCCTCTCCTCGCGCCTCTGCCACGGACTCTTCTTGTTCTCGTCGCTGTCCTCGGGAGCAGCCAATCCATCCGGGGCGCTGTTGCTCGAGGGAAGCTTAAGGTGCGCTTGGGCACGCTCAGTCCTCACTATCTGTTTCCTGTCACCTTTTGAGTCGTCTTCGTCCTCCTCTGCAGTGGAATCAGGAAGCAGAGGAGGGGACGGGAGTGGAGGAGTCGGTAGCAATGGAGGCGAAGGAGGCATTATAGTCTCTTCCTCGATCTTAGCTTTGGGCAACAAGGGCCTGAGCGAGTTTTCTTCCGGGCTACAGGCAGGAGTTTGGCTTTCATTCTCACTGGGTTCTGAATGAGAGTTAGCATTAGGGATAGCTGTAGAATTAGCATTGGCATCTTTACCCTCCGCAAATACCAGCGATGCAGACGGCGCACTGGGTGACACAGCCCGGGACTTTTCTGGACCTTTGGCCTTGCGACCTGGCGTGACGTCACTCACGTCTACACCGGAGTCCAGACTGGCATCGTTGCTGCCCACAGAGTTGGCGCCGTGTGCCGCCCTCTGCAGATCGATGTAGGAATGGCGGATGTGTGCATTTGAGCGGCCATCCAGCGACACAAACCAGGCTCGTGGATGTGGGAGGGGCTTCCCACCTCTAAGCTCCATTAACGTCTTCTCCGCCAATAGCTGATCTTCTCCGTTCATCTGTATCACCCCAAGCGCTGCCTCACTTAGCGAGTTGGGGATAGACAAGGCTTCAGGTAGTGCTGCTGTCCACTCATCCACTGTCCCTCCTGCAGCCTCCCTCGTTCCTACTTTCCCCTCCTCCACCCCTTCGCCCATGTGGTCCAGTTGCCCCACTTCAGCTTGAGGCTGATGGGAAGCATTAAGCTCTGCACGGATGGTTTCCAGTTCGCTCCGTTCATCTGACTGGAGCAGAAGCGCTTGTCCTGAGAGAGGGTGCGTCCCAGGCAGACGCATATAGTGGGCGGGGATTAGCAAAGTGGGCCGGCCTTTCTGATATCCCACTCCACCCTGGCCTACCTGGAGCTCCGACGTGCAGCAGAGCAGTGCTCCAGGGCGGGGCAGAAGTCCTGGGGGGCGTTCTAGTTGATCTACTGAGCGTGAAAGCAGGAAGTCAGATGGACGATGCTCCGCCCCCAGATCCCTCTCTGGTGAAGCTGTGTGTGAAGTCGTGGATGGAGAAAGGCAGAGCTCGCGCGGACTGACCTTGCTCCCCGAAGACAGGCGGCCAGCCGAGGCAGCGTGGTGCATCAGATACGGGGATGAAGATGAAGCAGACACATGCAGAGGATGGACAGTTGAGGAGATGATAGAGGTATAGCTGCGCCGATATTCAGGCTGGGAGCGGCTCCCGAGCTCCTTCCTAGACGACACCAGCTCATTGGTGGACGATTCATGAGGAACAGCTTTCAGCATGGGCGTGTGCAGGTCTGGTTCCACCCCTACACGGTCCAGTTGGGTCTCGTTGATGAGGTTGAGGTGGGACATGGATGTGGCCTGGTCTCGTTTGGAGCTGTCCAGAGACGAGGTCAGAGTGTACTTCTGGTGAGATCGTCTTGAGCGTGAGCACTTTTTCCTGGACATGGGTAATATGACATTATATGTACGAGAATGTCTCTGAAGTACACAAAATACTCTTTAACCATTCAACAACTAACAGAATACTTTTAATAAGGTGCTAATACCAAATAAGCTCACTCACTTATTTGCCGAACCGTTTCCTTCTACGAGGGTCACGGGGAGGCTGGAGCCTATCTCAGCCGATACTGGGTGAAGGTGGGGTACACCCTGAATAGCTCACCAGACTATCACAAAGCTAACACACCCAACCATTCACACTCACACCTAGGGGCAATCTGGAACAGCCAATTAGCCTAATGTGCATGTCTTTGGACTGTGGGAGGAAACTGGAGTTACCCGGAGGAAACCCATGCAAGCACAGGAAGAATATGCAAACTACACACAGAAACACCCACTGGTACATGAACCCAGGACATTGTTGGCGTGAAGCGGATGCTCTAACCACTGCGCCACCGTGCGCGTAAATTTGTATCAACTACAAATGCGAATATGCTAATAATACAAAATAGTACACAATAAACAATGCTAATAAGCTGCCAAAACAAAAATACCATTCAGTGCTCAGTATTAACGAATAAATATTAATAATTAAATAATACTGAATGATTAGCGTGTTTGATAGACATATTACAGTGAACGTAAATAATGAATGAGATCAGGAAAAAGCCTTTACAGAAAAATCACACACCTGCAGTAACAGAGCAGAAGACATAGGAGGAAGAGCAGGATGAGGGCCATGCCTCCCAGTATGGCCAATAGGAACACAGTGTGGTACCTGCTGATGTCCTTTGCAACCACAGGACCTGGAACACCCACCCACCCACACACATCGTATTATAGTGTGAGCATTTGGAGCAACAGTACACAAAGCAACATTATGCAAATCAGCTGTGGTATTAGCTATAGAGGTGGGATTCTGTGTGGCCTTCAGGCCCTCATTCACAACTTTAGTTCCTACCTGTAATCAGTTCCCAATGTCTTGTCGCAAAAAAAATTAAGAAGAAAAATGTATAACCATTGGGTTCACCTTTTCCTGTTAGACACCACCACGCCGCTCGAGGTATTGTAATCACCGGCATTTGTGTGACCACACACTTGCACGGATTTCCATCAAAACTTGGTGCGGACACAACCCTACCTGAGTCCCGGAGGTGATTTGGTTTTGGAATGTCTAGGTCAAAGGTCAAGGTCAGACCAAGGTCACAAAATTGTTTGAGTTTTTCGCTTAGAACTTCAAAATGAGTGTCGACAGACATGCCGTTACTATGGAGCACTAACAGGAAACCGTATATGGACTTTCAAATGAGACAATTACCTTTGACCTGAAGTGACCTAGAAAGGTTAAACCCCAGCCATGTCGTAAATCCTTCAAATAAGAGACCTTTTTTTGAAACTAGCTTGGCTACTACACAACATATCCTAAAATGAGCACACAGGTAAATAAAACCAGTAGCTATATTGGACTTGTTTGCTACATTAACCATGCTGTGTGGTGGAGGTACCTTACACTCTATAAGTACCCCTGTACTTTAGGGTTTAAGTGTTTAGTTAAAGCATTTACATTTCATGCCCGAGCCACCTCAACTGGATCCTCTCAATGCGAAGGAGCAGCGGTTCTACTCCGAGTTCCTCCCGGATGACAGAACTTCTCACCCTATCTCTAAGGGAGAAACCTGCCAACCTGCGAAGGAAACTCATTTCAGCCGCTTGTATTCGCGATCTCATTCTTTCGGTCACTACCCAAAGCTGGAGGGACTACATCTCTCGGCTGGTTTGGGAATGCCTCGGGGCCCCCCCGGAAAAGCTGGAGGAAGTGGCTAGGGAGAGAGACGTCTGGACCTTACTGCTTAGGCTGCTGCCCCCACGACCCGACCCCGGAAGAAGCGGAAGAAAATGATTGAATGAATGAATGAATGAATGAATGAATAATAATAATAATAATAATAATAATAAAAACCCTCAAATATTGCAAAATGTTTTACACAAACATGAAGTGGTTTTTCCAGATGATTTCAACAAAGCAATATTTTGCAAAACTGAAATGGAATCATGTTATTTTTGCGTATTTAAATCATATGATAAACATATGAAAAGATTCCCATCACCATGTTCCATTGGAATGATGTTCGCCTGTGGAGTAACTTCATCATATAACATCACTCAAGCTGGGTTTCCATGAACTTGTTAAATGCACATTATAAAATTGCAAACTAAAAACGCAATCTTGTGCATTCCAATATTATTATTAATATATATATTTTTATATTTTATTTTATTATATTATTAATATTATTCCCATATATAATTCAAAAAAGGGTTAGTTCACAAAATTTAAAAGAAAACATTCCAATCGCATTCAATTACATGATTACTGTGGTAGATGCCATCGTGATATCTTGTGACAAACACTTTACTCACATAACATCATTCAGTGGAAACGCAGATCATTTGCACTTGTATTTTGTTAAAATTTTTATTTCATGCAAAACTGCAACAAAAACCTGCCTCGTAGCAGTTACCACACGTCGCTACACACTCGCTAACGTGAGAGTACGGTAAAACTGCAATACACATGTTGACGTTTGCATGACTAGCTAGTAGGGTTGACAAACAAATACTAAAAGAAAAATTCATTAGCTATCATTTTGGTAGATAGAACGTTCGTAAGACAGGCACAGATAGAGAGTTTGGGAAATTCAGAGAGAATAATTATCATTTTAATTTTTTTGGATTTTCCCCCATTTTTCTCCCTAATTTAGTCGTATCCAATTCCCACCCATCAACTTTTGCCTTCCTTATCACATGACCACCACCGACCAGGGAGGGGCGCAAGCAAGCACATGCCCCTCCGTGAGGAGGGCGCATGCGTAATACTAATGAGCTCACAAATGCCCATGATTGGCTGGTGATCGCTGTGAGTGACAGGGAAGTGAGCGTATGCCATCCCTCCCTCCCATGAGAGCTCGACCAATTAGCTCCCATGGACTCCTGGTCACGGATGGCTGTGGCATCAACCCGGATTCGAACTTGCGATCTCTGGGTTGATAGTCGTGCACCTTGTCGATGCGCCACTCGGGAGCCCCCAGACAGAATGTTGTGTGTTACCTGTGCTTATGGGAGACATGGCTGCTACCCAGTAACCGAGCTGAGGGACGATATAGGTGAGGATGAGTTCACCTCCTCCTTCTTTCTGCACGTGGCCTAAACTGCTCTTCAACCAGGCTCCTACACACACACACACACACACACACAGACACACTTTAGATGAACAATTTTCCTCTCCCCAATAACTGTTGTAAACGTAATCCTGGAAACAAAAATTGTTTAAGTGTTTAAAATTCCTTACTTGGCTGCACGGGCAACTTTTAACATCAATCTAATGCCAGTTTTCACCCAAAAGGAAAAAAATATACAAATGACTAGTTTTGAGAAAGTAGCTGGTTTATTTACACTGCCAGATCCGTTATTGCCGACAATCAAAATAAATCCCAGGTCAAAGTTTTAACTGCAGGTTAAGCTTTGACTTGCAAATCCTTAGTCCTAAACCACTGCCTGCTTGATTCGATCCTTATTGGATCAATCCACCATTAGCATGCTAATAAATCAAGCTGAATTCACTGATGATAGGATCATCCATCGATCCATCCATCAGTGCCTCGGGGGAAGCTTGAATCCCAGTTGAATCCCAGTTGACCTGGTACACCCTAAGCAGGTTGCCAGTCTATTTGACATGACTTGATGATCGTACTATCGTTATTGTAATTCATAAAGTACACCACTATGTGGCAGCAAAAGCGTTGAACAGTAATTACATTACAGCAGTTTACATTACGTTCTAAACTAAAAGAAGAACAAAAGTATTAAACAGGATGGAACTACAAACAGATGACGTTGGCGTTTATGTTGGGTTGACTTTTCCAGGAAGGGAAGAAAGAGTAGGCACAAAGCTAATTTGGTACAATCTAACTTTCAACTATTTAACAAGCTAACTCTGGAAATTAGCAGCTAAAAAAAGGACGCAAGTAAAAGTGATTGTTACTGAAACAAAAAGTATATTCAAGTACAAAAGATAAAGGTAAACGTTTTAACTGATTATAAGTTTTATGATTATAAGATAAATGTCATGTTTTTCAACTTTGGTTACTTTATTTAAATCTGTTTAAACTGGAATTTGGTTTGCTGCCTAGCTGATTATGTTAGCTACAAGAATCAGTGCTAGTCTAACAGAACCGAACCTTACCTAGCAAAGAAAAAAAAAAAAAAAGAAAAAATTTTGTAAAATTAACAGCAATTTTCCCAACATGCTTTTTCACCTAATTTCAAGTTGATGCTTTCTAGGAAGGAAAAAGAGACTCATTTTACACTAGTCTTTGCGTACTCTGGCATTCAGAGACATTTCACTGGGGTACAGCTGAGGCTGCTAATTTTCAAGTTCCACACCGTAGTCTGGTACTTCATCCATTTATTATAGGTTATAATATTAATCAGCAATAGAACTGTTAGTTCCTGTAATTGATGTCGGGCGAGTATTAATAACTCAAGGAACACGACTGAGAATTTCAGGTGTTGGCTAGGCTTACAAATTCTCCAAATCTCATTCCGATCGAGCATCTTCGGGACAAGCTGAGCAAGCAATTCTGATCCATCAAGGCCCAGCTTGCAACCTACAGATCTTACAAAATCTGTTGCTAAGATCTTGGTACTAGATGCAACAACTCACTCTCAGATGTGTTAGAGTCAATGCCTAAATGAGTCGGAGCTGTTTTGGTAGCATGTACACAATCTCATGAATGTGTTTTAATATCACAGCTAATCAGTGTGTGGTATGGATGAGAGAAGAAGAGAGCTTTGAGCTTTGTCAAGTCTAAATAAAAATTTGGGAGTTATGCAATTAAGAGTATAAGTATATAATTTCAATAATAAGTATATCTTATACCAAAGTATTTGTATAATATAGTAACAAATTATGAAGTAAAATTACAGACTGTATATTGACCACATGCAGTAATTCTATTGGGGTAAAATGAAATCTCTGGGTTACACTGAAAGGGCGAGATGTTTAGTGATGCAGCATATTTTCCGAGGTTTTCGGCCACAGCCAGAGTTTTTATTGATTGAAATTTGACCTGAACTGATTCAGCAGCCCTAACACACTCACACACATTCACACAATGACACTGCAATACACAGTACAGCAGAAAGAAGCCTGCTGTGCTTGCATTTGCATCAACAAAACCAATCTTTCTATTATTATAAACATTTAAACACTGATGAATCATGGCCAGTCTGCAGTTTTCGGCCATGAACGTCATCCAGTACATTCAAAATGGAACTTAATGGATTATTAGTTGTTATAGCTCTTACACGGCCACTTTAATGAGCTATTCTTATCCATTATGGACCGGATTCATTAGTGAAGAAATCACGATGAAGAAATGACGCAAGATTCTACAACACATGGGATTTGCTTAACCCACTGTAACCGATAAACCAACCCACATAAAACTGTTGATTAGTATAATAACGACGTGCACTTAGATTTTTAGCTAATTAGCATCATTTCTTGTTCAGATTCGGATCTTAGCAACGCAAGGCATTATATAAAACAACTTTTAAATAAACCAAACACTCTTTCATTCATTTGCCGAATTGCTTCCTAATAGGGTTGTGGGGAGGCTGGAGTCTATTACAGCCGACCACACCAATTCACACTTATACTCACTCCTAAGGTCAATATGAAGCTGTCAATTAGCTGAATGTGCATGTCTTTGGAATGTGGGAGGAAACCGGAGTACCGGAGAAAACCCACACAAACACAGGGAGGGCATGCAAACTCCATGTAGAATTGCCAAGGTCGGGACCCCAACCCAGGACCTTCTTGCTGTGAGGTGGATGTGCTAAACGCCCACAGTAATACCTAATGCGATTATATCTAGCCCAATCATCTGTACACTAAAATTATTTGTTCTTAGAATTAAAATAATGTCTAGATGTGTGCGAAATCATAGCTCGAAAAAACAGCACAGAATTCACAAACTTAGACCTGTAGGACAGCCTGCAATATTTGTTCTCTTTATCACCGTTAAAGGTGCAATCTGTAACTTTTAGACATAAATATTTACCATATTTATCGTCAGGAGCTTAGATACTAAAGTGTTAGATACTTAGAAACATGTCACTTGCAATATAAATGTAGTTACTCTCTTCATTTTAGGCTTGTTTTTATTTTCTGGCCCTGAAATTAGCTCCGCCCCAATCTATAACCCAGCTGCTTTTTCCTTAAAAGGTAATTCACACTATGTGCAGCCTGATCAGACAGACTGGGATTGGCTGGAGGGAAGGATCAGTGTTTTCACCTAAAAATGACAAATTACTCCTTTAATGGTACTCATCTTAAATTCCAATGTGATTAAGTATAATAATAATAAACGACAATGAAATACTTCAGAGAAGCAATTAGAATGTCTGTAATCATTCAGGCACAAGTCTGAACAATACACACTTAACCCTGGGTGAAAGCCCGTATGGAAATCTAGCTTCAGGGTTCGGTGTGAATAAGACCACAAAGCAACGCCCAGCTGGACAAAAGACTTAATGTCACGCGAACTGACACATTAATCACATGTGATCATTCTTATATCCACATGCTCCAGCAGTGAGCCTAACCATGTTTGTTTGCATCATCAGCACGTCAGCGTCTGGATCAAAAGGCTGTAATCAGATACCCGTGGCATTTCTTTCCTGTGAAAACGCTTGGGCAAGAGCCTGCAGCTGAAACCCTCACGAAGAAAGCTAAAATTGAGTTAGAGTCAAGTCTGTTGTTTTCCACCCCCTCCTCTGTCTCTTCCTCTGTTTATCCCTGGCTGCTAAGAGACAGACTAACAAACGACCCATATTACAGAAGAACCCCTGTGTCCTCTCTGTCTGTCCACACTTCCCCCTCTTTCATCCTTTCCCATCTATTTGCAACTAATTTGACGCTATTTCTCCATATTTCAGTGTCAAGGCTGGAGCCTGTCTCAGCCGACTATGGGCAAAGGTGGGGAACACCCTGAGGTCCATTGCAGGGCCAACACACACACACACACACACACACACACACACACACACACACACACACACACACACACAAAACCATTCACACTCACACCTTGGGGCAATTTGAACAAGCCAATTAGCCTAATGTGCATGTCTTTGGACTGTGAGAGGAAACCAGAGTACTCTGAGGGAACCCATGCGAGCATAAGAAGAACATACAAACTCCACACAGAAACACCCTCCCCGAGCCCAAGACCTTTTGAGTTTGGGACTGGGCTTGGGTGTTACTGTGTGGAGTTTGCATGCTCTCCCTGTGCTTGCATGGGTTTCCTCTGGGTACTATGGTTTCCTCCCACAGTCCAAAAACATGCACAGTAGGCTAACTGGCTGTTCCCAATCACCCTTAGGTGTAAGTGTGAATGACTGTATGTGTGTTGGCCTTGCAATGGTCTGGTGAGTTGTTCAGGGTGTATCCCACCTTTGCCCAGAGTCAGATGAGCTGAGCTCCAGCCTTCCCATGACACGGATTAGGATTAAGTAAGCAGCTTATAAAAATTAATGTTACCTGAGGCGTGCATTAATCAATAATCAATAAACAATGACTATTCATTCAGGTCCTTTTTTGCTCCTGTCTGTAAACAGAGAGAAATGTCTACCTAACTCGCAGAAGGCGAGGTGGATATCATTGAATATTCCTGGAAATTAAAAACCTTCACATCAAAGGAAAAGAAAAATAGTTTTTTTTTTTTTTTTTAAAAACAGGTTAAATTTTTCAGACGTTTCTTCCAGTAAAGAAAAGCATTCCACCAATCAGAAAGCAGCCTGTTGAAACATCATCACACTGCTGCAGGCACAACAGAGTTACATTATTTGTCTGATGTGGCATTTTAAACATGGGTGGGTGGGGGGTAGGAGGATTCTGCTTTCAGCGTATTTTACGCTGATCTTCAAATACAACATACATAAAGGTTGATAGATCTACATGTGCTACACTAACAATGCATTTACTGTATCCTGCTTTCCCTTTCCCCTTTTAACACACCTGGGTGAACCTCACTCAAGCTTGGCTGTCGAAATGGGTAAAAAGGCAGCAGGGAAAACACTATGGATTAACCAACATTGAACATAACAGACCAAGGACTGCGAAAAATAAATAAATAAATAAACAAATAAATAAATACTACATTCAATATCGATTTGCTTAAAAAGAACATGATAAATGCACACAGGAATACATTTATGTGCATCTCACCCATTCATTTGAGTATGCAAAATGATTCTAATTTGAGTGGCAAGGTTTAACGTCTACTTCTGAATTTACGTTACAATCCCATGCAGCCGGCTTAAATTATAAAAGCTAGGTTTGCATTGGAAACCAGACGCAAACCAAATATTAACTCCCTTTACATGTGCATATAGTAAAGGCGAAGTATGATACAATAAGAGCATTTAAACCCCCCACCCCCCCACCAAAAAAAATTGGGTGGGGTGAGGTTAGGGGATGGGGGGGTACAAGAGATTTTCAGCAAAGTTAAACTCTCTGAAAGTCTGTTTTGCCTTGTGAGAGGTTTTAGCTTTTACCCTCAAAAGCTTTTGTATGGTCGTTTATTAGCAGGATTACGTAAAATACATGTGTGGATTTTCATGAAATTTATATCAGAGGCAGGGCTTTGGACAAGGAAGATTCCGTAAGATTTTGGAGATGATCTGGATCAAATTCTGTATCCCGGAATTTTTTTAAATGAGTTTTTTAAACAATGTGAAATAGGAAGATTACCCATTTTGGTTCATATGGGGAATTGCAGGGCTTGGTGGAGGTTTGCACTCTCTAAGTGCTCTTGTTACTGCAAGAATTTCTCTTTATTTCTTTATTTTTTGTCTTAAACTGATGTCAACACACATTCATGTCACTGATCTTTTATCCAAGGTATCTCTTGTTTACACTATGGTTACAAAATATTTCTTTGAAAACACGGTTAAGATAACTGTTCGTTTTCTTTTGCTAGCAGAGCATGACTTAACCAAACAAAGATAACTGCTAGAAGCTCTACAACAGAATGATTCCCTGTCTAATCACCTTATCACTGAGCTTCCCTTTCGCTAAAGAGAGCACTGGAAATGAAACACACCTCTTACTTTCATGATTACGTGAAGCAAAAAGAAAAGAAATGCCTCAATGAATGAAAGAAAGTGAGAGGGAAAGGAAAACTCGAAAAACAAACATGGATAAAACCAGGCAGTGGTTATCAAATCTTTAGTTGGGCCCTGTGGGATGTAGCCTCGGATTCCTGATCTTGGCCGACTGACTTAGAACCTGATGCAGCCCATCTGCCTTGCTTGACATCTAAGATGGTTTTTCTGCTCACCATGGGGGCAGCCATAGCCAATTGGTTAATGAAGTGGGTTTGGGACCGAACGGTCGCTGGTCCGATTCCTGAACCAGCAGGAAAAATGTGTGGCGTGGGGGTGGGCTGGGGGGGTGAGCGGCACCTTCCCTTCCTCCACATTCATGGCTAAAGTGCCCTTGAGCAAGGCACCTAACCCCCAACTGCTCAGAGTGTGTGTGCTTACTTTGGATGGGTTAAATGCAGAGGCAATCATTTCCCTTGAAGGATTAACACAGTACAGCAAAAAAACAAACAAACGAACAAAAAAAAATTCCAGTCATTATCACCTCTCTATTGACTCTGGCCGTTTTCTCTGACCTTACTTGGTGAAAATGTGATTCCTCCTACAGAACTGAAAATGGTTTTTGAACCATTCTGTGTAAAATCTGTCAGCTTTTTTTTTTTTCTTTTTTAAACAGGCAAATCCCAGGACATCAGCGGATTATGAGATACACAAACCAGCAAACAGGCCCATCTGCCACCAAAACCAAGCCAAGGTCAAAGTCAGTAAGATCAGGTCTGCTGCCTGGAGGGGATAAAGGGCACAAACACACCCTTCCAAACCAAGACCTGGGGGAGCCCATGCAAAAAATGCATTGTTGCTGGGAAACATATCCACGAGTGGCACAATTTAAAGGACCGATCATGCAACCAGAAGATCATGACCTGAATTATACAGTTCTGGCTGATTGAATGCTGCGTGAAAGCTCAGCCAGTTCTGCATTTCTGTATCAGGTCACTTTAAATCTCCAGATTTCACAGCTTTTGAAAAGGATTAAAAATTAAAATCTACATGAAACAAACAAACCTTGTGACTCGGATATGATCAGGTCCAGTGTTATTTTGTACCATTTGTTTATTGAGCATTACGTGTGGGTTAACAAGTTTTTCTTCTGAACAAAGGAGTTCATAAGCCTATATTATTATTTAACAATAATAAGTTAAAAATAATAATTACAACAAGTGCGAAGAAAGTAACAGTAAGTTAGCTGTTTATAGCACATGTTCATTACTAGTTTAACTGTTTATAGTACAGAGTAATGCATAGGGAGATTCAGCTTACAAAGATACCACAAAGGTGTGTGTGTGTGTGTGTGTGTGTGTGTGTGTGTGTGTGTGTGTGTGTGTGTGTGTGTGTGTGCGCGTGTGCGCTTGTACTTTATCAATATCGAGGACCACAATACGTTTTTAACCAACTAAATGAGGACAATTTTAAAAGGTGAGGACATTTTAGCTGGTCCTCACTTGATCAACAGACTGTTTGAGGGATAAGACTTGGTTTTAGGGTTCAGATTAGAATTATTTTTAGGTTAGGGTAAGGGTAAAGACTGGGGTTTGGGGTTAAGTTGTGATGACAAAGTTTAGGGCAAGGGGCTAGGGAATGCACTCAGTGGATGTCCCCAGAATGCTACAAGTACAAGACTGCGCAAAGTTTGTGTGTGTGTGTGTGTGTGTGTGTGTGTGTGTGTGTGTGTGTGTGTGTGTGCGCTTGTACTTGCTACATATTAAGAATCTGACTCCTTTTTTATCCAAGAAAGTGAGGACATTTTTTGAGAAAGTGAGGACATTTTAGCTGATCCTCAACGGACGGTTTGAAGGTTTTGGTTTTAGGGTTTGAATTAGAATTAGGACATTTTGGCTGGTCCTCACTTCTTCAAAAGACCTTTTAAAGGGTTAAAACCTGGTTTTCGGGGTTCAGCTTACAATTAATTTTAGGTTGAGTTGTCAATGGATGTCCCCACAATGATAGACGTACAAGATTGTGTGTGTGTATGTGTGTGTGTAATCATGATTGTACTAAAGAGAAATTGCACAAGCTCCAAAGCGCCATTCAAATGATGTTTACAGCACTTCCTTGTGACCTGACTGACCTTCTTGTTCCACAGTCAGATCTTCTCCAGCACCTTTTCAAAACATTCCTGTCCTGCTCCCAGCCCTAAAACCGTTTACACAGTTCATCCGGCTGATTAGCAGATGAAGGGAACAGGTAATCTGCTGACTGAAGTGCTCTATTCACGTACACACATCAACGTAAATAAAGCATGATAAGTCACTCACCATAACGTTCGGTAGAACATTGGCTGTGTGTGTGTGTGTGTGTGTGTGTGTGTGTGTGTGTGTGTGTGTGTGTGTGTGTGAACTCACCGAGTTTGGGATCGAACCTCCAGGCAGGAATGTGGTCATTCTCCTTCAAACCGCTATTGGCAGGGAGAGGAACGCTCACGCTGATTGGTTCCCTGACGTGTAGCTCTGCCCCATCGCTACCCAAAAGGTGAACACTGATGGCAGCGACAGGGGTAAGCTCAAATCTGCGGTTACTGCCTACCAGTCACACAAGGAGGAGTAAACAGGATGAGGGACAAGTAGGTATTAAGGAGTGGGTGGAACAAAAGGAAGGGTGGGGAGAAAAGAAAACAATACAGATAAAGTTGCAATTTTTAACCAATGAGATAAGAGTATACTTTAAAAATGATTCATCTAAATGGCAAATTAAATCCATCAAGACTAATACAGTGGATTATATATGGCAGTGGAGCTACATATAACAGCATTTAAAAAATGCATGACCCTTTATGGATCAGACATCAACACTAGACAACAAGGAGCCCTTATTATTACTATTATTGCTGGATTTACTACTTTTATTATTTATAAAAGCCACATATTTAAAATAGCCTGTGCTGAAAAGTGCATTCTGGTAAAATATAAACAGCTAATCTGAAATCATTACAACTTCAAACCATCAGGATTCTCTCTAAATTACATCCCAACTATAGCTGGAATTAGAACGCTAAGCCACGTCATCCCACAGCGCCAATGAATTCTTAGTTCTGGTTAAAGAAGGTAACGTTGTATGTTCGTTAGGTTGTGGGATTACACAAAACATCATGTTTCTACCAGAGGCAGGGTTTTGGACAAGTCAGATTCTGGATCGTTTAATTGATTCTTTAACATAAGATGGGGTTTTTTGTTTGTTTTTTGTTTTTTTTGGAAGTGTCATGTTACAGTAATCCCAGGAGGGGGTGCTTTGTGTTATTTTTAATTTTTTTGCAAAAACTTATGCTTGGATTTTTATGAAAATCTCTACCAAGGTGGGACTTTGGACAAGAAGACTTGTGGAGACGATCTTGATCAAATTCTTGATTTAGAAATTGTTTTAGAAATTCTTTAACATTCTGAGATCTCCCAATTTTTGACATTTTGGTTCATATGGGGGATTGTTGGATCTTTTTTTGCAGATCTTTTTTTGCTGATGTTTTTGTTGTTGGTCAAAAAGTCTTGATTCGTTTTCTATAAATAGTATAGTAATGTATAAATTTATAGTTGTGACTAACAGATGGACTCGTAAGGTGGACACTTCAGAAAAACTGACTTAAAACTTGTTTATTGTTGAGTTGATGAATTTTTCTGATTTGCAAATTCCCGACCACTAGCTTGCACTTACCCATGATGCAACAGTTACCAAACAGGGAGAGGCTAGGCTAATACTAGGCTCGGGCAGGATCTATTTTTTTCCCCCATACCGCCACACCATTCTGACATTTCACCAGTATATATGGTATATCCCAAGAGTTAGCATGAGCCATAGTGTAAATTTCAAAGTCTGTATACGATGAGTGATAGAGAAACATGCAGAAAACACCATTCCACGTTCTTATTGTTACAAAACACGAAAGGTAATCACACAATGTAATCACCCGTTAACTTAGACCTACTGACCTCTGGTGGTGTGCACCTCTGTGCACTAAAATACATCAGCCCCATGTCATGCCAGTAAAAGTGATGGTAGAAACAGACAGCAAACAGATGATGAATAAAACAGTCTGAGTAATCATGATTTACAGCTGCACAGTATGTGGATGTGCTGATCAACTCTTTATCGTATAGTTTTGCCTTTTAATTTTTGGCCTGATTAGGAGCTCAAGATCTAGAAGGGGACTGTAGCTGTTCTCATGAGGCCATGTCTAGGGAGATGATAAGAGGCTCCACGCTTACACTTAGTCCCTCCCTGGAAAACTGCACTTATCTCATGTGTGTGTGTGTGTGTGCAAACACTGAGTATGAAAGCAGTTTCTTTGTGAATGGAATACGGTAATAGTAAAACTTTGATGTATTGTTAATCGAACATGCCTGAGGTGTGTGTGTGTGTGTGTGTGTGTGTGTGTTTTACCTGTGCTGTTAGAGCCAAGGTCCTGCAGGTATGGGAAGTGCTGTGTGTTTTGCCCCGAGTGAGTCACAGTAAGAAAGGCGGTGAGATTGGTGTAGGTGGCGTTTGGAGGAAGGCTCAGTGCTCGCCTCTGGAACTGAACCCACGGCTGAAGCCTCGATCCTGGACACAAAACACATGCAGTACTCAACGCTTTATTGCTGAAGGCATGCGAAAGCATTTCAGGAGTCTCTGCTAGCAATCGCAACACTCATGCGAAAACATGTCCTGATGTTGACAGAGCAGTGCCACACATACTGACGAATCAGCAGGGCCACCGCTCACTTCTACTGCATGTGCATGTCGCATTCGTTTGGAACACTAACAGTCTACCTTTATGATTACACTTCATATATATATATATATATATATATATATATGAAATAAAATGCATTACACTGTCACTCTGTGTTACGAAACCAATAGCGGTCAGAGAGCGCAAACCTCCGCCAAGCCGGAAAAATACCAGAAAGTACATAGCAGTGCCTTTTTTTAATGACTCTTCCAAAAAATTTCACAATTTTTAATAATCCTTTAAACCATTCGCGGATCCAGAATTTGATCCGGATCAACTTCAAAATCTAACGGAGCCTTATTTGTCCAAAGCTATGCGGCTGGTTAAAAAAAACCCAAAAAAACAAACAAAAAAACCCAACACAACCCACACCACTTATTTTCTTAATCCTATAACAAACAAACCGAAGTGAAAACACAATCTCCTTGGGGGAGGTAACAAACCTATCCAACGCTAGCTTGATGCCAGGGACAAAATTGTCTGTGCTCTCTGTGGGTGGGAGGGACTGCTTTACTCTTGCTCTCGTCAATCGCAGCGACGCTAGCCAATCACGGGGAACTTTAAGCTCATAAATGTGGAAGAAGATGGATAGAGCTTCCCTTCACCCCAGTCTGACCTGTAAGAAGCATGTATCATGTGACCACAGAGAGGAGGTTGGGAACTGGCGAATGACCAAACTGAGGACAAAAATTAGTGGGGGAGGGGTTTCTAAATATAAGACAAATGGCCACGTTGAGCTTGAGTTAATTGAGTTTCTTTAGCTGACTTTAGCTCATTATTAACCAAGTGTATCTAGTCTCTCTCTCTCTCTCTCTCTGTCTCTCTCTCTCTCTCTGTTTATCTTTTTCCTCTCGAAACTGAGCAGGTCAGTAAATCATGAAGCCGCGGCCCTCTCGTATGGCTCTGGAGAGTGATGATGTCATTAAGTTTCCATTGCAGGGAGTCTGCATTCCACAGACATGACAGCGAGTTGTAGCCACCCCACCCCACCCTATTCTTCACCACAACACCACCAGGTGTTCTTACACACTCGCACTCGATTTGGCTCCTTTCATCATCACATGGTTCTGGAGCCAATCCAAAGTACTCTGATGAACAGATTAGAGATCCTTAAAGTGCTTTAAAGACTGGTGGAACTTACTACATACAGTCCTACACCTACACACACACACACACACACACACACACACACACACACACACACACACACCATCTGTAATAAAAGTCAGACCATATTCAGCTCCTCATCCATCTGTCTGTCAGAGAGATCCCCAAGGAGCACTTCCTTCATTTCACCTCTCCCTCCTTTAGTGTTTATTTCCCCTCCTCCTTTCTCTTCCATTTTCTTCAGTATTTCCCTGGGATGCTCTTAGCGTCACAGGCGCACACACTCACTCACACGCACGCACACACACACTTTTATCAGCTGTGTTACAAGATTCTACATGGAGGAAAAAAAATAAGCTGGCAGGTGTGTGAATAGTTAGACTATGTGTGTACACATGCTCTTTGAGGAAAAGGGGTTAAGCAAAGCTGAGTGAATAAAAAGAGAACACTAAAGCTCTTTAAGACATCTCAAACTCCTCACACACACACACAAATTACAATGAAAGGATGAGAGCCATGTAGACAAACAAATTTTAACCCTAGGTGGGCATTTTAAATACACACATTCCTAATCTCTCTCTCTCTCTCTCTCTCTCTCTCACACACACACACACACACACACACACACACACACACACACACATATGTGCCATTAAGTGAACAGATGCTTTGTCCAACCTTTATCCTAATGGCCTGCTATGGCCACACTCTACATCTCCTCGTATCACTGTCAGCTTAATTAAAGCACTGCATGTGTGTGTGGCCTCAGATTCCTGTTCTTGGCTAAGAGGAACCTGATGTACCGGGTTGTTGTTGTAGATCTCTGATAAGCTGTGTGTGTTCTGAGATACTATTCTGCTCAGCCAGTTCTAAGATGTAATTGGAGGAAGTTTTAATAACAGGTAGAATGAAGTCACGAGAATTGAAAATAAAAAAGAAGAAGAGGTTTTGATTAGACAGTCTCCTCTCTCACACACACACACACACACACACACACACACACACACACACACACACACACACAAACATACACACCTTGATATCCAGCGACGATTTGAACCTCGTCTTCATAGACCATTAAAGTAGCAGCTCTCTCAGGTAGCAGATCCAGGCTCAGGGATGAGAAAACTAGAAAGTGTTCACACACACACACACACACACACACACACACACACACACACACACACACCACATTAAGCACTGCATGCACATGGATCAATTAGCAACTGGGCACATTTGTGCTGTGCATGAATACAAATGCATCCTGCTGCTGATTGGCTGGAATAGTGTTGTGTGGCTCCCTCTGATCCATATTGTTTCTCAGATTTTTTTCCAGCGTGCACTCAGAATGGACAGCTAAAGGAATGCCAGGAAATAATCAATGAAATTGACAAAGAGTATTAGATTACAATCAATGTCTGCAACATTGGAAGTTTAGAAGATAATAAGACAAATGGCTTTAGCTATGCCCCACTGTCTCCTCACCCCCGACCTCCCTTTATCCCCCTCCTAACTTCAGATTCTCTCCAGGGACTCAACACAGGTGGTCCATTAGCCTTCACATTTATCACTGCAGAGACCCCAATCAGCTAATTTCACTAACAGGATCTGAGTGCAAGAAGGAACAAGAATGCAAACATACAATCCAATAAAATTAAATCGTACCAGGCAGCCTGGCTGGTCTCCAAGGGGCGGAGTTAGGGACATAGCCTCGCTTGGTAGCTGTGATGACAAGGAGGTCACCCAGGCGATACGGGAAGCGGACGAAGATGTTGCCGTCACTGCCGGAGATCTCCCGAGTGACAGGGGTGTGATTTGCGAAGACCTCAACGATGGCATCGGAGAGCGGCTGGTGAGTGCTGGCATCACTGAGATGGACCTTCAAAGCCACTTCTGTACAACACACAAAAACACTGCTGTGTGCTGGGTCATGTGACAATATGATAAAGTAACATCACGAGTTTCACAGATTGGAATTTTCCCATCAATTAAAAAAAAAAAAAATAATTCATTTGTCAGAGTGTTTAAAATGCAAAAAACAAAAACAACAACAACAAAAAAAACCCTTTTTCATGCTGACCAATCATGTCGCACCTTTAATGAAACATGTATAGAAACATGTGTATATATATTCTAAATATACACAACAATTCTTCGATGTTTGATCTCCAGGACTATTCAGCAACATTCAGCTCAACTTCAGCAAATAATTGTTAATTATCACAAAACTGATAACCAATCAGATTACATCATTCCCATGGCGTACACACTGAAGTTTAATATCCTAAAATTAAAAACTTGTTCATTAAATCTGTAGATTTTATGATTTATTTTACATGTTTTTCATGTTTAATGGTTGTTTTTACAGTGTAATTCACTGAGAGACATATTATAGATTAAATAATATATTTTCTGCAAAAGAAAATTTGGGTTGTTGTTGTGCTTATATATTGAATCTTAGAAAGAACTTTTGAACACTCTGAGGTGCAATACAACATATCTGACATATTACAGGGTCAAAATTCTAAGACAGCAACTGAACTAAATAAAAAAATTAGTACATTTTTGAGAAAAAGAAAAAAACATGTTTGGGGGAAAAATAAAAATTATAGCTTTGTTTACAAAATTGCAATATATGGTGTATAACGGCAATATCAGTTTGTTATACAATATATTACTTGTCATATCAGCCTCCGCAGTAGTGCTTGCAACTTCAACCAAAAATGAAACCACAAAATTCCACCTTAGCACAACTTATTTTCGTCCACATCAAAACTTCATTATCGGCAACCTACACTTATCCAATCCTGTTGAACTTGTTTGTATTTATCAAGAAAAGTACCTGGAATCTAAGCAGCACCTAGTTACTTATTATTCCTAAAGATGACCCTTAAAATACTAATTCCGAAAAATCCGCCATCTCTTGGTTAACTACCGACCCCAAAACGTTAGCATGCACAAACAAATACAGGAACAACAGAGACGCCATTAGACAGCTTTAATTTCTTACAAAAATAATGAAGATCCATTTTATATAAAAATATTGTACTGTCACAGTATTTCCATCGATTCAAAACTTTAAAAAAAATTATAATCACATATAAAATGTTTCTCTTTTCAGGTTGCTGGGAAACAAAACAAAACAATCCACTGGCTTCTTGGAGGTTTCTCCATTTCTCATGAGGACGATGATGGAAAAGCACCAATGGCTACAGAGATAACCCCGTCCATTTCCTGTTTATTAGCCAATAGCCTCGTGCATTGAGAACAATGGGGTACTTTTCCTTCCTCTAGGAAACCCCAGGTTTGTTTTGGAACTAGTGGTGAAAGCACACTTCCTGTGAAAGCACGAGATTCTTATAAGATTATCTTATACAGTTGGGCTGCTTCCTATAAACATGGAACATTATTAAACTAAGCTACAAGAACGTACAAAAATATGAGCTGTGGAATAAGGACTGTTTTTTTTTTTTTTTAGGCTAACTAGTGATGTCTAAAAGTCAATCACAAATGACACTCTCCTGTTATACATACACGACATGCATTCTTACAACAATAAATATGTTGAAAAAGTGTGCAGCTGATTTACTCTGATAAAAGGAAAGTATACACAGTAATTTTAGCTTAGAGGGTCTGCCACGACGGCTTACGGGAATGAACTAGCCGTTGTCCTTAGCGTGCCTTGTTGCAAATTTCGGAATGCAGCTTACGTGTTCACATCAGAAATTTTAAGACAGTCCTCACTACATCGGAAATCGGAGCACTCTTTAAACAGACTACAGAACCAAGAGAAAAGATAAGAAAATTGAGGTTAGTGTTTTATATTTAGGACTGACTACTACCTTAGCAACAACTGCCAACCAGGCGAGTGATGCATGTGATGCCAGCTGACGTAATTTTTCAAACTATTAGTAATGCATGTTCAAGGTCGTCGTAACCCACTCGGAGGAGAGCACTACCCCACCCCCTTGTATGTATGAGTTCTATCACTACCTAGTGATAGTGGCACCTAGTTACTGTGCCACTCGAGAAATAAAATGAATATCTTAGTTATGTTTTAGGTATCGTTTAGTCCAGGTTTACAAATATTCTGTAAAGCCCGAAATCGTGAATTGTTATGCTTATTGTATACATAAAAATAGGAAACAAAAAATTTAGCATTTTCAAAACAGGTTTCTTATTAAAATCTTGAAAATTGCCTGTATTTATCATGCTGTCTCATAGACATGACAGCTTGTAGAGCAAAAATATGAACTAGTCCAATACTGTGGCTTAAAATAGACGTTTCTTTGGTTTAGTGAGAAATAATGCCATGTTCTTTTGTGAGAACAATGTGAAAGTCATTGTGTACGAAACATTCAGGAACAAGCTTGAAGTGGCAGCAGAGGTAGCAATTTAATGTACTGTTTACATATGACCACACAACCGAAATGTTTTCAGTGCCTGGACACAGAAATGGAGGTTGCTGAACTATGATTTAGGGTGAATCCAGATTGAGGGGACTTTGGAGCATCACAGCTTGGTATTAAAGGGATAAGAAGAACTAGGGGAAGGAATGTGACATAAGAATGTGTCACAAAGAAATGAAAGGGAAGACAGTAACATACTTAATGTATTAAAAAAATTAAAAAATGAAAACAAAAAAAAAAAAAATTTAATTAACAATCAAACGGTCCGTCTGTAACACAACTACCAGGTAGCTGACATGTTATTTTAATCTTCCAATGCATGTCAGCTGCTATTCGCCTTTAACCCACCAATCTACCGTCATGAATTATTTCCAATAAATTTTTTACAACATGTACGTTTGGGCAAAAGAACAAAATAAAGCGATAAGAGTCAGCATTTACTCAATGCATGCAAGTGTGTAGAATTTATGCTAATGCTCTAAATCCGCATTTACACAGGAAGCGACAAGCTAGAAACGAGTCGCTTTGCCGCC
Organism: Neosilurus hyrtlii; assembly: GCA_028564935.1. Classification (NCBI taxonomy): domain Eukaryota; kingdom Metazoa; phylum Chordata; class Actinopteri; order Siluriformes; family Plotosidae; genus Neosilurus; species Neosilurus hyrtlii. The sequence continues at coordinate 12,642,026 of JAOUQZ010000025.1, forward strand.
GAGCTGCACACGAAATTGCCTACTGTACACAATCCATGGAAGCAAACAGGAAATGGTTTTGGGGAGCTCTGTGTTTCTGAGGAATTTCTCAATCAACAGTTTCTTTAAGCTCGGATTAGTTTTCGCTTGCATAAAAGTTCAGCTCAATTTCGCCTCGTCACTCATTTCGCTGGTGATCACTGATTTTGCATGGTTGCTTGTCGCGTCCTGTGTAAATGCACCTTTATTCAAGCACACAATAAAAGGCTCAGTGACAGCTAGTACTATATGCTGTGTCTGGTCTATAATTACAGAACAGCTACTGCAGCTCAACCTGCTGAAACTGTTAATGTGGGCTATTATAGAAAGATGTCAGGACATCAAACGCATTATATGCAATTAAAAAAAATTAATTATACGCGAGAATAACTGTTTTAGTATATACTACACAGAAACATGAGGAAAGCCAACAAAAACATGACTTTTATGGTTGATTGTTAAAATGCTAATTAAAAATAATAATAATAATAATAATGCTGGGCGGCATGGTGGCGTAGTGGCTAGCACATTCCCCACAGAGCAAGAATATCCTGGGATTGAGTCCCGGGTGTTTCTCTGTGGAGTTTGCATGTTCTACATGTGCTTCCTCCTGGCACTCTAGTTTCCTCCGACAGTCCAAAAGCATGCATATTAAGCTACGTGGCAGTTCCAATTTGCCCCTAGGTGTGAGTAGGAATGATTGAGTGAGTGCGTTGGTTCGAGCTGATGAGAACTGTACCCCACTTTCACCTAATGTCGACTGAGATGGGCTCCAGCCTTCTCACAACCCTACTAGGATTAAGCGATTTGGCAGTGAATGCGCGAGAGTAAACATTATTGCCAGCATTGATGTTTCATAACTATACAATGATTCCACTATAAACAGATTAAAAGTTTGACTGGCTGTTCTTTCGCAAATTAAAAAAAAAAAAAAGTATAATTTGCACTCCAATATATCATGCGGACTACAGGGTTTGTCTATGAAACCCACATTTGTTTATATATAAATGAATATCACTTTACTACTGTGAGCAACCAGTCGAGCAACACACACATGACCGGACCTGCCCAGGTGATCTTCTGCTAGCACAGGTGTAGGACAGGTGGATCATTGTTTCTGTGATGTTTACTTAACAGTGAGTACTTTCCTCAGAAGAACATCCCATGCTCGGAGTCTGCTCCGAATAAAAATAGCCCAGTAATGCCGACGTAGACGCTGTTTTTTGATGCGTCAGGGCTGAGTGCTGATCTGCAACCAGACATTAATGCTGGCAGACGCAATCGGTCAACTCTCACACTGTCTCTGTTTTCACTGTAATGCACAGTGTAATCCCTCATCTGTTCGTTCAGAGTCAAGATCAGAGCAGTGATCAAGGGCGGACACAGGAAAGATGATTTAAAGATGGTAATCTGAGCATTTTATTACGGATATAATTACACAGTGCGGAATAGATATTAGGACTAAAGGACCAAGCCTTCCACCAAGTGCCTGGAACAAATATGAGATCAATTATATTCCATTTGTAAAATATAGTTTGATGGATGGATGGTATGGTGAATGGATGGCTTGATGAAAGAAATGATAAAATTGAAACGATGGATAGATGAGTGGATGGATGAATGGATGGATGGTTTACAAACCTCAATGGAGAGATGGATGGATAGATGATAAATCAGGATTGATGGATATACAGAGGGATGGTTAAATGATAAAACTGGATGGGCGGATGGATGGATGAACAAACAATACAACTGGATACATGGAGTGATGAATGTATAGGTTGATGGATGAATAAATATAAAACCTGGATGCAAGAATGTATACATAATAAAACTGGATGGAATGATGAATAAATGGGTGGATGGATGTATTGATGGACGGATGATAAATCTGAATAAACTGATGAATGGATGGATGGATGAAAGCAAGCGTGTTTGGATGAATCGATGGGTAGATGCTCTGATAAAGAGTTGTCCTCTGTAACCACTGTAATATGTGCATTACATCTGTAGGGGTATTTAAAATAAGACATCACAGCCCACTAAAATACTCTTTTGTTTATCATCACTTTCTGCACACTGAAGCCAGCCTTCATACAAATATCTGAAGGAAGCAGTCAGATAACAAGTGATCCAAAGACCACGAAAGGTGCGACAATTACCTTTCGTGGTATTTCCTGCTCTAGCAAGGGATACCAGGACTGATCTCTGGAGTCAGAACTGGGAGTGGTGTCAATTCTGTTGACAAGTATACTTTTATCTGTACTGGTGACTAGACCTGCATAATCAAGCTGGGGTCAGCCCACAATAAGGGTGCGAGGGTGCGAGACAGGTGCGACGCCTGTCAGGTGGCAGGGATGAATGATCTTAGACAGACCCGAGGTTGGGAAAATGGAATGTTGCTGATTGGGAACCGACAAGAATAGGCAAGATGGAAAGAACACAACATACTTGGCATTACAATCCTACACTGTACAGGCTCTGCAGTTCCCACAGGAGTCATGCCACAGACGGGTGTGGGAATACTCACCATTCCCAAGCGGAGAGCCTTGCTGTTGGAGTTCTTCCCAGTGGATAATAGGGTTGCCCCTATGAGGTTTCAAGCCTCAGGAAAGAACACAGAGTGATGTTTGTGAGTCTGCACCAGAATGGTGTCACAGGTCACTGGTTTCAATGTTCAAACTCGCTAACAAAGGGCATAATCAAATAAGGGCACAAAAAAAATGGTGGGTTATACCACCCATTCCTATAAAATAGCCGATATTTGGCTGATGGGAACGTCTGCTCATATTATGTGCATTTACGCCTAGTTTTATTTTATCCAGAAATTCACTAGTTATTTTCTGACTTTACACGGTCTGTGCAAATGAGTTAGTGAGAGTAAGTAACAGTTCAAGGGTTACTGGAAGTAATAATTAAAAAAATTACTGAAAAAAAAATATCAGGCTATAAAATTAAACCAATGTTTAATAGTCTCATAAACAGACCTCAGCCTCTTTAAGCACAGCATGGCATGTCTGGAAAGCAAACATTCCAAATAAAATGCAACCAGTTGTGGAAAATACTGAAAGATGCAGGTGGGAGACATCATAATAACCTGACCACACTGCAGGTTTCCTAGACAGAAAAGAATTTCTGCTGATTTGCAGACTCCGGTAACACATGTAAATATTTACTCAGAGTACCATTTCTCTAATCAGTATACACACACAGATGGAATTTCATGCTCGCCCGCTCACCCTTGGCGACTATAAAATGTTTAGGATGAGTAATATGATCAGCGAATTCTATAATGAGGCGTTCTCTAGGCGAATCGGCAAAAAATATGGGGCTAGTATTCATATGTATTGGTTCGGGCAAGCGACACGCAACATTTGACCAATCACCTTGCTAGTTACTTTGTTCCGCGCAGATCTTCTGCAAAATGTGTCACCACACGGAAGCCAATCAGAAAACACTGCACCGACGCCATACTGATAGCGCCGTGGAGGCTGTGAATGTAGAACGTACAGTAAATGTGCTGTAATCGGTTGTTCCAACCGCATGAAGAGGTTAAGAGACAAACGTTTTTTCCGTGTCCCGGCAATTATTAAAAGCCAGGGCAAGCATGCTAGAGAACTCTCCAGCAAAAGGAGAGCTAAATGGTTCAGCAACATATCCATAGCAGATTTGGATGTAAATATCTGCGTTTTCAGTGACTATTT
>JAOUQZ010000025.1:12656584-12672916 GCA_028564935.1 Neosilurus hyrtlii
GGTGATTTGGAACAGCCAATTAGCCTACTGTGCATGTTTTTGGACTGTGGGAGGAAACCGGAGTACCCCGAGGAAACTCACGCAAGCACAGGGAGAACATGCAAACTCCACACAGAAACGCCCCGAGCTGGGAATCGAACCCAGGACCTTCTTGTCGTGAGGCAGACGTGCTAACCACTACACCACCGTGCCGCCCCACCCCATCTATGTAGTATAAAAATTGGGTAATGTTAAACAATTACTTATAAGCTAATAATAATAATTTTATTATCTTTTATTTTATGTTATTAAATCTTACACACTGTACCTTTAATGCTTTAACAACTTCTCTCACTCTTTAAGCTGTTCTGTCTTCAACATACAATTGATATATTGTTTAACGGTAATATTCTCAGAGCTGAATGTCTGCAGCGAGTAATAAAGAAAGGAAAGACTCCTTCAGTAAAAGAATGGCTGAAAGTAAACAGATGTGTGTCTGTAACAGGGTCTGAGAACTCCACCTCTCCTCGGTCCCAGTCCAGCCGAACTCTGATCCTCTGTAAACTCTCTTTTAGATGGAGTTTTATGGATGCTGATGTTGAAAACCATGCTAGATATTCACCATGGCAAGCCTTGACACTCCAGCTTTCCCTATCCATGTCAGTTCTTCTGATCCCTGGAATAAGGGCAGTTGTCACACCGACCTCCCAATCAGGAACATCCATGACCTCAATATCCCAACTATGGGTGCCTGAGGTAAATGCTTCAGAGCCTAAAACGCAGTAAGACTGAGCAAATCTTTCTGGATTATTAGGGAGGTGTTGCGTTTGGTGGCTGCACTGAACACCGGTCAGGTCATCTGAAAGGGTGAGGTCAGGGTGGGCTGTGTTTGGATCCAAAATCACAGAAGCTGCAGAGAGGAACAAAAAGGATCCAAGAACACCTACGATTTTTTTTAATTTTTTTTTAGGGAGCTTGAATTTTTGTGAAAGTACAAACTCACTGCATTGAACAATCTCCTGCATCTTCTTCCACACTTTGAATGGCAGGTTCCCCATATGCTTGGCTTCATCAATCAGGGCTCCTGGAAACATTTGGGTCTCCTGCAGGAAATCCTGAGCCCTGCTATAAATAGCAAAGCATTCAGGTGTCAGTGCTGTTATGGGTTCATCGAAGAACAGTTGTAATTGGAAATTCATTTTGCAGGAATGAGATGAATAAGAGATGACTTACTCCTTTGTGTCTGTTTTTAAGCTCTGGGAATTAAAAAATCCATTAAACAACAACAACAACAAAAAAAGATTTTTGTCATTCTTAATTTTTTTCTACTATTATAATGAATGGATGAAGCTATTACATGTTAAACAAAACAAGATTTGAGTTTTTAATTTCAGGTTCATCGCACTTTTAAAGGTACAGTATGTAAGATTGGGCGGTGGATAGTGGTATGCAAAGACATGTGCACCGGGCTGATTGGCTGTTCCAAATTGACCCTAAGTGTGAATGTGAGTGTGAATAGTTGTGTGTGTTTTGGACCTGTGATGGTCTGGCTGAGATAAGATCCAGCCTCCCTGTGACCCTAATAGAACTAAGTGGATCAGTAAACGAGTGAATGAGTGAGGGAGTAAGATTTAGTTGTATCTAGCGGCATCTAGTGGTAAAGTTCTAGATTGCAGACAACTAAAATTTTATCCCTGACCCCGCCCCTTTAAAGCCTGTATGGATCTGGGCTGCTGTGGCGGCCTTCATGAGAGAGGACCCCTGCACGTGGATATAAACAGCTTATTCGATGGTTTCATAAATTTTTAAAAATGATAATACATCATTGAAAACATGTTTATTTATGATATACTTAGTTTCGACTAATAGATCCGACAAAATGTTACACACTGCACCTTTAACTCCATCCATTTCCTACCTGCATACATGAAATACCCTCACATCCCTCGTCGTCTTTCTTCATATTGAAAATATAGGAAAAATACGATATTGGTATTTTTATCTCTTCAATCTTCTGTTTAATCACAAGACTCTTCTGCTCTGCTTCCTGTCTAAGGGCAGCTAATCTAGAAGCTTCTTCATCCCGAAGAAACTGATGAAGCTTTTCAAACTCCTTCTTCATCTGCTGCTCCGTTTTCTTGCTCTGATTCTATAATGGACACTAACTTACATTTAGCACTGTACAGTGCATTGCTTTTCAAGAACATCAGAAGTTAAGGCACGCCCTTACCTTAATACATTTTGCAGTTTGATCATAATTTGCCTTGATTTTCTTGAGGACCTGACACTTCTCCTGATAGTGCCTGAGTGCAGTTTTAAGATCCTTCTGAAATACATAAACATTGTAAACTAAATCATATTTCATTCATTTGCTGAACTGCTTAACGCTACTATCCTACTTATTTAATTTATAAGAATCATTATACTACACCAAAATGTTGATTTTATGTACCATGTGTTGGAGTATATCTGTAGACACTGTTTTAATGAGGGTGGAATGTAAATTGCCAATACTTCCTAAATGGTTAATTCCAAATTTTTAAAGTCCCTTCAAGTTGAAAGCCTACATCTCAATTCCGTCTTGGCTTCAATGGCTTCATATCCAATACATTGTGGTGATAAACAGAAGCAAAATTGAGAACTGTGTAACTGCACAAATACTTATGGATCTGGCTGTAAATAAGGCTCACAGTGTGCTCCATGCAAAAAAAAATTTAGGGACTTTAGGGAATTATACTAATACTTAATGAATTAACAGTATCAGGTTCGCATATTTAATATTGGCCTTAAAGTGAAATGAAAGAAAAGTCTTTCAAACTCTCCTGTTACACATTAACTTTTGTATTTTTCATTATCAGGATGTTTTTACTTACAGTTTTATAGTTGCAACCTGCTGAAATTCGTTTGATAGTTTGCATTAACCAGTTTGAAAAGGCTGCCGTTTCACTTTCATGAAAGAATGTGACTCCGTCAGTCCATACAAGGGAAGTTAAGGGCAATAATGGCAGTATACAGATATTAAACTCACAAATCAGATATAAACTAATGAACTTCTAAATAAAATAAAACGAAAAAAAAAAATTCACATCATGCACGCTTCCATTCACAACACACCAAAAACAAGAGTCCACTCGTACATATGAAAGAAAAGAATACAGCGCCATGCATCATATACAAATTAATGCCATAGTACAGAGAGAAGAGAACATGGGGTGATCACGTGACTATTCATATCACAATGTTACCCCCCCCCCCCCCCCCCCCCCCCCCCCTACCGTGTGCGGAGTTATTGGTCATTTTTATTTTATACGTCTAAAAAAAGTTTCATATAACAGCATGTTTTAATAGAAACAGACATTTATTTTGTTATTATTATTTTTCATTTTGATATACTGTATTATTACCTTCGCATTTAACCCATTCAAAGTGAGCACACACACACTTTGGGCACCCGGAGAGCAGTTGGGGGTTAGGCGCCTTGCTCAAGGGCATTTCAGCCATGAAGGTGGAAGAAGGGAAGGTGCTGCTCACTCCCCCACCACACATTTTCCCTGCTGATTCGGGAATCGAACCAGCGACCTTTGGGTCCCATTGCCGCTACTCTAACCATTAGTTGCCCCAACATCAAGCTTTTATTAAGTTTGGGTTTAATTTTCTTTCAAATATGACAGTCTACATGTGGTCAGGGTATTTATCCTTCATCCAATGCATCCATCCATAGATCCATCCATTATCTGTTAGGGTCTTGGCGGAAACTGGAGCCAATCCCAGCTGACTTTGGGTGGGAGGCGGGGTGTTTAAACCCCAAAGCATAAATTTCATCATGACAGATTGAGGTTAATGCTGCTTGCTTGCTCAAGCCAATATTGTGCAACAAAACTGGGCTTAAGATCAAGATCAGAACGGCCTGCAACTGACATTAACTTTCATAAACACCACTTTCCTAACTCACTTAAGCCTGAATTTATAACTGAGACTGATACTGATTAGAACCATTTCTGTAATAAATCCAGGTGTAACTGGATGTACTAAATGTAACTGGATGTACTGAATGTAAATGTAAACTCAATACATGTGATACTCTTAATACAAAGCACAGACCTTTCAGACTTTCTAACTGCTTTCACTTGTCTCACCTTACGCTCATGTGCTGCAATATCTATAGTGCAACACTGATGATTTTCGTGTGTTTTTGATGTGAGACATGCCCCACATAGCAGCTGTTCATCTTCTAGGCAGAAGAGGCTGAATTTCTCACTGTGAAGACTGCAGAGTGATGTAACACACAGTGAAGCGGTTTCATTTTTCCTTCGTTGTAACACAACTTCACACCGATCCCTCAGTGCATAATCAGGGCAAAACGGAGAAGACACATCAGCTCGCTGTCCACATACAGGACATCCCAGAGATCCTGTACGCTTCCAGGACTGATCAAAACAGACTACACAGATACTGTGACTACAGGACAAGAGAACTGGATCCTTGATGATGCTGTGGCACCTGGAACAGGAAGACTCTTCGGCAGAGAAAGGAAGCTGAGAATCCATGTCTTATTTGATGCAAGTGAAAACACACGACTGTTCCTAATGCTCTAGTAAGCTGGAAATCAGGGCTACACTGTGTGCCCCCTGGAGAGCTGACTTGTTTTGGTCGTAAAGAAAGCACCTCATCTGCTAATATGATCTTCTGGATGTTCAGAGTTTATTTTCAGGTCAGCGAGGGCCAGTATGAACATATCATGTGCAAAAACGTCACAAATCAAATAGTGGAGCTGTATGAAGTCAAATAAGGCATGTTTAATGTAAATCTGAATCAAAATTTATCTTACAAATATTAGAAAAATGTTTTTTGCTTTCATGCTCTTGAGACAGACTTCTATTCTCCTAAATTATTCAGAATTTTTGAATTTAGTGGTTTTATCTAAAGTTTTTTTTATCTACCAGAATTCTGGTATACATATATATATATATATATAAAATCCTAGGTCACTAGATATTAGCAGTTGTGTGCTCTGATTGGCTTATTTATTCCTAGGATATCAGCTCAAATCCTGACCTGAAATGTCAATACAGTAGGGAAAAAAACATTGACGCAGGCGTGAATTGTTCTAGCTAAGCTTAGCTGCGATAACCAGCACATTTTTTAAACCCTGTATTCAAGAGTGATTCTGTGAAAAGGAGCAACATTTCTAATGATAGCATTTGATAATAAAAAAAACAATGTGTTTTTTATTTTTAAGAATTAAACTTTTTTTCAAACACTTGAAAAAAACTTTTTCAGCTTTCTTTGAGGAACAGGTTTTAGTTTTTCTAAACTAATTTTATGGTAAGAATGCATTGTGAGCTATTACATTATACAGAATTTGTGGGCATGAAAGAAAAAGAAGAAAAACATTTTTTAAAGTAAAAATCAAAACTTTACGTGGAGTAGTCAATATACTTACCCAAGTATAGCTCATGTGGGGAAAACACTGCATTGTTCAGGTGCATAAAAGACTACTAGAGAACCAAGAGCTGCCCTTTGTGGAAAAATTTCAACATGCAAAATGTGAGTCAGTGAGTGAGTGAGTTACAAGACAGTGCAGCGCATTTAAAAAGTTAGCATTTTTATTTATTAGCAGTAATGTGTGTTAATGGGAAATGTGCAGATATGAAGGAATCAGTGGAATACTGGGGGAAACTGGTTTAAAAAACTGAAAGGAAAAATTACCTGAGCATAAAAACAAGATACACAAAAGATACACAAAATATAAAGGGAATTCACCGAATGTCTGTGGACTGTGGAAGGAAACCGGAGTATCTGGAGGAAACCCACAGAAACACAGAGAGAAGATGCAAACTCCACACAGAAATGCCCGAAAATATAATCATTATTGGCACCACATGGTTAATATTTGGTAAACTATTCCTGGGGGTGAAAAATAGTAAACACACGCGCACACACACACACACAAACACACACACACACACTCACACACACACACACACACACAAACCACAGGTCAAACGCCCCCCCTTTTTTTTTTTACTTTTATATTTTACAAAGCACCTCTTACACACTGCTTCTGCTTCTGAACCAGGCTTTATAGCTTCCTACTCAAGGCTACAGCGTTATTCAGGGGAAAAAAACATTAAAGTCTTAATATTTTTGAGAAGCATATAGAAAATTCTGTTTGAGATTTCAGCTGGTCATATCCAATATTCTCCGAGGTATTGGAATTGGAAGTTTTCAAAATCTGAGGGCTAAAGTCACAGTGGATTGTCGCAATGCATTTTCTATCTGAAATGTTTAATAGTTTCTAAAAACAGGTCAATATCCTGGAAAAATATATACTAAAAGCTGACCCCAGCCAAAGACACACAGAACGCACCAGTCTCAGGAATCAGACCTGGCTACTGTATGTGAATGAATATGGAGTCCAATATATTAGTACACTAGGAACCAACTGAATAAAAACGTAAGCACAGGCAAATTTTTATCAATTGAAGAAATCAGTTTTCGGTGAATTTGTTTTCACAAATTTGTGGATTATTTGCTTCACTACAGTCATCATTTGTTGGGGTTTGACAGTTTTTATTGTAAAAATAAGCATTGTATTCTATAGATGATTATTAATTCATTCATTGGAACAATAAACAGAAATGACCAATTTTTGGCACAGATCATGACTGATCTTAAACAAGACACAATAAATGACTTTGGTCAAATTTTCCCAGACAGGGTTACAACTATACAAAGTAAGAGACACAGAGTGAAGTGACATACAATATGGCTAATACAAACATTACAGAACAACATTATAGTTCAAATAAACAGCACAGTAATAACACAAAAAAAATTAGATGCCAGAATAAATAAGTGCATCAGTCATCATTACATCAGAAAGCCTGGATGTAAATATCAGACAATCAAGATGTGAATACTGTGTATATACATGCAATTCACTACATTTTATCAATATAATCATTTTAGATCTCTTTTGTAATCACTTTGGTTGTAGATAAAACAAAAGCAACCAAAGATCACAAACCTCCACCAAGCTAAAAATAAAAATAAATAAATTAAAGAAAGTACAACGCACCCCCCTACTGGGCCTGCTGTAATACCACACTTCCAAAAAACTGTCAATGTCAAAGAATCTTTTAAAAATGCCTGGTTCCAGAATTTGATCCGGATCATCTCCAAAATCAAACGGAGTGTTATTTGAACCATACATGAAAACATACATGCATACATGCATGCTCCAAAAAAAATAAAAATAAAAATAAAAATAAATACATAATCAAAATCCACTTATAGATTTTTGCATAAAGTTGTTAACACAGAAACGCACGCTGAGAAAAACATACCCTCCTTGCTGAAGGTAAGGAATCCAGTTCCAATAAGCTTGGGCTTTATACATATAAAATATGGTTTCTAAAAGGTTTAATTTCAGAACAGAATCTCTATCAATATAAATTTCCATGAGTAAATACATCGTTCCATCCATTACCCTCCATTTATTTGAGATCCATTTACAGAAACCCAGGTATTGATCTCCCCAGTGACACTCTCCAGCTTCTCTTGGGGAATCTCGAGATGATCCCATGCCAGACGGGAAATATAATCCCTCCAGTGAGTCTGCCCCTTTGAGTGCCTGGAAAACTTCTGAAGGGAGGTAACCAAGAGGAATTCTAATCAGATTCCTTATCCAGCTCAACTGATTCCTTTTGATGTGGAAAGCTGAGCCCAGACATCCTCCAAAGGAAACCTATTTCAGCCATTGTACCCACAGTCTCATTCTGTGTTTCGCTTACTGGAATTCAATACTTTTTATGCAGAAAGTAGGAGTGTTGAGGATCCATGGCCAAAAAAAAACGTCATCCAATAACCAATAGTTTTTTTAGTGGTGGGACCTTGAATTAAAAAAAATGACAGAAGTGATTTTTGGCCCTGTCATTTGTGTTATTGACTAACTTATCCTCGTTTAAACCAGCCCAATCAGCTGCAGCAAGATTAGGAAATTGGTATGAACTTATAGGTAAATATGTATAATATACATCGAAACTTTTAAAAGTTAACTAATGATTGGTCTAAATGCTCAAAAACATGTCTAAACATGTGTAAAATGCCGGTATTTGGTCATCCTTACAGCATAATTTGTGCACATGTATTGCATTTAAGCAATACAGACATTTATTTGAACACAAATGACCATAAAAAGCACAACACTGGGTAATTTTTATCCCTTGGATTACTAGCCAATGGTTAGCAGTCGTTTTTTCCCCAAAAGTGATTCTGGAATTTTCACATCACAGTATATTTTTTAAGCATCACACAAGTTTTCATACTGTACTCTGAACTGATTCTTAAGTTCTTCAAGTTGCTACATCAAAATCATTTCATCTTTACAGCTTTAAATATGGACTATAGTCAGGAACGTGACCCCCGCCACTTGTAGAAACACAAGCGTTAATGTTTCTTGTCTCCCAACAATACAAAATGATTGAGAGGCATAATCTTCAGAGGAGCAAGACTGCACATGCTATGGAAAACTGGAAAGACCTTCTCAGTGAACTGATGCAAGAACACGTGGATAACGGTGGTACTGACCGGATCTAAGAACCACACTTCCCCTAAATCCATATCCAGACGAATTCTGACCACATTGGGTTTGGCAACCAACGTGAGAGGAGTGTAACCTTCCAAAGGGGATCGAGCACACAGCTTTTTACCATCATACCCAATACCCCAAGCTCCTTTAGGAAAAATATTGGGTTCTTTTCTCTGGACGGATTCTGTGGTAACGCCAAGCATCCAAAAGGTGCTGTTTCCCACCTCTACATCCCAACAGTGCAGCCCTGAACAGAAACCCTCAGAACCCAGCACACACAGACTATTAAACTGTTTCGGAGTGTTCAAAACCGGTGGTCTGGGCTTGTCAGCCTTGTCTTCATGGTTATCATCATCACTGTCTCTCACGCTGGTCAGATCCGGGGACAGGATGAGCTGTGAGTGAGCTGTGTTCGGGTCCAAAACAACAGGAGCTGAAGAGACAAATCATAATTAGGGTATCTTAAAGAAACCTAAAACAGCGGCGGAAGTCTTCAATGTCCTCAGACTGAAGAATAAATGAGCTATCAACACATTGCTACATGTAAGCATAATATAAACCTATAGGCACTGCCTAATAGCGGAGCTCCCGATAGATATCTCTACTGATAGGTGTCCGGGACTGGTGTTATAAGAGTAGCTTGGCTCGTTTAAAAGCTAAATCATCTTCAGCCCTGGATGAAATAAATAAATAAACAAATCTCCCCTTTGTTTCCCAATGACTGTCTGGGCCAAAAGCAGTAAAGTTTAACACTGAGTTTTCTTTTCATTGCCTTTCACCCACTGATTTTCACGTTCCAATGCATCATCTGTATTGTTATTTTTATTGTCCGTTTAACGAGTTCATGTTCTGTGCTCCCGTTAATGTTTGGTGGTTTGGTGTGTTAGATTGTGTGCTTTTTTATTCTGTGAGAGTCTGAGCGGTGGTGTATGTTTTGGGTTTCAGTTTCGTTATTCATAATAAATCTGTTTTTTATTGGTGACGGACCCTCTGAGTCATCATTTTTGCCTATGGGGTTCCGCTCAGAAACTCCACTCTCAATTTATTTGACACAAAACACGAAACTTGAAGTTGAACTTACATAAATGACCCAAAGTCGACAAAGGACTGTCTTCAGATGAAGATGATTAAGATTTGGGATTGACTCAACAACCCATCGCGTGTGGTAAGGACGGCTGTGCGCAGTAGAACCCATCGTAATTAGATGCATCTACAGCAGAGGTTCCAAACCCTGATCCTGAAGGACCACCTGTCCTGCACATTTTCATATTTTCCCTGCTCTATCACATGCAATTCAAGTCATGAAGAGCTGTTTATTAGTTAAATCAGGCATGTTGGGCATTGAAATGTGAAAGACAGGGGGTATAATAATATAATAAAAATTGCACAGTCAAGGCAACAACGTGTTAATATTGATACTGTACCGAAAAATGGTATTTTCCCAAAAATAAAGGCTGTTCAACAAGCAAATAATTCATAATGTCAGCACATTAAATTGTGTTTATTTGTAAAATGGTTTAAATAAAAACACTCACTGTATGTAATGATGTTCTTCATTTTGTTCCAGAGTCTAAACTGCAGATTTCCTACGTACATGGCAACATCAATAACTTCACCTGAAGCCGTATTTGGATCGGAATCTTTACACTGAGCTCTAAAATGAAATGAAATGAAACAAACTAATAAATAAAAATTAAATCAGGGCTGCACTAGTCTTTATACTAAGTGCTATGGAATTGGATTTCCCCAATGATATTATGATTACAAATATCTTTATGTTTAAAAATGTATGGAATTAAATATAGTTGCATCTTATTGACTATAAGTTATCTATAACCAAATACCTGAGTGTTAAATATCCATAACCGGGACATTTTACATTTTCCTATTCATCAAATCTAATGGATGACAGTAAACTATAACTATAAAACTATAAAATTAATTTAAGGCTGTTTATGCATGAAAAAAGAGGGAGAATCAAGACAAATCCAACTCACTTTTCCAAAGTCTTTTCAAAATTCTGTGGAAAAAAAAAGGAAAAAAATTAAGGGAAGTAAAATAACAAAGGATATTTAGGATTGATAAACAAATTATGATAATGTATGCAGCTGAAGAAGTTCAAGGCAACAGGACTGAACAATAGAGCACTCGGTGGACCAATTTCCTAATGACAGAAGACAAGAAGGAAATGATGAGGTCTAACCTTCAGGAATTTGACGTCTTCGGATTCATATTCCTTTTTGATATATTTAATAGTGTCTGAGAGTGAGTGCATCTCGTGAATAATGTTGTCTATTTTACTTTCCACACTCTTTGTTTTCTGCTGCTCCTCCTTTTTCAGCTGATTCATCAGGGCTCTGTTCTCCTGCTGCAAAAACTGACGGAGTTTCTTGAATTCTTCTTTTATCTGAGTCCTTATGTAATCTGCCTGTTGCTGGTATTATTAATACAATTAGGTCAGACACACACACACGCCACTTCTGGCAATTTATCATCTGAAACTAGTAAATAACTCTCATTAATGGATGTTTTTTATTGGCAGGATTTCTACCAGTGCATCATTTCTACCATGCACAATTTTATACCTTATTCTGATATCCCATCATAACCTATAAACGTTTTATGATTAGTCCCTCTTACCTTTATGTGTTCAATATTTTGATGAAAGTAAACGTGGGCATCTTGGAGGCTCTTCATTTTCATTTTCAAGGTATTCAGCGCACTCATAATAATACCCTACAATCAAGAACAGAACATTTACTTCGTTTGTGATTTGTTCAACGATAGTAATTTACCAATAAGAAATTACAAACAGGACACAGTGGAGCAAAAAAAATTCCAAGGGAAAACAAATAAGTGTGGGATGTCCTTAATATATCACTGCCTAAAAGCAGAGCTCCTGATGGATGTCTTTACTGATAGGTGTCTGAGCCTGGATTTACTTTGCACTGCTTTTCCTTTCGGTAGCTGACTGCCATTTCCATTTGTTTCACCTGTTGTCGTGGCAGACACAGGTTGACTCACCAGGATACGTGGATTTAAAATTAAGAGCAGTTTTATTCAGTCAAAGTAGACCAAAATCAGCAAATTGTTTAGCAGTTCAAAAAAAATCCACTCTAGGTCTTGGTATATATACAGTCAGTTTCTAGTGTTAAGCATTTGCCACCATTATTTCTTGGCTTTCCAGAGAAGACAGCGGCTGAGATTACAAGAGTTTACAACAGGTAGTGTTGACATTACATGGCAGACGACCTTGGGCAGAATTTGGCCAGACCTTAGGCTTTTTGTGCATAAATCATCATTTATATAAATCACCCAATAATCAAATAGTGCTGTAAATTATACAGTTGCTCTGATATATGTATAATCATTAGCAATTTAAATATATATTTCATTAGAGATGACTTCATTGGACAGTACTCCATTTCAAGTTTACAAATATTTTTTAATAAAGGAAATGTAATCACTCATTCCAAAGATATTCATATTCATGTTGATGCTGTTAATGATTGATAAATAATTCTAGTATATGATCGGGAAGTCCAGCAATTTGCATAAGATTTTTGGAGGACCAGATATATGACATCATGACATTTCAGACCGGCAGGCCACAGGCCTTCCGCAGTTCACGGGTCCAAAACCACACAGCGCACCCCGGTGGCGCCTGATACCACGATTTCCTCCGCTTCACTGTCTTGTTAGTTTAAGTATCCGTCTAACAAGTTCATGTTCTGTCAAGCTTCTGATTTCTGTGTTTGCTTCATGAACATTTATTGCTCATTTATGACAATGTAATTGAGCAGCAGTGTGCAGGAGTTCAAGCCCCACTGGGATTGTCACTGGATTGTCACTGCTGTCCCCCCAGTGCAGCTAACTGGGTTAACATAGGGCAAGCCATGTATCTCACTGTATATGGTGAAAGGCATGTGAAAGAACCATTGCTGAATATCGTAAAGATTAGGCTGCATTGCCGTCAGCGTGTTTCTGCCCTGCGATGGCCTGGCGAGCTGTCTTGGGTGTATTCTGCCCTAGCCCAGAATCGGTTGCCTGAGTTAGGCGCCAACCTTCCTGCGACCCTAATTAGGATTAAGCGGTTCAGAAAATGAATGAATGACAGTGTAACTGTATTCTACTAAGTATAACACTTATCCAGAGTGACTTACATTCGTCCTTTTTATACAACTGAGCAATTGAGGGTTAAGGGCCTTGCTCAAAGGACCCAACAGTGGCAGCCTGGTGGTACTGGGCCTTGAACGCCTAACCTTCAGATCAGTAATCCAGAGCCTTAACCACTGAGCCACCACTGCCACTTAAAGAGTAACTTGTCCTCAGAAGAAAGAAATGATGTAACACATTTCATACCATATATATCCTATATTTCAGTTTTGGTTTCATTATTAATAATAAATCTGTCATTGTTTATTTATTTATTTTAAATTGCTGCCTGTTGTCATTCAAGTCAGTAATACGTAACAGCCAATCAGGATGCGGCAGCCTTATTGGGTTTGGACATGAGCACTGGACAGACCATCTAAACCAGGGGTCTCAAACTCAATTTACCCGGGGGCCACTGGAGCCAGACTCTGGGTGAGGCTGGGCCCCATCAGGTTTTCCACAAGAAAAGCTTTGTTTTTAAATTTTCAATCTTCTCAAATCTCTTTATTTTTTTTAACACAAGATGGAAAAATAAATGAACAAATTAAGAATTATTATTAAAATAAATGAATCAACCAGGAATAAAAAAATTAAATAATAACAATCTTAATAATAATAATTAGATTTCTCTGGTCAGCGACTATAAGAGGTTTCTTCAGTCTTCTATATCTGCTGTATTCAGATTCTAATGTCTGTATTAATAGTTCTTTAACCTTTAACCTTCTTCTGAACATGAATTGTCCTAAACATGAATGGAACATTGAAAAACATGAACTGTTCTTCTGAACATGGCTTCTCTTGCATTGAAGTTTCAATCAAGCATTTAGCTGACGCATGGAGAACGTCATTTCCGCTTCCTTTTTCTTGTAACCGCAGTACGGCGGTCGGCAGATAAAAGCCAGGTAGCGGTCTCCTTTGTTTTTATGCTCGATGTTCATGTCTTTCATGATGACACCATGGCATTTGTAGATGGTAGAAAGTACCGGGATACTGAGCGCAAAAAAGGCGACTGTTCACGGACTGTTATCCACCGTGCTGTAGTCACAGGAAAAGGATGCGGAAATGACACTGTGCTGCTGTTACAGGAAAAGGAAGCGGAAATGACATCGTCCTGCTATTACAGAAAAAGGAAGCGGAAATGACACCGTGCTGCTGTTACAGGAAAAGGAAGCGGAAATGACACCGTGCTGCTGTTACAGGAAAAGGCAACCCTATAATTGGTCCGGGTTACCGGGGACCGTTATTGCCGATGGTGTTGCTATGAGACTGCAGACTCTATATTCGGCTGCATTGAGTTCCTCACTTTTCTTTTATCCAGCAGCGTGCGCATAACCTTGATTTATTTTATCAGAGAGAGAGAGAAAGAGACCTCATATTAACTCTCTAAATGCCATTGACGTGTGTGTATAAAAATATATATTTATTTATATGTGTATAATATTGCGCTGGGAGGAAAGTGGAGTACCCAGAGGAAACCCACGCAGGCACAGGGAGAACATGCTAACTACACATAGAAACGCCCAAGCTGGGAATCAAACCCAGGCCTTCTTGCTGTGAGACATATTTTGATTTCAGTGTCATTTTAGTTTAAACAGCCTCCCTCACTCATTTGCTGAATCGCTGAATCCTACTTGCGTCACGAGATGCTGGAGCCTACTTCAGCCAACACCGGGCGAGGGTGGGATACATGCTGAACAGCTCGCCAGACCATTGCGGGGCACACACGCACACACACAACCATCACACCCAGCGTCAATTTGGAACAGCCAATTGTGCATGCCTTTGGACTGTAGGAGGAAGGAAACCCACGAAAAGGAGAACATGCAAACTCCACAACAGAGACGCCCGAGGCCGGGACTCGAACCCAGAACCTTCTTGCTGTGAGAAGGACACTATCCACTACACCACGGCAACCAAAACATGTTAAATCACATTTGTCGGGGGAGGGAAAAAACCCAGAAAGTGTCATTCTGGTGAATTTATGGAACCCTTACCTTCAATTCCGAAGCTGCTTCATCGACGGGAATGAAACAGTGCTGGAAGTGTTTGATCGAATCCCGGCAGAGTAAACACGCAGCATGCTGGTCATCCACGCAGAAGAGTTTCAGCTTCTCCCTGTGGATGTCACAGAGTGTCTCGGGGTCTCCTCGAACCTTCCGGAAGGTCTGGCACAGGTTTTTCAGAGCCAGGTTAACAGGAGGGTCTAATGCGGATCGTTTCCTACAAAGCGGACACTCTCGGTACCCTTTGATGGTCCAGTACCTCTGGACGCAGTTACTGCAGGCGCTGTGACCACAAGAGAGAAGAACGGGATTCTTGAACACGTCGCAGCACACAGGGCACGTGAAGTCCTCCTCAGAGAAACAGCGTTTACACGCCATGGTGCCATGAGCTACACTGACTGCACTACTTGTATTTCTTACTCTCAGTTCATTTCACTTTCTCTTTCACTCACCTGTGTACACCACCAGCCTATTTCAGGAACTGAATATTTCCCTATATTTTGGGAAATTACCCAGAACACCTCACGTTTTACTTTCAGTTCCAGGACTTCATGGTTTTATGCTCTTTGGGACAAATATGATCAGTTCTGATCATATTTGTCCAAAGAGCAGGTGAATTAAATCCAGACCCAAAGCCAGTTAAACACAAAATATATATATATATATATATATAAATAAAAATACCAAGTATTATTATAACACTAATCTCTTAGTCAAATCCACATAGTTGAATCAGGGTTGCCATTCCAGTAAAATCTCACTCTTCACTTTCCTTTGAAATATAGTCACTAAACAATTCTTACTGCACATGACTAATATGGATGAGTAGTAGGTGCATTTACCTTCTTCAGTGGTCCTTGCTTTTAAAGAAGCCCATTCAATCCCCCCGTATAAGAGTACCGTTCATCCTTACAGCATAATTTGTGCATAAGTAATATGTTTATTACAATTATTTTAACATAAATGACCATAAAAAGCAATAAACTGGGTGATTTTATCTTGTGGATTGTGAGCATAGTATGAACCTATGGTAAGCTAGCGTTTATTCCCCAGGAAGTGATGTCAACACGTTAATCTATACATGGGGGGATGATGCAAATAGTGACCTATTTGAACCAGAGAGGGAGGAGTTTTGTAGAGACAGTGAGACGTTCGATTCTAGTGACTCTGAGGACGGGATCTGCTGCTGAAATCCAAAATGGCGCATGCAGCTAACGTTTTGCCAACTCAGCTTTCTGGTATCATTTGGTGTAGGAAAAAAAAACGTTTTTCGCAATCTCTGCGCTTGTTGTTTGTATTGTTGTAATGTGTTAAGATGCATGGGTCAGTGAATGAGGATGCCAACATGTCTCGGAGCATGCCTGGTGCCACAGCACTCTAAAATTGGGCATGGGCTGATGTTGATAAAAGGATCTGCTGATGCCAAATGTAAATAGCTAGTAACACTAATTCACCACAGATACCCTTTAAATTCACATAAAATTGTTATGAATAAAACCAAAACAAGAGGGCGGCAAGGTGGCGTAGTGGTTAGCACATCCGCCTCACAGCAAGAAGGTCCTGGGTTCGATTCCCAGCTCGGGTGTTTCTGTGTGGAGTTTG
>JAOUQZ010000025.1:12673016-12686171 GCA_028564935.1 Neosilurus hyrtlii
GCACAGGGAGAACATGCAAACTCCACACAGAAACGCACGAGCTGGGAATCGAACCCAGGACCTTCTTGCTGTGAGGCAGACGTGCTAACCACTGCGCCACCGTGCCTCCCTAAATGCAAACATGCTTCTTTTAATTCTGTGGTTGAAATCATTTGTGTAAAATATGAAAGCGAAACACATTAGTAATCTTAATCCTTGACTTCTCAGCTTTATCAACAAGTGTAGACATCTTTCTTTACAAATCTGTGTTTCTTTATTAGCTACACAGATGATTCAAGGCTGTAAGTCAGTTCTTATATTACTTATTCAGAGTCAAGGATTGTCATGGGTAAAATGGTCATGGGTAAAATCTTAACAGGAGTGTCCCTACGAATCCAGAAAAATGGATAGACTTTTTTGGTAAATTTGTGATTAAAACTTATAATATCTGTTTCGTCGATAGGGTCAGAGAAGGTCACCTGTCCCCTGTCACAGTCTAGCTGTATTCTGACTCTCTCGAGTCCGCCCTCTGCAGAGAAAGCAGCCTTTGGCTGACCAGGAGAGTGAGTATAAAACGAAAATTTATTTTCTACACTCCAGACCCCAGTATAAAGCAACTCTCCATTTTTTGGATTAGACTCTGTGGTTATTCCCACCTCCCAGAAACTCCTATTCCCGCCGTCAACGTCCCAACAGTGGCTCCCTGAGTCAAACCCCTCAGAGCCGAGGACACATACAGTACTGGTGAACCTTTCTGGATTATCAGGGAGGTGTGTCATATCTTGGGTTTCATCAAACGTAGCGCTGGTTAGATCGTCAGACAGAATAAGGGACATGTGTGCAGTGTTGGGATCCAGGATGACGGGACCTAATGACACAGATCAGATTGAAAAGAGACATGAGATGCAGTGCACATATGATTATAAATGTCAATACACAGTATACTCATTGATCACCCATTTGCCAAACTGCTTAATCCCACTAGAGGCGCCCGTCTCAGCCAACACTGGGTGAAGGCGGACAGCCTGAACAGCTCGCCAGGCCATTGCAAATTCAGCACACATACAAGCATTCATACTCACTCTCACACGGAAGGGCAATTTGGAACAGCCAATTAGCCTAATGTGCATATTTTTAGACTTGGGGAGGAAACCAGAGTACCCAGAGGAAACATATACAAGCACGGGGAGAACATGCAACCTCCACACAGAAATAACCCGAGCCTGGGAATTGGACCCGGGACCTTCTTGGTGTGAGGCGGACACGCTAACCGCTGTGGCGCTGTGCCACCCGCAAAGGTAAAACTTTATGAATATTATTTGGAAAATAGATTTGTTTTGTAATTTCACTAAAAGCATGGCTTCCATCTCTTTCATTTCCTTTGTTAGCTTCTTGGGGGCTCTTTAACAGAAGTATACAATAAACTTACTGTACTTCACAATGTCCTTCATTTTCATCCACGTTCTGAATGCCAGGTTGCCGACGTGCTTGGCTTCGTCAATCAGTGCTCCTGAAACCATCTGAGGATCCGGGAAGGGGCATTGAGCTCTAGAACAACATCCACGAGTCAGTGATGGGCTGAGTTTCCAAATGAACCTCATGTCAACTTCAAAATATTAAGCATATTTGATTGAAATATGAACTAGTACAACTATTAACCATGAGCCTTAATCCTGACAGCAGGGGTGCCCGAACCTGTTCCTGGTGATCGCCCTTCCTAAAGACTTTCACTCCAACCCTAATGGGGACCATCTGACAAATCCACTCATCACTTCAAGTCTTTATTTCCAAGTCTAGATGATTGGATGGTCAGGTGAGCATAATTAGGGTTGGAGTGAACGACTTAGGGAAGGTAGATCACCAGGAACAGGATTAGTCACCCCTGTATAACAGTAAAAATTTCATGCAAACAACCTAATGGTTTTAGTGGGATTATTAAATAAACCTGGGTTTAAACTGTTGCCACGATGTCCATGATTGCCACTAGAACCATAATCAGCCTTGGGGGGGCCATGGGATCGAATCATGATGATCTTAACAGAACTTGGTGGAATCGTGATGATCGTGCCAAAATTTTTGACTGTTTTGATTTATTACGTTTTAACGGCAACCATGATAGCGCGTTGGAATCATAGTACAGCGTAGTAGTAGCGTAACAGACCTTGATGTGTCATCGTAGGTAATCTTGATTAACTTTAAAACACAATTCCTTCAAGTTTCATCTCCGCCTCCTTTTTTTACCCTAGTCGTGCTCCAAGCGTGCTCATAAATCATGGAGCTCCATGTTTTTTTTTTAATTTGTCGAGGTTTTGGAACAGTGTCGTAGCACAGTGTAAACCCAGGTTACTTCACGGCATGGGGTTTAAATCTGAATTTGGACAAAACTGGAAAGAATGTGTTGTGAAAAATCAGCTTTACGGTGGATAAAAAACTTCCTGGTTTCTCATCAGCGGATGCATCCAAAAAATGGCACCTTTTTTGTTTTTTTTTTTTACATTTTTACATTTACATTACATTTTTTAATTTTGATAAAATTGTTATTTTTTTAAAAAACCACACTCAAAACCACAAAAAACGCCCCAGACAATGTAAAAATGACATAGAACACGATTCCACGTTAGATGCTGTGAATGTGATTCTGAGATTGGTTTATTCGTTGGTTTTTGGAACTGCAAGTCTGCTGTTCTACTGTTCACACTTTCAGAGTTTATTACATGTTAAATGTACATGTAAAAGACTGGTCATCTGGGGGGTAATTAAACAGCTTCAGTCACTTTAATGTAGCTTTAAAGCTTTTTGGCATCGACTGTCATCCCATTTCTCTATTAAAAAACCCCAAAACAAACAAACAAACAAAAAAAGTGTGCCGCATTTAGGTTTTCAAAATGTTCTGATGGGAAGCCAGGAATAATTTTTATCTGGCTTTTGGGTGATTTTATTTTCGCTGGGTCATATCACATCATCATGTTATTGCTTATTGTCTTGTAAGGGCATACCTTTTATTATTCAATACATATTGTGCTTTTCATATAAGTTAGTTCACATAACATAAAATTAATTTGCTATTATAAGATCACAAACCACAGAACCACAAAGATGAGCGAAGCAGGAAATGACTCACCTAGCAACTGAAGACTCAAAGTTCTGAGAGAAGAAACAAACCCAAAAAAAATCTATTAATTAATTACAAAATTTTTTTTAATTATGTTTACTTGGCAACAGGTTGGCCATTTAATAATAGCTAAATAACTTCAGCGGGCCCAGTGGTAGGGTGCTGGATTACTGATCCAAAGGTCAGGGGTTCCATCAGCACGTTGTCGCTGCTGTCCCACCAGTGCAGCTAACTGGGTTATCAAAGGCCGGCCATGTCTCTTACTGTCTATGGCAAGAACCATTGCTGATAAAGAGTAGACTGCATTGCAGTCAGCGTGTTTCTGCCTTGCAATGGCCTGGCAAGCTGTCCAGGGTGTACTCTGTCCTGGCCCAGAGTCGGCTGAGATGGGTGCTAGCCTCCCCGCAAGCTTTTAGGATTATGATATGTAATTAATTTCATGAAAGAATTTTAGTTTAGTTTAATTTTTTTTTTTGATTTTGAATTTGATGGCCTCCCCGCGACCTAATTAGGAATAAGCAGTTCAGAAAATGAATGAATGAATGAATAACTTTATTTCCTGAACTCAGCGAATCTCTTTTCTTACTGTTTTGTTCAAATGATGAAAACAAACAGGAATTACAGTACACAATGAATAGGAGGGATTCATTTCAGAATTTAGGATTCATTATTTTATAGATATGAACCCCAATTCCAAAAATGCGGGACACTGTATATAAAATATTGATTAAAACAGAATGCAAACAATTAAATACATATAAAGACAATAGAACCCTGTGACGGCCAGGCGAGCTGTCCGGGGTGTACTCTGCCATCGTCCAGAGTCTGCTAAGATGGGTGCTAGCCTCCCCGCAAGCTTTTAGGATTATGATATGTGATTAATTTAATGAAAGAATTTTAGCTCATTTTGAATTTGATGGCAGCAACACATCTAAAAAAATGCCTGGAAAAGTAAGTGGTACAAAAATGAAAGAGTTGAAGTAATTTTTTTTAATCCTGTTTGGTTAATTATTTTAATATATAAATTTTTTAAAAACTAATTTTGTTACTAATTTAATCTTCAAAAAAAACAATCTTTCTCAATGTGAAATGGCAACGACTTTGAATATCTCATCATCTACATTTCATAAGATCATCAAAAGGTTCTGAAAATTTGGAGAAATCTCTGAGCGCAAAAGGCAGGGCTAAAAATCAATATGGGATGCTGATGATCTTCAGGACTTCAGGTTTTACTGCATTAAAAACAGGCATGATTCTGACATTGAAATCACTGCATGGGCTCAGGAACACTTAGAGAAATCAGCGTCTCTGAACTTATTTACCTGTATGAATAAGAGATCTTCAGTCCATATTTCCTCTTCTATGGCTCTGATCATTTTCGAAAGTGATGCTATCTCTTTGTTTATCGCCTCAATCTTCTCCTCCATCATCTGAAGCTTCTGCTCCTCTTCTTGTCGAAGTGCAAGTATTCTGTCTACCTCTTCAAGTCGTAGAAACTGGTACAGTTTCTTAAACTCATTTCGTATCTTCTGCTCTGTATGCTGCGCCTGCCTCTGGATCAAGAAGCTCAGTGAAATTGGTGAAAGAAATTTTCTCGTGGTTATAACAATTACAGTGTACAGTCATTGCAAATACAAACAAACAAACAAATAAACAAACGTTTTTAATACACAAGTAAGCTATTTTAGAGGGCAGCTTGTTCAACAAAGGGTCAGAAAACCCTATGGAGAGAAATCTGAACCACCTGTAGATTTGAAACATAACGTGAAGCAATAATCTGTTGATATTTGTGTCTGGTAATGTTCCCACACATCTTACATAGCTTTGTGATCCCTGTGTACTGGAGGTGACCTTAAACCATGACGTTTCATTTTCATACATGACTGGCTCTTTGGGGAAACTCTGGGTCCAGCAATTTTCTAGATAGTCAGTAACAACATTGGTGACATAACAATATGATATTAAATTAATGATTCATCTCAAATATAATTTTTTTTCTCCATGTATCTGCTAATAGCAGTTTCCACGTGTTCGGGCCTTGGTAAGCATGTCATGGTGTTCTAGCTGTGTCTTGTACAGGATCTGTATGGTGGATGGTGACCATTGCAGGAAATATGATGTACAGTTGATGCAGAAGCAGACATTGCAAGCTATGAGTCCTAATGAAGCTTTTGAGGGAGTCATCAGGAGGAACTATAACTTTTGTGCAGCCAGTTGTTTTGTGGATAGTTTTCCTTGTATGACTGAGCTTACCTGTGTCCCATGGGGGTCTAAAATTTCTTACTATTGCTTGCAAATTATTTTGTTTTTAGGAGATCTTGAAGGTTTCTACAGTTTTTGCAATTTTTTTTTTTATAAATTGCCTGAAAGCTGCTTTAATGCCTGTATTTTATGTATATTTAGATAATCAAGCACTTTTCATTATTATTATTATTATTTTTTTTTTTACTAATTTTACTAATCATATTTTACTAATTTTACTAATTACTTTGATCCAGAATTTGGTGTTACATGATTGCGACAAGTCTTTTGTCCAGCCTAGAATGGATATGTTCGTCTTTTATTAGCAGTAAAAAGTATAAATAAATTCACAATTCCCTGTTGCTTTCACAAAACAATCTGTATACTTGTAGGTTTAATGTAAGGCAGAGTTGATGAAGATCGGTTAATCAGAAGTGAGTTATCAGTTGTTGTCAGTATCAGGCGCACATGCGACAAAACTTTTGTAGATAACTGTTCTGTATGTATGGCATGAAAAATGGTAAAATCTTAAAGAGATAAAATACATTATTAACTAATATATTAATTATTCTTAATCATAAATTAACCTAAATAAGTATTGTGTATATAACAGTGTAGTATTAATACCAATGCATTTTAGACATTATAAAGCTTTTTGTAATAGAAAAGTGGGACACTGCTACAAAAAGCAGTGTGGTTTCTGTTTTATTATAGTTGTGTATATCTGGTAGCACAAAATAGGCCAGTAAACCAATGTTGACCTATTTTAATGGCAGATTGTTACCAGGTAAATATAGACATATCACAAACACTCAGTACCTGTTAAATGTGTGGTCTCCTTCTATTGTCTGTTTAACAAGTTCATGTTCCGTGCTCCCATTAATAGTTGGTGCTTTGCTCATCGAAACTTTGTCAACCCACCTAATTTAGATTGTGTGGTTTTTTATTGGGTGAGAGTCTGAGCAGTGAAGTATGTTTTGGGTTTTAGTTTCTGTATGATTGAGATTGCCCCTCATCATGCAAGTCAGCGATATATTACACATGGTGAGGCTGGAGCTTAATTTTTAGTTTTCATACATTTTTTTTAATTCTTACAACCCATTATGTGAGAATGTAATACGTTTCGTAGTTTTAACACTATTTATTTTTAGTATTCTCAGTAATTCTCACCTTAATGTGTGTTGTGGTTTTGTGGTAGGACTGTTTCACTTGATTAAAACGGTCCTGCTTTTCCTGTAATGGTTTCAGTGCAGTTTTGAGTTCCCTCTGGTGAGAATACACATATACCAAACGCACAAGATAAATATATACAGTACTGTAATTTACATGGTGTTGATTTCTATATGAAATACTGTATACACACTATATTAGCTTACCCTCAGGTGATCTGCAGCTTCATCTATGGGATAGAATTCATGGTCCTTGTGCTGCTGAGATATTTGGCAAATCAGACATATAGCCTGTTTATCCTCCAGACAGTAGAGTTTAAGCTGCTCGTTGTGTATACTGCAGCACTGTTCAGAGCTGGCTAAATATCTCTGATTGTATTCCTCTAAATGAGCCTCACACAGACTCTTCAATCCAAAGTTACTAACAGGATGGTGTCGGTTCAGCTGTTTGCACACCGGACACTCTTTCCGTTCCTTTTTTCTCCAGAATACTTCCAGACACTTTTGACAGACATTGTGGCTACATGACAGGACAACGGGATCTTTGAAGATGTCATAACACACTGGACAGGAGAGATCCTCTTCTGAATATATCTCTTCAGCTGCCATTTTCTCTCTTCGTTCAAGTCACCAACTTGGTACAAAAAAAAAAAAGAATAAACCACTGGTACTTTACTCAGTTATATGGTCTCCACTTCCTGTTTCACCTCAAAACCAGAAGAGGGTGGAGAGAATGGAGACAGAAGATCTGAAGAGCATGTAACAGCATGAGATGAACATGGCAAAAATAGATTACTAATATTTACTAATTATTACTAATATAATTTTCTTTGGGGAGGCTGGTAGGGGTGTTGGTGGGGATGGGGAGCTGTAGTGGTTAGCATGCCACAACATAACACTCATTATGCTTACTGGCTGTTCCAAATTGCCCATAGGTGTAAATATGAGTGTGAATGGTTTGTGTGTTTGCTGAGATAGGCTTCAGCCACCCTGCGATATTAATAATGGGAATAGGACCTGCTCAAAAATACACCTTAAATCCTGTGAAGTGTGAGTCCCTGACTATGTTCTCCAGTACCTATGTTCCCCAGTGCCTATGTTCCCCAGTGCCTATGTTCCCCAGTCCTATGTTCCCCAGTACCTATGTTCCCTAACCCTAACCCTATTAACAGTGTAAATGTGACATCATGAATATTCCATAAATTGTCCATTAGCTTAATAAGGACCGGGGAACACAGGTACTGGGGAACATAGGACTGGGGAACATAGGCACTGGGGAACATAGGGTCTGGGGAACATAGAGACTGGAGAACATCAGGTCTGGGGAACATAGGGAGTATGGAACATAGGGAGTAGGGAACATGGCGCTGATCCCGTGAATTGTGACACGATTGTCTCTTTTTTCCATGGTTTCAGCATCTCCGGTACCTTGATGGATAAGTGGAGTAAATAATAATAAATTACTGTAAATAACAGTTTCAGGGCAGCCTGGCAGCATAGTGGTTAGCACATCTGCATCACGGCAAGACGGTCCATGGTTTGAGTCCCAGGCTCAGCTCAGGCATTTCGATGTGGAGTTTGCATGTTCTTGCTTGCGTGGGTTTCTTCCAGGTTCTCCGGTTTCCTCCCACAATCCAAAGACATGCATATTGGGCTAATTGGCTGTTCCAAACTGCCTCGTGTGAAAGGTTTTGTGTGTGTGTGTGTGTGTGTGTGTGTGTGTGTGTGTGTGTGTGTATTGGCACTGAGATGGATTGGTGAGCTGTTCAGGGTGTACCCCACCTTCGACCAGAGTTGGCTGAGATAGGCTCCAGCTTCCCTGCTACCCTTGTACAGCAATTAAGTGGTTCGGCAAGATATCATGCCTTCATTCTAGGATATTTCTCTTTTGAATTGCTTCCTATTTGGTTTATATGGAAGTCTGTTTAAGTCTGAAAATGACTTACAGTTTGAATGTCGACTTGTTGTCTCCTCTCAGTGGTTAGAAAAGAAGCTGCAGTTTTCACTGTTGCAAAGGTGAATTCCAGATTTATTCATTTATTCATTTATTCTGCTTGACTGGCCCCTCCGTCTATCAAAGTACATAGAAAACGTGCTAAACTTAGGTGAGTCACTGGTTATCTTCAAATGATGACCGAAAACCAGCCTTTTTCTGAAGTGCTTGTATTAGCACTTTCACTACCTATCCTTTAAAAAAAAAACACTCCTGCCAACAGACTTTATACTGATGGTATACTTAGCCTGTGTCCTAGTGAACCAGTATCAGAATGTAATCCCCAATAGTGACTTTAAAGCACTGAATAAGGGCGACTGCTAAATGCCGTAGATGTAAATGAAAATGTAAAATATAAAATACGTACCGTTTGTTACAGTAGAACAGATATACATCTGTTTCCAGCCTGTTTCTAGATGAAATAATCTAATTCAAAGCCGTCTCACATTCCTTTCCCGACTTTATTATTGTCTCTATTCACAGTTATCATCAACATCATAAGGAAGTTATCCTAATGCAGGGTACAAAGGTCACTTTATTTCCTTATACATCAAACTGAGCTGTAAAAGGTGGGGCAAAATATGCAGGCCACAGAGACACCCATGATAACTCTTACATGTTGCCTGAACTTAAAGTATTTTAACTAAAGGCTTAAAGAAAGAAGGAATGAAAGACAGAGCTTACCGTGAGACTATATTGTATGGTATGAGTTTTTTGCCATAATTAGCAATTAAATTTCACCAACAAACAACTAACAAGTCAGATGTCCATCAACCATCAGCTTCCTCAGTGGAAAAAGGGAAAAAAAGTATCAAAAATATACTGTAGTTTTTTTGTTTGTTTTTTGCAATTACATATTAAGTAAAATCAGTAATATAAGAATATTACTTCTAAGTTTATTCTAAGGTCAGGATGTGTTTCTTCAATTTCTGATCATTTTATTTCACCTTATTTAGAGAAACATTGGACTTTCTGCACAAAAGCTCCCAAAAATATTTGGTCATCTTGCTCTATAGTAATTCATTATACCTGGAACTAAAACTGCAAGCAATAAAAGCTTCTCCAGCATGTAACTGTCCAACTTCAGCTTAAACATTTATTTACCATATAAGATTTTATTTCTTTATCTTTATATTAGCTGCATGTTGCTTTGTACCTCTTGATCCTTACTGTGGTTAATTGGCTTCTAGATGTGCTAAGTACAGTGAATAATGCCATGTGATCTATTTAACTAAGGCTGCTGTTCCAAAATTATTGAAAAAATAACTTTATATTATCTGCTCCGACAGTGCAGCTAACTGGGTTATCAAATGCCGGCCATGTCTCTCACTGTCTGTGGTGGGAGGCATGTAAAAGAACCGTTGCTGACTCTCGTCAAGAGTAGGCTGCATAGCCGTTAGTGTGTTTCTGCACTGCGGTGGCCTGGCGAGCTGTCCAGGGTGTACCCTGCCCTCGCCCAGAGTCGGCTGAGATGGGCACCAGCCTCCCCGCGACCCTAATTAGGATTAAGTGGTTCAGAAAATGAATGAATGAATTATCTGCTCTTGTAGTTTTCACACCATTACAAATATTTTTACTGTTACTTTAATAATCCTAACCCTAAACCCACATTGCCTTTTCTTTGCTAAAGACATTATTATTTGAGTACTGTAACAGCAGGCACCCAAAGCTATTTAACATTTCCCAAGTCAATAAAAAATGTTTTTAAGGTAACTAGAACTATCTTCCTGTTTCTTACATGTCTGAATACATCTCAGTTAAAAACATTACGCATATAAGCTGTCAAATATATACTAAAAAGCTAACTAGAATAAAAGGAAGGGCACATTGGATTTTAAGCTTTAAGTACAACCTCCTTATAGCAGGGCTGGGTGTTATACTGTATGGCAAGAAATTCTTTCTTTGCTTTATCAAAAAATAAAATAAAATCAACTACTTATTCACTTATATGACAAACCGAACTAGAAAAACAGATAAGGCAGTGAGTAGAGCAGTATCATGTCTGGCTGTCAGGCAGATCTTGGCAGGAGCTGTAAACTCATATGGTAACCTATATTAGTGAAATTGGCAGTAACAGTTATTAAGAAAAAATGCATCATATGACATCCAATCGACTGAGGTCCTGGGGCATACCTTTAATGTACACAAGGTAATTGCATTACTAATATTCTCCTTCTTTGGTGTAACTTAGCTGGTGTATGCAGCAAATAAATACCATTATTTCATAGATTACTGATCATATCAGCTGTGTTTGATCAGGTGTGTTCAGAGTAAAGAGAGACTGTGCAGGTGACATGGAGGTAACTGAGAACCAGATCAAATATTGTTAAAGCAGAATAACATCACATCAGGCTAATCCTAAAGGTGTACTACTGTAAGAAACTGTTTTCTTTATGCCTCACCAGTTCCACGTGTTGGTTAATGTGTGAAACACCAAACAGATTCTATCAGTTCCCAATTTATTAATTTAATAACAAAATAAGTATGAAACACATGTGATATTGCATCATGGCCATGGGTTCACTTAAGTATGAGTCCAACTACCTCCTCATAGGAACCAGACATAGTGAGCCCAAGTTTCTAATCTTACTCCTAGTTTTATTGTTTGCATGTACATCTTGTTATCTTCAGGCTACATGGGGACCCCATGGTAGATCTTTACTTTGACATCATAGGATATATGTTTAACATGTTATCCAAGTCTTTACCCTTTTTGAGGCATTTCCATCTTGTGGACTGGTTGCATGTGTGTATGTGAAAATGCACATGAAGTAAGAATCTCCATCCTGAGTTACTATATTGTAATCATTCTACAGACATACTGTAGAACACAGAAGTGCCTGTATATTATAATTAAAAGAATACAACTTGTATTAATTCTAACGCTAAACAACACTTTTTATGTGTATGAAATCTTCAAAAACAGCACGGAAAGCAGGTAAAATAACAATGAGTTTATCAAATGTTTATGTCATTAGTACTGGACAGCTAAATCATTTCCATCATCCATTACTTATACCACTTGTCATGGTCGGAGGGGAAGCTGGAACCAATCTCAGCTGACCTCGGATGCGAGGTAGGGTACACCCGGAAAAGGTCCCCAGTCCAATGTGGATGTTTTTAGAGTGTAGGTGGAAACTAGAGTACCCGGAGAAAACCTATACAAGCACAGGGAGACTCAGCACAGGAAGACTGCAGTCAGCATCAAGATTCAAACCTTTAACCTTCTTGCTCTGAAGCAACAGTATTAACTTTTAAGTTTTAAGCTGCCAGCTGAACAATTGTTTTTGTTACAGATTGTCCTGAAAGTCCTAAAGATACAAGTTGTACATTACAGTAAGTGTTCACTGGCGTTAATTTTTGTTGTAGGCATCTAAGGTGGGCTAGGTTTGAGATTCCTAGGTTAAGATCTAGTTTTCTTTTGTCTATATATACTGTTATAATAGTCTAAAATCTATGCAACACACATACAGTATATACACTACTGGTGAAAAGTTTTAGAACACTGTTTTTAAGCAGTTCAAGTCCAGAACTTCCATAACATTGTGATTTCTATTGTAAAAAAAAAATTGCCACAAGTGTTTGGTTGTAATATTTGTGAAAGGTGCTTACTTTGATAAGTCAAAATATTTACATTAAATTGTTTTAAACAGAACAATTCAACCAATTCTTTTTTTTAAAGTTAAAATTAAAAAACATAATTGGAATACATAAATGTCTATTCATCATGTAAAAGATTAAAACAGATGGTTTTAAGTATGAAAAAAAAGGTTAAATTCTGACTTTTCTGCAGAGGGACACTGTCTTAATTTTAAGGACAGCATTTCATAAGAACTAGGAGAAGCAGCAGGCACTGGGGGCAACAAAGTTAGTGATTAGCCGAGGGTGAAAATGACTCTCCTCTGACTGGGATGATAATCAACTCCTTTGAATTTCAATCAAGAACCATAGGGTGACATCAAGTAAACTAAAAAAAGAATGGCAAATGGCAGCTGGCAAAGACAGTTCTAAAGAAGCTCGTCTGGTTAGGGCTGAAGTTATTCAGAAAAGCTCTTCATCAATGAGAACCAAACAAAAGTCAGGCTGAAGTCACCTAAAGACCAGAAGAATTTTACAAGAGATGACTGAACTAAGGCTGTCATCTCTGATGGGTCCAATTTTCAGGTTTTCCTGTCACCTGATTGTCCAACTGATAAAAGGAGACAAGAGATGACTACAAGCCACAGTGAAATTTGGAGGAAAACCAGATCAGTGATGATCTAGGGGTGTTTTAGCATGGCTGTAATGGTGAAGATTTTTGTTCACAAATACATTTTTTTACAAGGTTATCCCATAAGAAACATGCTTCTTTTTGCTCAGATGATGCTCCCTAACTCTAAGGATTGGGATTTCCAGCGAGACAATGCTCCATGTCACACAGTCAGGCCAATCAGGGTGTCAACTGAAAGACCACAACATCAAGACATACATACATGCATACATACATACATACAGAATGTGTATGTCAAGCATTAGGTGATGATGTCACCAAGTGTGCAAGTTATATGACTTAGGACATCGTGACAAAGAGACAAAGGGACACGGAGTCTGCCCCAATGGAGCACAGCTAAGTGGTATATCCATTACATGAAATATCCCAACACAAGCATTCTCACTTATGG
>JAOUQZ010000025.1:12695612-12711490 GCA_028564935.1 Neosilurus hyrtlii
CTACACGGCTGCATGCCAGACCGAACTCAGCATCGTGAAGAACTGGAGAACCGAGAGTTTCTGTCGTAAGTGCTGCTGTATGACTATGAGAACATCTTCCCCTAAATATGTTCGTTATTCTTGATGATCAATTCCAATTCCAGGTGACCATGTATCTGATTAATTCTTCTCTTCACAGCTGCATCCTGCAAAGCTAACAGCCACTATGATGTCTGTGGTGCTGGGTGTCCACAGACCTGCAAAGGCCTCACTGAGCCGATGGGCTGCCAGCATGAACCTTGCATCGAAGGCTGTGTTTGTGATGACGGATTTGTCCTGAGCAACGGCGAGTGTGTGTCAATGGATCAATGCGGATGTGAATATGAAGGCCAGTACTATAACCTGGGCCAGGTCTTTTACCCCAACGGCACATGCAAGGAGAGGTGTGTCTGCAGTGACCAAGGAGAGGTCAAATGCAAGCAGAATTCATCCTGTGGTCCGAATGAGAAGTGTGTAATCCATGATGGGGTTCAAGCCTGTCAACCTAAAGACAAAGGTTCTTGCACAGTCTCTGGTTTTGGGATGTACAGCACATATGATGGAAAAAATTTTAACATGCAAGGAGACTGTATGTACACACTGGTGGAAACTGTCAAGACTTTAGATGATGAGAAGATGCCTTTCAGTGTGACAGTGCAGCAAGTATCCTCTGTTGTAGTGGTCATGAGAAGAATCAACATAGAAGTAGGCCAGTATATAATTGCCCTGCTTCCTGGACTTCAATGGGAAATAAGGGTAATTTAATTTTTATTCATTTAAAGAGGAGAGGGATTTGTCTCACTCACTAATTTACCAAGCCGCCTACTCCTACTAGGGTTGCCGGGGGTTGGGGGGAGGTGGGGTCGGAGGGGTAGGAGGGGTCTGGTGACTATCTCAGTCTACACTGGGTGAAGGCGGGGTACACTCTGAACAGCTCACCAGACCATCACAGGTCCAACACACACAATCATTCACACTCACATGGCCTAATGTGCATATCTTTGGACTGTGGGAGAAAACCAGAGTACAGAGAGGAAACCCACACAAATTCCCACTAGGTGTAAGTGTGAGTGTGAATGGTGGAGTGTGTGTTCACCCTGCGATGGATTGGCAAGCTGATCAGGGTGTGCCTTGCCTATGCCTAGAGATGGCTAAGATAAGTTCCAGCCTCCGCTTGACTCTAATAGGATTAAGCGGCTCAGCAAATGGATGTAGCGTATGTATCAGACCCATGTCATATTTTTATAAAGACAGTTTTGGAGTGTATTCTTGAGTTATCAAAATAGTAGCAGATTTACTGTAAAGCATGAGACTATTAGTATTAGGTTGTAAGCTGGGATGTAACGTAAAGCATTTTGGTTAGTCT
Source organism: Neosilurus hyrtlii (assembly GCA_028564935.1). Taxonomy (NCBI): domain Eukaryota; kingdom Metazoa; phylum Chordata; class Actinopteri; order Siluriformes; family Plotosidae; genus Neosilurus; species Neosilurus hyrtlii. The sequence continues at coordinate 12,696,997 of JAOUQZ010000025.1, forward strand.
TGGTCTAGGTTGGTCACCACCACCTGAACTGTATTTTTCTTTTTACATAGTAAGAATAATGAGAATCACCCTTGGTAAATGTACATGTGAATGTTTTATTGACAGTTGGATGATGTTAAAGCTGTTCTGCCAATAACACTTGAAGAAGGACTGATGAAGGTCTATCAGAGTGGTGCCTTCATTATTTTGGAAACCTCTTTTGGACTAAAGGTGACCTACGACACTATATCAGTGGCCACAGTTGAAATCCCATCCACTTACCAAAACGCTGTCCAAGGTCTATGTGGTAATTATAATAATAAAATGGCAGATGACTTCCGAATGGCAGATGGTAAAATGACATACTATCCTAATAAATTTGTGAAATCGTGGAAGGTGATGCAGGAAGGAGTGACTTGTCACACAGGGTGTCCTCCAGGATTTAACTGCTCAGAACCTACAACAGGAGGCCCACCAAATGACAACAACTGCAAGATCATAAAGTTGACGAATGGCCCATTCTCTGATTGCCATTCCAAAGTTCCGCCTGCACCATACTTTAAAATGTGTGAAAAGGACATCACATCACAGCCAGAAGATAAGACCCTTGTCTGTCGCCACATCCAAAACTATGTGGCTCGTTGTCAGCAAGCTGGGGTCTCCGTCGCCGCATGGAGGAATGAAATCTTCTGCCGTAAGTAACTGTATGATACAGAAAAAAAGATGTTTTATTATATTCAATATATTTTCATCACTGCTTCTAGTTCTAATAGTTCTTATAGTTAAAGTTGATGCTGCCATCTGCCTCTTAACGAACTGCTCCACATATGCATTTGGAGGCAGCCTAACACTCTTGGAAGGAAAGCGCTATCCACCCGTTTTGTAAGAATGAGCTCACAGACGCCCATGAATTGGATGGTGATCACTGTGAGTGACAGGGGAGTGTACACCATCCCTCCTGCCCATGAGAGCTCAGCCGTTTAGCTCCCATGGAATCCCGGTTGTGGATGACAGCGGCATCAACCTGGATTTGAATGTGTGATGTCCAGGTTGATAGTCATTACTGATGCGTCCTAAAGTCGGTTTGTTTACAGAGACATGGTCGCATAACAGGTAGCCTTGCTGCTTCGTCTTCTCTTTTTGAATTTTAATATTCTTCCCATGTCCTTTTGGGATTTCTCCTAAACATGCTAGAAGGTTACCTGGTGACTCCTATCCAGTATTCCTGTGATAGGCTCTGGGTCCACTGTGATCATGACCACTTGAAATCACTTATTAAATATGAATATGTAAACTTGAAGTATTAATATTATTTCTTCCCCCCTATGTATTCTCTATTCCTATACATTCTTGGTGTATTCTCTTTCCAGCAATGACCTGTCCTGAAAAAAGCCACTATGAATTATGTGCGGACACCTGCACGTCAACTTGTGCCAGCCTTACCCAGACACTTATTTGTCCAGAGTGTCTTGAAGGCTGCCAGTGTGATGAAGGCTTTGCCTTTGATGGAGGAAACTGCAAGCCTATAGCAGAATGTGGTTGTCTGGTGGAAGGAATATATTACAAGGTGAAATCCTTTTCAGCTTCTAGTCTAGTTTGTTGGTTGACCTTGCTTCTTGCAGCTAAAATTAAAGAAAGTCAAATATTTAAAACATTTCTTGCTGCAGTCTGGGGAATCCGTGGTCCGAGGGGACTGTACCAAGAAATGCACTTGTAAGACTGGGCAGTTCTCATGTCAGAACATGAGCTGTGCGGACAATGAGGTCTGTCGTGCACAGAACGGCATTAAAGGATGCGTTCGGGGTAAGTAAATTAAAGCTCATTATTATACAGATAGGGTGGCATGGTGGCGCAGTGGTTGGCACATCCGCCTTACAGCAAAAAGGCCTGGGTTCTCTTCCCAGGCTTGGGGTGTTTATGTGTGGAGTTTGCATGTTCTCCCCATGCTTGTGTGGGTTTCCTCCGGGTACTCCGGTTTCCTCCCACAGTCCAAAAACATACACAGTATGTTAAATGGTTAAATGGCTAAAAGGTTGTTCCAAATCATCCCTATTTGTATGAGTGTCTGTGTGAATGGTTGTATGTATATTGGCCCTGCAGTGCCCTGGCGAGCTGTTCAGGGTGTACCCCGAACCTTCGCCCAGTGCCGGCTGAGATAGGCTAGAGCCTCCCTGCAACCCTAATTAGGATTAAGCAGCTTAGAAAATGAATGAATCAATGAATGAATATACAGATATAACAAGACTTTTTATATACAGTAAATGCTTTTAAATAACATTGTTTTACTTTATTCCAGATCTCTGCAGAGGTAAAGAGTGTCGTGAGAGAGAACAATGTGTGGAGAGGAACAATGCAGCAGTGTGTGTGGCCACCTCTAAGGCCACATGCCAAGTTATTGGAGACCCTTTTTATGAAACTTTTGATGGAAGCAGGTTTTCTTTCCAGGGTACCTGCTCTTATACTATAGTTAGGACATCAGGTAAAGACAAAAGCCTTACAGAGTTCAGCATCTTCAATAAGAACAAACTTGCTCGGAGTAAACATGGCTCTTTCATAAGAAGAATCACCATAAAAGTCCTGGGCCACGAAATCATCATTGTTCAACATAACCGTGGCAAAGTCATAGTGAGTACAAACCAACACTATAGCTTACAAAATGTACAGTTTAAAATGATCTGATATAAATATACCACACACACACACACACACACACACACACACACACACACACACACACATCAGGTTTAACACATTAATCACGGCAGTTAAATTATTAAAAACATTGTCTCAGTGGTTAAGGCTCTGGTTTACTGATCAGAAGGTCAGTGTTTCAAGCCCCAGTACCAACAAGCTGCCACTCTTGGGCCCTTGAGCAAGGCCCTTAACCCTCAAATGCTCATTTGTACTAAAGAGATAAAAATGTAAGTCACTTTGGATAAGGGTTTCTGCCAACTGCCATAGATATAGTTCGTAATATTGTGGAATCCTTGACACCTGCCTTCTGTTATTTAGGATATGTGGCTCAGTGGTTAAGGCTCTGGGTTACTGATCCAATCCCTAGTACCACCTTAAGCAAAGCCCTAAACCCTGAAATGCTCACATGTATGTAAAAATGTAAGTTGCTCTGGATAAGGGCAGCTACCAATTACCATAAATGTAAATTTAAATATTATTAGGCATTCGAAGGTGTACTGAATGAACAAAAGTACCATATTCACTAAAATGCCCAATCATTAATGCAATATTAATATACTGTATGATGATATGACTCTGTGTGCTGCCTAGATTGACGGTGTAGAATCTGCCCTGCCCGTGAGTCTGAACTCTGATCGTATAACGATATCTCAGTCAGGACCAAAGGGAATTCTGGAGACAGACTTTGGTTTGGAGGTAATTTTTGACTGGGGTCAGATCATCAAGGTAACAGTATCCAGTAGTTACTACGGTAACCTCGTAGGCATGTGCGGAACCTATAACGACAACCCTGATGATGACTTTGTCACACCGCAAGGCGTTGCTGCCAAAGACAACACAGAGTGGGGGAAGTCATGGAGCGTTCCTGACAATGATGCTAATTGCTGGCACTTCCCTCCATGTGCTGAAGAGAAGAAACTCTTGTATAGCAGCCCGAAGTTCTGTGGCTTGCTAGAAGAAAAAACTGGGCCATTCGCTAACTGCAACAATACAGTTAAACATGAACATTTAACATACAGCTGTCTCTTTTATGCATGTCTCACGGATGGAAGGCACAATGCCTACTGCAAGCTCATGACTGCTTATGCAAACACTTGCAAGTTGAAGAAAACTGATGTGTCACCGCAATGGAAGCAGATTGCCAACTGCGGTAAGTAAATACTGGTCTATGCTATGTTAGTCAATCAGTTTGTTTCTGGAAGGTTTATGTAGTCCATGAAATATAGAATACTTTGATATCCATCATATTTGTATAGGTAGCTAACCAGCCAACATTAATATTGTGTCAGTTAACAGAAAAAATCAGGAGAGTAGGGGCAGTGGTGGCCGTTAGAGTGCTGGATTGCTGATCTCAAGGTCGGGGGTTCAAGCTCCACTATCAGTGGGTTGTCACTGCTGTCCCCCCAGTGCAGCTAACTGGGTTATCAAAGGCTGGCCATGTCTCTCACTGTCTGTGGTGAGAGGCATGTAAAAGAACCATTGCTGATTGTCGTCAAGAGTAGCTGCATAGCTGTCAGCGTGTTTCTGCCCTCCAATGGCCTGGCGAGCTGTCCAGGGTGTACTCTGCCCTCACCCAGAGTTGGCTGAGATGGCCGCCAGCCTCCCCGCGGCCCTAACTAGGATTAAGCGGTTCAGAAAAATGAATGAATCAGGAGAGTAACTTTATACAACCGAAGATGATATTACATGTATGATTCAACTATTATGAAGAGCTCAGTGAATGTCCTAAGGCTATGATATATTATATAGTGGCTTGCAAAAGTACTCATACCCCTTGAACCTTTCCATATTTTGTCACGTTACAAGCACAAACATAAATGTATTTCATTGGGATTTTTTGTGACAAGCCAGCATAAAGTGGCGTTTATTGTGAAGTGGGAGGAAAATTATACATGGTATCTGAAAAGGGTGGTGTGCATTTACATTCAGCCCACTTTACTCTGATACCCCTACATAGAATCCAGTGCAACCAACTGCCTTCAGACATTACTGTTCTGTGAAGGCCTCAGAGGTTTGTTAGAGAACATTAGTGAACAAACAGCATCATGAAGCTCATGGAACACACCAGACAGGTCAGGGATAAAGTTGGGGAGAAGTGTAAAGCAGGGTTAGGCTATAAATTAAATCCCAAGCTTTGAACATCTCATGAACATGTTGACATAAGTTTTTTTTTTACTAGATAACATTTAGTCTCATTTTGTGTGAGGAGGGTATTGTCACTTGTTATGATTTATTTTTTTGCACATTTTTCCAATCAACCGATAATTAAGAATTATATTAACAGATGTTTGTTAGTTTGCCTATGAACAAAATTCTAACCACACCCATATACAGATTTTCACCAAACTTACTAGCGACACTGCCCTCCTTGAATCCCAGAAATTATTTGATTTTGGGATCTCTAGGTTAAGACACATAAAAACAAGGTTACTATAAATCTTTTTTTTTTAAAGTGTTTTTAAATTAAACTTTATTTTATTTTTCATAGGTAATAGGGCATTATGTGTGGGTTTTCTAGGTTACTGGGTGATTTTTCCTGGGGGGTGGGGCCCAATAGCATTCTTTCATTTTCTAGCAATGCCACTGGCTATAAAACACGTATTTAAAGTTCATACAAGCTCCACTGGCATAATAATAATAATAATAATAATAATAATAAAATATTAGAATTTTTTTAAGATACAGTTTTGATTTTCCATTCTGCTTTGTCTTTTTCTGTAAACAGATTAATCAGATATTCATCAGCATGTTCCTGAATCCTAAATGGTATGAAAAGAAAGAAGCATGTAAATCATACTGTATTACTTGAGATTTATAGCTCATGAATATTCCTGATTTGATTGCTGTGTTACAGAGCTGGTCAAAAAATCAAGAGGAGGGAGGCAGGGACTTATGCCATTCATTCCGCTTAAAAAATCGAATTATATTGATACGTATGTTTCATCTATTTTTAATCAAACTTAACAGATATAACAGCTGGGCAATTGTTTTGGCTGATGTGATAAATTAATTTACCATTTAATCTAATTAATCAACCTAATCTAACCTGTTAATTTAAATATTTCCTTGGTATTGAATGCAAGATTTCAATTAATAAAAATAACTGCACAACTAAACCATGGTGTCACTGTACATTTCTATAGCAAAATCTAGCAAAAATTTATCATAACCCATTTTCCTCTAAAGAATATCAAATCATATTGCTGATAGTTTTCCTGAATAAAGACAATTTTATACATTTATCCAGTACAGTATGTCTGAACCTAACATTTTGAAAAAGTTTCAAGTTTCAAGTTTATTTGTCATATACAGGTAACAGTGAAACATCACTACCAGCAATGAAATTCTTGGAAAATGAAATTCTTGGACATGACATGACATGAATTAATGAGAGACATGACATGAATATTTTGTCATTATTACTTATTATAATTAAGGTTTTTTTATTTTTTATTGAGAAATTCCACTAGAGGAATAAGCGGTTCAGAAAATGAAAGAATGAATGAATAGGCTATGCTAACTATATACATTACAATGAACATTTTGTCACTTCAGATGTCATTGCTAATGCTGGAGTGAATGAAAAGCACAACATTAAATTATTTAAAAAAAACCCTGTAATACCACATTTCCAAAAAAAAAAAAACATACAATCTCACACTGATAAATATCATTTAATAAACATCCTAGATCCAGAACTTGAACTGGATTATCTCTAAAATCGGACAAAATCTCTGGTAGAAATGTCATGAACGTAACTCTTTGCATGAATTTGCTAAAAAAACAAACAAACAATCAAGCAAAAAACCCTCAGACAAACAAATAAACAAGCAAAAAGAATAATCGGAAGATATGAATGTATTCCACAGAAGCAAAAATAAGTTGCTTGTTTAACTAAGTAACAGGAAAGGCCCAAAAGGAAAAAGCTCCAGCTTATCAGGTAAACATGTCATGGCTTTATGAGCTTGTTAAATAAACTATGGGCACCATGCACACAAATTAAAGTGCTAGTTTAGTTCCGGGAGGTTTAAATATGCATGACAAAAACACCCTCAAATAACAAAAACAAAAAAAAAAATTTTTGTAAGTGCTGTTTAAAATCACAGTTTTTAAGGGAGAGTATACATTAATTCTGATCTGCCATAAATCCATCTCTTTGTCACAGTGTCGCACAAGTAGTCACATGCTGTGATAATGGCACATGGGGAAGAGGGTATGCAGTTGTGTGTATTGTTTAAAAAAAGGTTCAGACTAATTTTTTGTTGTGATGGGTCACAAATGTGAACAAGAGTGTAATTAGCATATTCAAATCCTCTGAAACTGGGTCAAATTTAAATAATTCAGATTCATTAATTTTTGTGAAGTGCTTAATCCTAATTATTGTCATGGGGAGGCTGGCGCCCATGACAGCCGACTCTGGGAGAGTACATCCTGGACAGCTTACCAGGCCACTGCAGGGCGGAAACACACTGACGGCAACCCAATGGCCTACTCGTTCCAAACAACAGCAACGGTTCTTTTACATGCCCCTCCCCACAGACATCAAGAGACATGGCTGGCCTTTGATAACTCAGATAGCCGCATTGTGAGGGGGGGGGGCAGTGACTTGGTGACAGTAGGCTTGAACCCCAGACCTTAAGATCAGTAATCCAGCATCCTACCTCGTCCCAGGCCACCACTGCCCCATGGACCTAATTTTTTCCAAAAACGATAAAAAATTAAAAGAGTAATCCCTGCCCAAATCATACCACATGGACACATACAACATGTCCGACAAAATCATTTGGATTCATACAGCGAAAAAAATTAAAATTTTCCGTAGAATTGATTACAATGTGTGGAGAAAATTGTTTTTTTTGTTCCTTATGTTTCTTGCCATGCTATCACCCAAGTATCAATTCAAATACCAAACAGTAGGACATGCAATAAAGATCATGCATTAAAATTTATATGCAAAGTAGAAATTCCTGTTTTTCTTACTTTGTGGGCTGAGCATCACACATCAGTTTAAGGTTCCGCGTGTAACCAGTGGTGTCCACGCCAGTTACATACAGAACCGACCCATTTTTCCTGTGAGGGTTGAGGTTCCATGTTACAATGTTCACTGTACAATTGAGTTCCTCCTAAAGTGGATTTATTTCACACGTAGTTGAGCGAGAATTAATTTATTCACCAAAAACAAATGGCATGAACTTCCTATTTATTCCTGTTGGTTATTAATAAAAGTGCAGTTATGTGCGTGAAGTAGTTCTCTCACTGTCTTTCTAACAATGGATCATGACTTTATAGTCAATGTCACGGGATAAAACATCGACTACATTAAAATTTGGGGACTGTGAATTTTTAACCTCTATGTCACACGTTATGGTACCAGTTTCAGAGATTATTCTATATATCACACTTGGAATTTTTCATTTCTTTAGTTGTTGCATTTTTCTATTGGCGTGTCAGATTCTATTTCTGGAAGGAGTATATGACATGCATTTTTTTAATGGATTACTTAATGGATTTCGTATAAACAATAAACCACACAGAGGGCAATTTTTAAAAACCTATATTACAGTATGTAAAATTAAACATATTTACAAAAATATACAACACTGTCTACAACTATATCATACAAAATGACATATATGCATGTACTATACTAAATTGTTTGTTAGATTTATACATATGCAAATTAATTCATGCAGAAAAAGATCAAACGATAATCATAACCTTCATATAACATTCATTCCTGATATTGCTGTCAACAAATTATATTCAATAAATTAGTGATTATAATGCATTCATCAGTGTGAAATAATATCCTCCCATAATAACTGCGTAAGACATTGCAGCATGCTGAAAGTGCATAACCCATATAGTAAAAATGATCACAGAAAATGTGTTTGATGCTGGGATTGTATACAGTTAGCTGCTGTTTTTTTTTTTTTTTTTTATCAAAAAATGTATCAAAAGGTAAATTTTCAGTTCTCTTATTAATGTTATCCTCAACAGTCACATACCATTAAATACAACAAAGTATGTATCTTAAAATGCATTTTACAAAAAAAAAAAAAAAAGGAGAAAGAAAGAAAGAAAGAGAAAACCCCACACACTTCAGTACAGTTTTTGGTTGTTATTGTCTTTAGCTGCATCATGAACCAGTTGGACAGAAAGCTGCATTCCTGAAGTCATTCTTTCTTTAATTTTGTCTATTTACAGTCTCTCTTCATTGGTATGATCGGCCTTGGCTGGTGCTTTCCTAAAGAGAGAGAATGCATTGTATTGATTAGCATAGCCAAAAAGTTTATGTTTTACACTTGATTTGTTTGTTTGTATGTTAGCAAGATTTCACAAAAAAGAAATGTACAGATTTTCATAAAATTTCTATCAGAGGTGAGGCGTTGGACAAGAAAGAATCAATTAAATTTTAAAGATGATTCAGATTCAATTCTGGATCCATGACTTTTATTTAGGATTCTTTAATATTGTAAGAGCATTTGATTTTTTTGAAAGATTGGTGCTAGAGCAGCTCCAGCAGGGAGTGCCGTGTTCTTTCTATTTATTTATTTATTTGCAAAAAATAAAAAAGAAATAAAAATTGTGTGAATCTTCAAGAAATTTTCACCAGAGGTAATTTTGAAAATGATCTGAATCAAATTCTGACAAAAAAACATTGTGAAAGCTTTTACATTTTGGTTCATTTGGGGGATCGTTGGGCTGGGTGGAGGTTTGCGCTCTACTAGGGCTCTTGTTCACATAGAAATCTAATACTTACACACTGTATTTTTTTTTCTATAGTAAATTTATGATGGTTATAATCTAAAGATTTGAAATGCCTATGAACACCTGCTTAATAGCAAATATAAACAAATTCAAAAGCAAAAAATTCTCATACATAAATATTAATAGGTTTTAAGTTTTTTGGTATTTAGTGACATTGCAAATGATACTGAGATTTAATTCATTTAAAGGTAGTTAATTAATTCAAAAGGTGTTTGTAATCAGGCTAAAGTTGTTGTTTTGAGATAATTTTAACAGCTCATTCTGCATATATACATGTATTCATTTATTCATTATTTTACTTCTCCCAGTTTAATAAAAAGAAAACTGATATACTTAAAGAAAAGCATCCAAAAGGGGAAAGGCCCGAACACCCGGAGTAATTGTGTGGGTATGCACTTATATGTGTGTGTAAATCTGCAATGGTCACCTACTCAAACTTGGTGAGCGGCGCTTTGTCACACGTGACATCAGACTGCGTTCCATTTCCCGTCTTGTTTTGTAACTGTAGTTTTGGGATGCTACCCCTTGGTTTCTCAAGCCCATTCATGGTCCTGGATAAAAGGACAAAAACACACAAAGCTGGAAATTTAGTGATGCCAGGACCATACCCAATAATCCTTTTCTCAGGAATATGTATGATATCCTTGTCAAATGTCATATGAACCGAAAATAGTATAAACTACACAGGAATTATTTGATTGGCTTGCTATGTCTGATATATAAGACATTATCCCGAGTGGATAATGCTTGAACCACAATAGTTGATTTTACACTTTGTCATGGAAGAAAAAATCATAAAAATGTAATTTTAGCCATTCTTTTGTTTCCATGTAGTATAGAGCTCTAAATTATCTTAAATACACACAATAACACAGCACTTGCCAACCATATGTGCCTGCTATGTTTAAAGTATGTACAACCCCCAACCCCACCCATCTAATTTTAGTTTGCTTTTTTCATGTTTCCATGTAGTGTATACTAAAACAATTTAATTTAAACTCTTTACTCAGTATTTATTATTACTGGCCTTCGGAGAATAACTGTTAACTACATCATTAATATGAAGGGGCCACATACATAAAATTTCAGTAAGCCAATCAGTAGACATGTATATTCTAAATCTTCCTACGAATGATTTATCAAGAAATACTGTAACTCAATTTGATAAATGACATCCCGAATCCACATGAATGTGATAACATATATACTGCACACAGTTCTTTCTGAACTAAAAGACAATGAAAGGGAAAGGTCACTTACACAGCAACGTTGTTAAAGACACCATCCTCCACGCTTTTCGATTCAGACATGTTTGGACCAAACAGTTTTCGGGCCACAAAGTTGATTATGCCACAGTGATTTGTATAGCAACATAGAGCATCGACTCCCACCAACAGCAACAGGAAGATGACCAACACGATGGCCACTACACCACCTTTCCCCAGGCTGTGCTGAGCTGCAAGAAAGTCAATAAAAATACAGGAAGATGAACACATGGGCACCATCATCATCATCATCATCATCAAATTCTTTATCATTTAATGCCAGAAAATGTAAACAGCAGGAGTCACATGATCACATGACAAAACTGTTTTCATCCAGCAGCAGCAACATTCAATTTAAAGTAAGATTTCTATGAAGATGGGAATGGAAGCAATGTGGGTTTGGTGGTACTATTCAGGCACATCGCCTGAAACGGCCTGCAGTATTCACAGTGTTACCGCAGAATTTTTAACCCATAATGGCCTATCATTGCCTCTGATTCAGTCCGCAAGTCAGAAAATCAGTAGGTTTTGTTTGAAATTTAAGCACAACTATACAAATATATGAAAAAATCCTAACAAAATATTAATATTGTAATAGATCATATACAGTGTACTGTACAATATGGTTTAGAATCTCAATCAAATACCAAAACACTACAGGTATGAACGCAGTGTAAGAGTTAATGATTTAACCGTAAAGAGATGTTCAGGATTGTGCTGTGATGAACCTTACCTTGTGGGGTGGAGAAGTAGATTGGAGCTGGCTTGGACAAGCCATTCATGTTAACACCAATGATTTCAGCCTGATATTCTGAGTCATACTCTAGATTCTGGAGTTGAATGGTACTGGAGTTTGCATCTGCTTCCTTTTCTCTCCAGGGCTCACCCTCCTTGTTCTGTTGGGGGAAAAAAAAAAAGATTTTTACGTTCTTGAGTCTAAGTAAGGAACCTGACAAGGACGGCTGCTTTTACTAAAATATATACCTGAGCAATCTGAGAACCATTTTTATTTTTATTAATAAAATACAACTACTGCATACTTTTTAAAAGAGTTTAAATAATATTTAATGCTGTGAAACATTTATAAATAGCCTTTTCAACAATTTCCAGTCACCAAAAACTTCAAAACTCAAAATTAAAAATAGAAAGACGTTCATAGAGGACAAGGGACCTCCACCAAGCAGCATTGCTAATGTAGCAATAGACCCTATATAGGAACTGGTTTTAATTACCCATGTGCCCAACTTACGATATGTTTTATATTATGTGGGCGTGACTAAATTTGCAGGACAAAAAAACTCTTTCATTTGAAAGTTTAACAAGATGTTCTAGATCACTCAAGGTCAAAGGTGATTGTCTGATTTAAAAGTCCATATACGGTTTCCTATTATTGTTCCATAGTAATCGCATGTCTACCAGCACTCTTTTTGACCTTTTAAAGAATTTATCCAAATACAAGTGACCTTGCTGTGACCTTCATCTTTGACCCAGACATTCTAAAATCAAAACAGCTCCACGAGTCAGGTAGGGTAGTGTCGCCACTAAGTTTGGCGAGAATTCATACATAGCTGTGGTTGGGATGTTGTTCACAGACAAACTCACAAATGGCAGTGAATAGAAAAACTCAGCCAAAGTAAATAATCAAACAAACAAACAATCAAACAAACAAACACACACATATTAAAACTTTATCTTTGCCTATTTCAAAGGTTTTAAAGTTTTAACACTTGACTCCTTTTATAATACATCATTAAATCTTCAAAACAAAATTGAATATAATTTAGTTCACCATACTAACCAATCGGTATCGCACAACATAATGTGTAATGGGAGACCCTCCATCATCGAACTGCTTGACTGAAATCGAATAGGAGTTTTTCTCAAACTTGCTGTCATTTACAGATAGGTTAGGCTTGTCTGGCTTCCCTACACAGAGGAACAGAATTGGAAAGTCAAAAAACAATTTGCACAAATATAAACAAATAATAATAACAATAATAATAATAATAATAATAATAATAATATACTAGTCCCTCTGTTATGTATGGCTTCACTGATACAGATTACACAGTTTTATCTATTAAATTTGTGAAAATACACGTATATGTATGAAGGCACATACATTAACTATCAAATACACAGTGCCTAATAGGTCTGTTTTATTTCACAATGGACTCACCCACTATAATAAGAGCAATAAGCAATGGTGATGACATCATCAGATACAGGTCATGATGGCAGGGATGGTGAAAGATAATCAGACAGAGCGTGATGTCAGATAGGAGTCATGTCAGGAATCGGTTAGAGGTAGAAACACAAGAATGTAACAATGAGAAATGGGTTTATGGAATGAATATAAAGCATGATATGATTTGTTGTTTTTTTTAAAGCTGAAAATAAAATGTGTGGGTGAAAAAGGGAGGAAAGGGGAAATGTAGCAAAATGAAATGGAACTTGTTCCACACAAAAAAAATCACTCTGGATTATCCTGTTGTTCTGTGGATAACTCTGGATCTAGAAGTTGTCGACTATATGCTGTTAACAAATAGTTTAAGTTGAATTGTTTTGGATTTTTGTGGCGCCAAATGTAGCAGCACCAATAAAGGCCATTAGAAGAAAAAAAAATCAGAAGATCATAACCAAAACAATGGTATGAAGAAGTATGACTGGGGCTGATTTCTTTCTAGCCCAGAGTGTAGCTTCTGTTCAGCCTATCAGTGACAATCACATGATTTACACCCTATATTTTTTGTCCCTCTGGGAAGATTCTTAAATATTCCACATCTAAATGTCCAACAGAGTGATTCTGTTTTTGGAACTGTAACCCTACCAAGCTAAGAACCCTTAACTCAGGGGTGCCCAATCCTGCTCCTGGAGATCTACCTTCCTGAGGACGTTATCTCTAACCCACCTTGTGTCCCATGTGACAGATTTAATCAGGTCTTAAGTCTTCATTTCAAAGTCTTAAGCCTTGATTAGATGATTAGATGGTTAGGTGGGCATGATTAGCTCCAGGAGCTGGATTGGGCATCACTGCCTTAACTATATGAAGACTCCAGTGAATCTTTATCCTAAAAGTACACTAGCAATTATTTTTCTGCAAAGGCCAAATGTTAGAAAGAAAGCCAGAATGGGAAGAAATTGCTAATGGAGAGCTGTTGGTACTTACGTTTGTCCAGGGTGCGGATTTTCTTTTCAGCAGAAAAGCCTCCAAGAAAATGCTTGTTTTTAGCAGCAAAGCGGACAAAGTATTCAGTGTAGGAATCCAGAGATGTGACATTCAGTGCATCTGTATGGATTAAAAATAATAAGAATAATAAGAATAAGAAGAAAATCAAAAATAGCCCTTTCTCAGATCTTAGACCTCAAATGTACAATTAATTATCAGAGCTTATATATAAATATATATATGATAAAGCTGAATGCCAAATTAAACCATTTATAATTCCCTAGGAGTATTCATGAAGTTTATAAATTAAAATTAAAATGTTTATAATGTACTATAATGAAAAAAGTCTTCTCATTCATACAGTATATCTTTGGAAATGCTACTGGGAAGACCTGTCCCAGGCTCTTCTATTCCCTTAATTTCCTGCAGCCCGAAGGCATAAACAACAGGTATATATTACTTACTTAAAGGTTTATATTACTTATAATATAGTTTAGGTTACTTATTATACTGTACTGATTGATTGATTACTACTCACTACTGAATTTCATCTTAAAATTTTTTATGGACCACTGCCTCCTATACTTATATTACCTTTGTGTCTTAAGTGTTTATA
>JAOUQZ010000025.1:12720937-12733303 GCA_028564935.1 Neosilurus hyrtlii
TATTATTATTATTATTATTATTATTATTATTATTATTATTGCCAACAAAGCTAAAAAATTAGACCCAAAGTGTTTATTTTCTAACCATGATTCCAGTTCCATGTAATACTGACTGATTTAAAACAATGCAAATGTCACATTGCTGATTAAAACAGACTTTTTGTACAACTGATTCATTTGTTATGTAACAGCTAAGGGTTTGATCCTGCCTGCCGTTTACTGGCTGTGTGGAGTTTTGCACGTTCTCCTCATGCCCTTGTGGGTTTCCTCTGGGTTCTCTGATTTCCTCTCATCTCCAAAAAAAAAAAAAAAAAAAAACCACCATGGTGGACTGGCTATGCGGAACTGCCCCTAGATTTAAGCACGGTGCATTGAGGTAGACTGGTGTCTATTTCAGGGTGTGTCCCCAAATTACACGCCATGACCCTGGATGAAACATCATTTAAAAATGTAATGAATGAATGAACTTTGTAAATGTAATGTAATGAATGAATGAAGTGTAAAACTGATGCATGAAATCGATCTAACTAGCAGGTAAATGAAATATCCTGCGAGATGTTCACTTTTAATGGTTAATCATCCCTTCTAGTAAAAACACAACCTGCAGTACCTTTTGTGTCCTGTTACGTAATACTGCTGGATGAGTTTAATAGGAGGCGGCTCCTGTGAGGTCGTCATAATTTTGTGTATACAGGCCCACTGTATAAATGAATATTCCCCTGTTTACACGTGCACATGCATATGTAGTCACGTACTGTAGTAAATGGCAGGATAGGATTTTCGTAAACAAGCCATGGGTTATTTTTATGACTTCCAATTGTTTGACTCAACTACTCTGGCTGAGAACAATAACCGATGAGTTGCGTGTCAAACACAAAGCGATACTGTACTGAGCGCATCCTCAGGGGAGCCAAGTAAGCATTTGTGTACAGACCTGGAAGACTTTTATAAAGCACATTGCTTCAATGGATTCTTAAAAGCTATATATAGTTTTTGTACTGAAACTTGAAATATTTTTGTTCATGATTATACCCAGGTTTTAATCCATATCCAACAAATTATAATTTCCATTACATTTTATTAGTAATAGTTAAGTCATTGTTGTCATTAATATACTTGGGAAGCATGTGGTGAAGCGGTTAGCACATCCACCTCGCAACATGAAGGTACTGGGTTCAAGTCCCAGGCTTGGCGAGGACGTTTCTGTGTGGGGTTATGCTCTTCCTGTGCTTGTGTTGGTTTCCTCCAGGTACACAGGTTTTCTCCTATAGTCCAAAGACATGCACATTAGGCAAATTAGATTTTTCAAATTGCCCCGAGGTATAAGTGTGTGAATGGTTGTGTGTGTTGGCCCTGTGATGAGCTGTTAAGGGTGTACAGATCAGAATCGGCAGAGATAGGCTCCAGCCTCTCTACAGCCCTAGTAAGCTTAAGTGATCTGGCAAATGAATAAATGAATGATTTTACTTGAATGTATTCTAATTTTTACATATTATTAAAGTTACTAATGCTTTAATAAGCTAGACTGTATTTGTAGTAGTAGTCTATAGTTGATGGGGCTAAAGAAATTTCTACACACTCCTTTTAAAATTGCAGGTTTTTTTGTGAGGTAAAAAATAAATATCACCCAGACCAGTCATGCTGGATATTCAGTGCGACGTAGCAACAAACAAAAGTAATGTGTGGTGACAAATCTCCCTCATTTCAAGGTTTTACTAGAAGGCTGGGGTTTGACCTTTTAAGGTCACTCAAGGTCAAAAGAAATTGTGTTGTCATTTTGAAAGTTCATATAGAATCTGTTTCCTTTTAGTGTTCCATAGTAACGGCAGGTCTATCCACGCTGGCTTTAACGTCACAAGCACTCTATCTCCAAAGTTTTGTGACCTTGCTCTGACCTTCACCTTTGACCCATGCATTCCAAAACCAAATCACCTCTGGGAGTCAGGGAGGGTAGTCCATGCATGGTTGCAGTCAGGGTTTGGTTCACAGACAAACCGACAAACAGACTCATAAATCCAGGTGATTGTAGTAATATAGAATAGTTAGTACAGAAATTGTGTCGGTTGTGCGTCAGCTACTACAGGTACATGGTCACAATCAATTCCTAATGAACAAACCAGATGTCAGAGACAGGCAAGAACTTCCAGAGACGACGGAAGGAAGAAGCATCTAAAGGAATCTTGAAAGTTAATCCTTCCTAATTTAGGTGACACCAGATTGTGAGTTTATGAAATATTCCTCTTCTACAACCCTATACCCTAACGCCATACAGTGCTGCGTGTTTAGTGTGTGAAAAGTCCTGGGATGAGCACTGGACTGTCTTTATGGTTACAGCAGCCGTTTGTGGTACAAAACAATATAAACAAGACATAATATTTATTAATTTAGAATATAATGTACAGTCAATAAAAGTGTTTGACTCCTGTGGACCACACCGATGGACTCATGCCATGCAGTACATCTGGGAATTCAAGGAATCTGTCCAGTTGGGAAGAATGATGCATGCTCTATCAGCACACGTCCACAAGATCCTTTTACTGTAGTGGTAAGACAGACTCGAAATTGCCATTTAAGTCCAATTTAAGTACTTTCAAGATTCCCGTAAACACCACTCCGTGCAGTCGGATGTGTCTTCTTCAGAAGCTCAATTTAAGGAAATCTCGACCTAATTTCGCTAAATTACATCTACACTGCACACTGTACATTCCCCAGGAGAAAGACCTGTTATTTTATCAGAATTTTTTTTTTTAACTAACACCACTGGGAAGTCATCATTCATCATCTCACTCATTTGCCTAACTGCTTAATCCTACTGGGGTCACAGGGAGAATGGAACCTATCTCAGCCAACACTGTAAACCCTAAATGGCTCAACAGACCATTGCAGGGCCGACACACACACACACAGGACCATTTACACTCATATTTACACCTACAGGCAATTTGGAACAAAAACTTAGCTCAATGAGCATGTCTTTGGACTGTGGGAGGATACTGGTATACCCAGAGGAAACCCACACAAAAACTGGGAGAACATGCAGACTCCACACAGAGACCTTCTTGCTGTGAGGCAAACGTGATAACCACTGCAAAGTCATCTCTCCAATCTATTGTTAATATCACAACCTTGGTCCAGGAATAGTTCTGGCAGCATCACTTGATTGCTTTTTTTATACACACTAATAGCATTTCTTGCTTGCTGGTTGTTGGGTAAAGAAGTATTTGTACATTGTCTTCTGTAATTATTATTCAAAAACTGTAATGCTGCTCTTTTAACTCCACAAAAAAAGCCAATTTCTGCTTTGAAAACAACAGCAAAGACAAGATTTCTCTGTAGCTTATCTGTTTCCTTTGCAACACAATCTCATCTTGAGACAAGCTTTTCACACTTCCCTGGCAGCACATTAGTCCTTTAATCAGACCTGCCACCCAGCTGGAGCTCTGCATAATTTTGGCCTTGTCCAAAGTGCCGCAACTCCACCGACCTCTCAAAACACTTCCCTCCCGATAGCGTATCAATCGCAGAGACCCTAGTGGTCCGCCTGGTCACTAGGGATGCAATCCACCCACTGAGGGCTTCATATCGTAGTGTTATCAGTTCACTCATTTTCTCCAATTATGGGGAGCGTGCACTTTTAATGCCTGGCAATGGGAGAAGCCTCCACGGGGGTGCTTTGATTTTATTTTTGTATTGTTCCTCGACCAGTTCAACAGAAACCCTATACTCATCATAAGGATGGAACTGAATATAAATACATTATTTGATTAGAACAGATTACATAATAATGTAATAGGAATGCTCTGAACAGACTGATATAAATAGGAGGAGCCTTTTTGGGTTGTTTTGCCATGGTTTGTTTTGGGTTTTTGGACTCAATTTCCTTTTCTAGGGTTAAATTTATATTATTATGTCACTGATTCTGCTTGATTTGTGCATGTATTCCTTGTATATTTTCTGTGTGTGTGCCAATCATTTTGCCTCACACACTGTCTGGCCAAAATAAGTCACTGTTTGGATTAGCAGATACTTAAGACAATACAGTTATGACAGTGATTAACATGACTCAGCTGTAAACAATTTAACACCAACTTATGCAGTGAGTAGCATCTCATTTTTAAACAGGCTCATCAGAAGATGTATGGAAAAGATATTACTGTGTTTCAGAAAGATCAAATTGGCCCGCATCAAGCAAAGAATACACTTAGGAGATTACTGACATCACTAGACATTGGGGTAAGATTATTAAAATCACTTAAATGTTTAGTGAAGTTAAATAGTGAAAGGAAGAGCATTTCGCATGTACAAGTGTGAACAGAACTCACAGGGATGGGACTAAATAGCTGTATGGCCATAAAAAACACTTCTTAGTGGGAATAGAAAGAAAGAATGCATAAAAGAAAGAAGGAAAAGGCTTTTTTTGCAGTTTGCTAGCAAGTCCAGATTTAACCTGATCCAGACCAGTAGGCATGTCAGAGTTAGAAAGAAGCATATATAGCAATATACCGATCATGCATCATGACCACTGTACAAGCTGCTGGGGGTTTTGATATACGGTTTATTGATTGTTATGATATACGGTTGCTTCTGTTGGTTAGGACGAGGCTCAGCAGCATAATGTGCAATAAAATGAAGTCAGCTGATGACCGAAATGTACTGAATGAGCAGGTTATTCCGTAACTGGATTTTTTCTTCCCTGATGGCACGGATATGCAAGTAAAATTAGGTTTAGGAGACTTATTTATCTATCTATCTATTTATTTATTTATTTTTACCTTATACTATTTTTTACTATTTAAGGAAATTTTTTTATGGAAAGAAAGAATATTAAAGGGGCAGTAAATGGTTGTTAAAGAAAACAGCTTAAGTAACATCAGTGGGGTTATCAAAGAAGGTATAATTATTTATATAGATGGAAATCTACAAAATTTACAAAAGATAATAAGACATTAATTATGTTTATAGAACAGATTTGCTAGGGGTTTTCAAGAGGATTTTAGGCAGCTCTGGGCGAAGGCAGGGTACACCCTGAACAGCTCGCCAGGCCATTCTAGGGCCAACACACATACAACCATTCACACTCACTATCACATCTAGGGGCGATTTGGAGCAGCCAATGCATGTTTTTGGACTGTGAGAGGAAACCCGAGTACCCGGAGGAAACCGATGTAAGCACAGAGAGAACATGCAAACTCCACACAGAAAAGCCTTGAACCCGGGACCTTCATGGTGTGAGGGGGATGTGCTAATGTGTTTATTTTATACAAAGAGTTTACCATCCCTCTTGAAGAATGGCAGTTTTCTAAAGTTAATTGTTGTGCGTTGTTGAAATGTTGAAAACATGTTTTCCTGTAAGGTAATTTAAACTTGACATTTTTTATTTTTACAAAGTCATTCTTTCTTTCTTCGTATACTGTTCTACACTGCATAATGTACTTCTGGCTGCCTTGACAGATTGATAATCTAGTTTAGTACTTTCAATTTTGAGTCTCATTTTAAGACTCTTCAAGTCGACACCCGTTATATTCCAGGATACCACTTGACGCCAGTTCCCAAAAAAACTATTGTCCGGCAGAAGTTCCCGGTTTTGTCTTCTTTCTATTTTAGTAAATAAACAAGAGTCCCTTGGACAATGGAGTAAAGTTTTAGAGGCTGGAATGAGGTCCTTGTTTCTAGCGAACAATAATGCTCGTAGATGCACTACACAATCCTTGAGACAGACACTCCAGGAAGAGGAGACAGACAGATAAGCACCAAAAGACAAATTATCCCTCACTGTCACAGGCGATGTGTGTGTGTGTCACGTACAGCAGTAAAAAAGACCCACCACTGAGATCCTCCTCAAGAGCACAGTGACTCTACTCTCCTTTATATTTTTGCTTTATTATGACTTTGGAGTCTTTAACATGTCACTTCACTCACTAAAAAATGGTTTATAATCATTTGTCAAACTGCTTAATCCTACTAGGGCCACAAGGACCTATCTTAGCCAACACTGGGCAGAGGGGGGGTACACACTGAACATTTTGTTCGTCTAACCATCAAGTTGCTTTTGGAACGTCAAGAAAAACCTACAGCATACGTCATCCATACCTCCATCCTTGTGCCGTACGTGTACATATGGGAACGCTGTTTTTATCTTTGAAAAATTTATATCTTGAAAAAGGAAAAATGCAAGGAAATGTTTCTGGGCGAAAGTAAAATAGGAAACAAGAGGCATATAATAGTCGGGTCGTGAGATGTGACATCATCGTTAATGACGTGAAATAAATAAACAACTAATGATGTTCTTGAAATATTCTCTAAAGTGACGGTTTATAAATAGTGTATTTTACATGTCGAGACTAAGAATGCGTTTTTGACTACCTCATTTTTAACCCCTTCTATGGACAAGTTCTTAAAATGAATTAATCTTGATGTATGTAGGATACATGTACGTAGGTTTGAGAGTTCCCAACAAAAACTTGTCAAGTAAGAGAAATCATGTCCTCACATTTTCTCATATAAGGGCTATTGGGTCTTACTCTTATGCCAAACAACTTCCTGTTTAAAGACATTAGTCAAGTTTAATAACTATCAGGTGGTAAGGGACAGAAGCAGTGTGGAAAAATGAGAAGACACACAACATTAGGTTTTGGGTCTTTGGAGGATACGGGGGCTCCCACCTAAATCTATGTATTAAGAATGAATCGGACATGAAAGAATGTACTCCTAGCTTCCAAGCTACAGTAATGTGCAGTGAAGACTCTACACCATCACTTTTGCCTAAAGGGGCTCCTAATAAAAAGAAGTAAAAAATTACTCCTCTTTAATTTTTTGGTGAAAATGCATTGAACAATGCTATTGTAGGCAATGAGAACAAATAATAATAATAATAATAATAATAATAATCATTCCGACAAGTACATTAAGGTAGAAGTATGGCTAATAAACAAAAACACTGAAAATAACAATTTTTCAGAAAAATTGAAAGGTGTTGCAAAATTTTTTTAAATTTTGCATAGCATGAATGAACTTCAAACCATATGTTATCGTTTAGCAAGTAAAGAGATAAAAAAAATACAGCGCACTTATAGAACTTAACAAAATGAAGGTAAATCAGAAACCAAGTACTATTCAAGTATTTATTTTATGTAATATTGGATCATATTGATGAGAATAAGTAAACAAACAACAACATAAAGTAATAACAAAAATAACAGTCTCTTTTTTTGAGAAAAAAATTTAGTGTGAATATCCTTTACTTTGATTACAGCATTTACCCTTTCAATCATAGTGTTCACATATTTTTTAATTTCTTCACTCAATAAACCATTCCATATGGATTGAAGTTCATCAAAAGAAAAAAAAATTCTGAAAAATTTTGTTTTTTCAGTGTTTTTGTTTATTAGCCATACTTTTACCTCAATATACTTGTCGGAATTATTTTTTTTGGTTCTTACTGCCTACAGTAGCATTGTTCAATACATTTTCACCAAAAAATTATAGAGAAGTAACTTTTTTTACTTCTTTTTATTAGGAGCCGTTTTAGACAAAAGTGTATAATCTTCACCGCACACTACTGTATGTGCACATAAACCATGCTAAGTCATTCAGTCAGCTTTGTGTTTTTATTTAAGCATTAGTGAGTAGACAAAACAAAGAACGGACAGTCGACGTTAAGTAGCTGATATAAATATCTCGTCACCTAGGTGAAGAAAAGCCAGTAAACAATTGAAGGAAGAGCATTAACATTTACATCAACTTGTTTAATAGGTCTAATTAATACAGACAGTAAGAGCCTCCAGTCATAATACCGTCTCTGTGTCAGCAAGGACAATGTGTTGTTTTGCTTAACACTATGCAATATCTATAAACTAACACTATACAATGTCTACAGTAACACACACACACACACACACACACACAAAAAAAACCCCCACAAATCTTCCAATTCATTTTATAAATGTGCCCATAAGACCACAAGACAGAATGAAGTATTTATGACTCTGTTCATTGTTCATTTTCTAAGCAGCTAAATTCTAATTAGGGTCGCGGGGAGGCTGAAGCCTATCTCAGCCGACTCTGTTTGATTGCAGGGTGCACCTTGAACAGCTCGCAAGATGACTGTAAGGCCAACAAATATACTACCATTCACACTTACACTAACACCCAGGGGCAATTTAGAGCCACCAATTAGCCTACTGTGCATGTTTTTGGACTGTGGGAGGAAACCGAAGTACCCGGAGATCTGGAAGAAAGTAAGACAATATTTAAAATCATTTACTGTATATACAAAGTCTTGTTATATCTGTATTATTCATTCATTCATTTTCTAAGCTGCTTAATCCTAATTAGGGTTGCAGTGAGGTTCTAGCCTATCTCAGCCGGCACTGGTCGAAGGTTCGGGGTACACCCTGAGCAGCTCGCCAGGCCACTGCAGGACCAACACACATACAACCATTGACACTCACACACACAAGTGGGGGCAATTTGGAACAGCCATTTAGCCTACGGTGCATGTTTTTGGAATGTCGGAGTACCTGTAGGACAAGCACAAGGAGAACATGCAAACTCCACACAGAAACGCCTGAGCCCTGTGATGTCACCATGCCGCCCTTATGACTCCATCAATAATTCTTCCTTTTCTTCACTTGCTGAACCACTTTATTTGATGAGGATTGCGAAGAGGCTGGCACCTATCTCAGCCGACTCTGGGTGATGGTGGGGTACACCCTGAACAGCTCGTCCATCCATTCCAGGGCCACACAAACGACCATTCACACTCAGACTCACTATGGGCAATGTGGAACAGCCAATTAGTGTAATGTGCATGGCTTTGGACTGTGGGAGGAAACTGGAGTACCCAAAGGAAACCCACGCAAACACTGGGAAAACACTCAAACTCCATGCAGAAGTGCTCTCGCCGAGCCCGGGACTCGACTGCAGGACCTTCTTGCTGTGAGGTGGATGTGCTAAATATGCCACCGTGCTCCCTGCACTGTCTCTTCAGCTAGTTCAGCTCAGCTATGGAAAATGGGTTAATGTCATTTCATGATGTTTGCAAAGACACCAGAATAGAGCCTGATGTGCTATTTTTTGCAGCTGTAATTGCTGTGCTTGTGCTCTGTTTATTTTATAGCCACTTCATTTGCAGAACTGTTTATATGATGAAACATTTGATGTCATAATATCAGTTTAGGGGGGAAAAAATACTACATTTCCAGTCAGCAGCTTTGCTGTTATAGCAACAAATATGGCCTTGCTTCAGAAGATTTCCCGATAAACACTCAACTGAATTTAAGACGCCCACCCAGGTGCTACTGAATAGCCATCGAGAAACACTAAAGAGCATCATGCATTCTGGACAAAACATTCCCTGGACAAAACATGGTGGCATTTAAAAGCTGACCCCTTGAACCAGAGGGAGTACACTGAGAAATTCACAGAGACCTACACCCATGGACACACACAGCGGCGTTCCACTGGGACAGGATCCATGTCTTTCTCATCTCACAAGCACTGGAGACACTTTGATTTGTTACTTAGATGTTTACTGCGATGTGAAAGGTTATCATGTCCCCTCCATCCACTGGCGTGTGAGCGGAGGACATTGAGACGACGTTCATCCTTTCCTAGGCAACGTAGACTCCCTGATATGAGCCCATTTGCACTGACAAGAAGAGTGCTTGTGGGAGCTATAAAAAGCAGGATGTCATAACAAGTCTCCGTGGTACACTTGGGCCAACTCTTGGCGTTGACTCCTCCCAAGTCAACACGAGCCAGTGCTGATATTCTTGCTTCAATCAAAGGCAGGAGCAGGCCTTCCAGCTGCCCACTACAGACGTCCACGCTTTCTTACACACACACCCCCCCAACCCCCAACACATGTGCTCCACCCTTAGAGTCTCGGTCTGGGTCGTGGGTAATTAGAAGTAATCACAGGAAGTTCATTAGTGTTATCAGCGGACAAAGGAGGCTGCAGCTGGTGTTGAACCCCTCCACAGTCACGTAGGGCACAGGCCCTTGGGTAAAATGCCCTCTAAGGAAAATACATACGTTTTACCAGGCGTTCATACACCGACTGGCACGTACACATTCGTTTTCTCACAATGACCCCAGGATATTTCGAAGCCTTCCCGGACCGAGCACTAATCTAAGACCGATTTAATTTCCGACAAACAGAACTTTAACATTTTTGGAGGTTGTGAGAACTAGATTGTTATTTTCACATACAATACCAAGCAGTCGGTTTCTGCAAAGTTTTAAAAAATTAGCTTGTTTTTAATAAGCATTTAACAACCGAATGGGATAAATGCTGCATGTCAAAAATGCCAACACTTATAACAATAACTCATTTAGGAAAATTTTTTTCCTGCATCTGGATGAAAGCTGAATGGCCACTTCCTGTGCCAACTTCAGCAATTATCTATTAGATAACTGAATACTCATGCAACTTCCTGGCTCACTAGTAGTATCAGCAGCAACACGTGCCCATGCATTCTCAGTCTACTAAAGAGAGACGGAAGAAAAGATTGTCGTGATAATATTTGTGGTAATTGTCATAATAATCCCACCAAAGGTTGCTTGATTTAACAAGTTGGCTTCCACACTCATTATTAGGCAGCTAATAAAATAGCACTCGATCCAGCACGCTATACTTTTAGCAGTTTTTGAACACAGTAGAAAGCCTAAAGTGTGGATTGAACAGGGGTGAAAATCTTTCTACCTGCTCTTGAGAAGCACAGCAGTTGACAGGTAATGTAATTCTGTAGACAAGAATGAAATCAATACAGTAAATGTGTTGTATAATTACGCGATGTATTCTAAGCTAGTTTTATCATGCTTTAAAGTCACATGGCCTACATTTGCTGATTAAATGCACTTTCCTGTTTAACAAAATGGCCACTCATGGATCTTATAGTCTTCTCTCTCTCTCTCTTTCTCTAAAAAAACCTTTGTACATATACATTATTATGGTGATGTACGTGGTGGTGTAGTGGTTAGCATGTCCACCCCACAGCAAGAAGGACCTGGGCACGGCAAGCACGTTTCTATGCGACATATGCATGTTCTCTCCGCTTGCATGGGTTTCCTCCGGATACTCCGGTTTCCTCCCACAATTCAAAGATATGGACATTAGACTAATTGGCTGTTTCAAATTGCCCCTATGTATGAGTGCGACTGTGAATGGTTGTGCGTGTGCGTTGGTTCAGTGATTCACTGGCAAGTGTGGTGTGGGTGTACCCTGCCATCACCCAGAGTCGGCTGAGATAGGCTCCGGTCTCCCTGCGACCTTAAACGGATTAAGCAGTTCGGTAAATTAAAAATGGACACAACCTCCGGGAGTGATCTGGAATGAAGCCAAACTGGGGAACAGCTACTTCAACAGTAAAGCAGACAAGAAATGTTTTCCTCCCTTATATTTGTTGTCAAATGCTGTCGTCATTTTGTCTGGATAGATGAATGCATGGAGACCATGAAGTACAGGCAAGAAGTGGCTCGCTCGCCTGCTAACGGCTTCATGAACCATAAATTGCTGTGTGGTGCCATATGACACCCCAATCTGTGAGAAACATGGCTGTTGTAACCACCTATTTGAGCAAAGGTGATGCTGCTTAGAGTACCTGTCAGAAACATCTCATGCCAGCATGGAACCCAGCATATTCTTGTGTTGGACTGGGTTCAGTTCAAGCCATGTCAATCATATATGTAAATGTTTTTGCTCTAGTACACAGTTCAAATCCGACCCGCCAAATCATTTTATGTGACCAGCAAGTCCTTTCAAAGAATATGATTATCGTACATTCTTTGCATCAACCATTACCATCAAACCTAATTCATCATCCTTCCACTAGGTGGCAGCAAACCTATTTCAAGTAAACAGCTAGTCATTTATGACCTAAGAAAGATTGCTAGCTTTTTGCCGTTAAAGGTCATTAGCAAACATGTAAGTGAGATTGCAGTTTTCTTCTGTTGTTTCTTGTCTTTTTATAGTCTTTCACAACTAAAGTATTGAATTCGATCAAGTCAGTCAGAATAATAGTGAAAAGATAGTGAAACAATTACCACACAGCTATCAAATTCGAGGCCGACGGGCCAAATCCGTCCCGCCAACTCATTTTATGTGGTACGCAAAGGCTTTCAAAGAATATGATTATCGTACACTCTTTGCATCAGCCATTGGAATGAAACCTAATTCATCATCCTTCCACTAGGTGGCAGCAAATGTTAGGAAGCATCTTCTCTAGGCCTCGCCAGTTCCTCATGCTCATTGATGTGTGAAAGACCAATCTGATGCTATCAGTTCCCAATTTAGTAATTTATTACGGTATTGCAAAATAAGTACAAAACACATGTGATCTTGCATCATGGCCATGGGTTTCACTC
>JAOUQZ010000025.1:12742900-12760105 GCA_028564935.1 Neosilurus hyrtlii
TCAGATTTTTATTTTTTAAAATTCTTTATTATAGACAAATGCCAAGTCTCTGAACAAATGTGTCTTTCCTACAAGGGAAAAATATTATTGAGTTAAATCACTGAGTTGAATGTGCATTACACCGTAGTGGCTCTTCTGACAGGGGGAGTCTCTGACGGAAGTGAGCCTGAACGTTCACTCGGCATCTGAAAACAAATAAGTAAGTAAGTAAATCCAGTGCAAATATTTTTGTATTTTCACTTTGAGATGATATAAACGTCTTTACATTTCTACTTTTCAACTATTTGGAATCTCATACATCAACCTGTGAAAAAAAACAGGAGCTCCGAGTGTCATCAGTATGCAAAGCTAATTGACATGAAAAAACAGGATGAGGTAAAATTCAGAACCTGGTTATGCTGGGTTTTGTAGGGTGGAGGCAATTTAAGGCCTCTGTTTAGCAGGTGGTGAGGTTTGGTCCAATCATGCAGATTGGTAACCTACAGAAATCGGCACACAAGAGTTAGTATGTCTGTTTCTTAAAAACAGAATTAAAATTAATTTATTAGCAAATGTGTTCAAAGAGACACTTGATTAACTCTGCCTAAAATATTACGAATCACTAAAAATAAAATGACTTTCTTGTACACTGGTCAGTCATAATATTAACACAAATTGACTGGTCTGTGGCTGAACATCCGCATACACAGCAAAATGCAATACACTGTGTGTTCTGACTCCTTTCTATCACAGCCAGCATTAACAGTTTCAGTGGTTTGTGCTACAGTAGCTGTTCTCCCTGAAGACATACCAGACCAGATGTACTAGACTTTGTAGTCTTCCCATGGGCATCAATGAGTCTTGGGCACCCATGATACTCTTATCTTGGACCGTCTTGGTACGTCCTTAGCAGTACATACCAGGAACACCCCACTGTTGATTTTTTGAGTGAAAAGACCTAGTCGTTTATAGGCTGGAATAGGCTTTTAAGACAGACATGGGGCTAGCTATGCTGTGCAATTTACAGATTTAGAAATACCACTAACAAAAAAGACAGGAAACAGATACGGAAGTGGCAGAGATGAAGATGCAGGGATTTTCTCTGGAAGTGACAAGAATGGACAGAATAAGAAATAAAGCTATTAAAGGGACAGCACAGGTAGGAGTTTTGAGGATAAAGTGAGAGAGGCCAGACTGAGATGGTTACGGCATGTACGGAGGAGGGATGAAGGGTATATTGGTAGAAGAAGTTTGAGGATAGCACTGTCTGGTCAGAAGGAGCAGAAGAAGGCCCAGGAGGAGATTCATGGTGTATATGTAGCATAAAAATACCTAACTTTATCTGCCAGTAGATTTGCTTAATTTAATAAAACAAAAGATCATTTCAAGCCTGAAAAATAAATCTACAAAAATGTGTGATTAAAAATTTATTTTATAAAGGAATAACAATAGCGAGAGAGAAAGAAATTTAAAGAATTAATTAAATAAATAACCCTGACTACACTATCACACAAACCTCTACAAATGTAGGAACATATGCGTTTCTCATTAATACGATGTTTGCATAATGCTAACTCCCTTCACCCTCCTTTCATTTGATATTAATGACATTAGGGTCTTTAAAAAAAAAACTTACTTTCTTTTTGGCTCTTGAGACAGGATATCTGGGATTTCGATTTTCTGGTACATATGAGGAGTTAAAGGAGATTTCATTAATAAAAATAAAGCCTTTGTGTTTAAAATGGTGAGATGCAGTGATGTCACTTACCGTTCTTTTTACAACAGTAGTAACAGAGGATGATAAGGCCGGTGAGGAGCAGCAGCACGAAGATACTGCACGGGATTCCAGCCGCTATACCAGCAATAGCTGGCCCGCTAAGGCCTGCACCAAGCACACACATTCTACTTTTACTTTTTAATTTGGATTAGCAGCAGACAAGCAAACCACACATCTGAACGGTATTTACTCCCCTTTTATACCATGTAGTTTGTTGACAATACAATTTTTTAATAAACAGATTTATTAATTGAAGAATGAAATGTGAAGTTTTATCATTTTATATTATATTTATTGTTGTGGAAATTAGTTCTTGTATGAGAACTTTATACAGTAGCTGTCATGTTGTCATGAAATGCATGTATTGCATTTCCCAGTAGCCCCTGCACCCCATCACATGACCACAGTCATGTACACCTGAACCTACATTAGTTTGAGTCCATCAGTTTTATAATTTAAGTTCTGTTTTCTGTTCGTTTTAAGTTTTTACTGCATCCTGCTAGTCATGTTCTTGCTCTTGTTTTGGTTCCTGCTCTTTGATTTCATGGAAAGTGTTTTGTTTTTTAACCAAAGAACTTGTGTTTTTATTTATTTGTTTGTTAGCAGGATTCCACATTTTAATATCCACTTTTAACCAAAAACATCAGATAATCTAAAGCAGCAGCACTTCTTCAAGATGTTTCTCAAATTACTTGCTGAATCATCCATGACACCGCTCCAACGAGCTTGCAGTGTTTACATCAACAATACAAGCCTTTATCATTAGCACCATCGCAGGGCAGGACAGATGAAGACTACAAGAACATCTTTCAGAAACTAATGTGCATGAAAACCTCTGAAATTTCAGCAGTGCCAGCTCTTGCCCTGTATCTGCAGCTGCAACACGATTGGCTGATTTGGAAATTGAATCAAAGGGCAGGTGTTCATATTAAAGTGGCCACTTAGTGTACTTGTGCAGGATTCAGAACTATTTAGTAGTACAGTAGTATTCAACCAAAGGTATGCAGTAGTGATTTTATAGATTATCTAAGATGCCATGTTAAAAAAGCACTTATTCCTAATTATTTGGAAAGTCCTACCCCTCACATCTATGCTGACGTCCCTTTTAAGACTCTCATTGGTCCTGCTGTTAACCATAACACACGTGTAAACACCACTCTGGCGCAACTGAACATGATTGAGTAGCAGGGTGCCGTTGGAGGTGGGCAGAGATTCTCCTTTAAACACCCATGAGACCGAGGGAGGTGGTTCGCCCTCAGCGCGGCATGACAGAGAGACAGTCTCTCCAGAAACAAAGCTCGCTTTTGTGGGACTGACCTCCAAAACCGGCTGATCTGGCCCATCTAAAGGAAGGAGACAACAAAAGGAAGAAATGATAGCTAAGACGTGATAAGGGTTTGCTGCCACAAAGCAAAGACATTTATGCTAACTTGTACTCAAAAATGTAAGTCATGTTGCCATGTACGTATTTAGGTTGTAAAATCTCAAGTAGAGTTTGTTATAAACACAAAGGACATAAAAAATAATGACACACACAAAAAAAAAACACTAAACTAAGGGTAAAAAAAATTAAAAAATAAAGACAGTTAGCGTGAATATTTAGCTAGCTAATACTCTACTGGCTTACTAGTGACTAGCAAAATACCATGCTACATAAAACTAATCAATGTACTCCATTAAATTCTGACAAAGGAGTCACATTTAAAAGTTCTAACCTTTAGCTAAATGATAAAAATATTGTAACTAACCTATTTATAAATTTATCTGCGGTAACCATTGTAATGTTTCTTAAAATGGCCAATACTTGTAATATAAATAATTATAGGCTAATACTTGTAAAATACTTGCTTATACTGGCTCTTGTAAGAATGCTAACTATAAATGCTAATGTTTGGAAGCTGAAAAGTCTTTAATAATAGTGTAAATGTCATATTTAGCTAAAACATTCTGTTAGCCTGATTTGGTGGGAAAGTATAAACGTAGCTGTGAATAGTATTAACTCTCTTGGATTAATGGACTCATATAAAATTGTTTGTCAATCATAAACATCCTTAGTGTTTCCACCACTTTACCCTGACCATCAAGTAAGAATTCAAGGATTCGGACAGCAGGTTAGCATTGTGCTAACTACATGCACCTATCATTGCATGCTTGTTTTAACACATGAAGCGTGTTAGAAACAGACTTGGAGATGTGGGATCTGGCTTATACGGTTAGTGACGAAAAGAAACCTGTCAACAGGATGTCACAGGATGTCCATGTAGTTTAGTTTCACACTTTCTGAGGATCAGACTATTTAACCAAGGCTATTCCCAAAAAGGGCAAGCTTCTCAAGACTTTTTTAGATCTTGGTCTATTTTTCCTTTCTAAAATAAAAATAAACAGCACTCACACAGCACTGTGATGTTCTTGCTCTGTAGCACATTACTGAATGGATTGCTGAGCCCCACACTGTACAACCCTGTGTCGTAGCGGTTCGGTTGCTTGATGATCAAACTCTTCTGAGTTATCAGGTACCGTGTGTTATTCACCAGCGGTACGCCTTTAAAATACCAGGTTGAACTCATTGCTGGTCCCTGCACTGAGCTGTAAGACAAAGTGAATTGCGCCCCTCCTTCCACAACATCTTGTGAGTCTGAGACAACAGAAACGTCTGTGATGATGTCTGGGAAGACACAACAAGATACAGTATTTCCAGATGAATTTAAGTCTAGCCAAGAGTGTATTAAGACAGACTATGGAAAATAAATAAGTGCTTGAACTTTATGATTGTGTTCTTAAAAAAATAAGCTGAACGACTTGAATATTTTTGGCAATAAGTTGTGGTTAGTGGTTATCATATCTGCCTAACAGCAAGAAGGTCCTGAGTTCGAGTCCCAGGCTCAGCAAGGGTGTTTCTTGGGTGGGCTTGGATATGCACATTAGTCTAAATGGCTGTTCCTAATTGTCCCTAGGTGTCAGTGTGAATAGTTGTGTGTGTTTAGGCCTTGTGATGGACTGGCAAGCTGTTCAGTGTACCCTGCTTTCACCCAGTGTCGGCTGAGATAGGCTCCAGCCTCCCCGCGATTCTGGTGGGATTAAGTGGTTCAGCAAATGAGTGAGATGATTTTGATCCTGAAAATATTGCCTAGAATCTTTTAAAACTATTAAGGCTGTGGTTGTTACATTTTGTGCTGTACACCCAAATTATTATATTTGTTAAAAAAAAAAGGATTTACACCCTAACAGCAGGTGTAGCAGATGCTAGGCTATTGATTGACGCATAAATGTCTAGATTAGTTTTTATCTAAATTGTCGTCCCCTCCCTATCACATACGCCCACCACCAACAAGGGAGGGGTGTAAGCATGCACATGCTCCCCCCGTGACATGCAATGCTGTGTCCCGCCTCTCTACCAACCGCTGCACATGCGCATTTGGAGGCAGCCTAACACACGCGGAGGTAAGGCGCTATCCACCCCTTTTGTACAAATGATTTCACAGACGTCCCATGGATTGGCGGGTGATCCCTGTGAGTGAAGGGAGTGTATGCCATCCCTTCCAGGAGAGCTCAACCTGGATTCGATCCTGCGATCTCCAGGATGATAGTCACACACCATGTCAATGTGCCACTCGGGAGCCCAAAAGTCTACATTAAACCCACTTTGTAAGAAATAATAGGACAGTAAAACTATGGATGATGTATTGGTATTCCCAAAACAGTTTTTCACCCAATGCCCTAAAATGATTTTTACTTACTGAACAACAATAGTGTAAAGTCGATGGACAATTCATGATCGCCTTGTTTTGCCATTTGCACTGTGTATGTGCCACTGTAGTTGGCTGGAACATTGTGGAAAACCAGAGATCCGAACTGATCAATGGATAAGACATTACTGTATGCTGGAGCAATGACTGGAGGAGGACTGCTGAGGCCTACTGTCCAAGTGGCTAGAATCAGCGACCCGTTCAACCATCTCACTAGTGGCTCATTGACTCCACTATATGAAACCGGAAGTGTCACATTGCTGCCCACCAAAGCATTAACCAATGTAGGTCCATTGGGCCAGATGACTAGCATACAATCTGTGCCTGTGATTGGGGGAAAAAAAGAATTATACATGCACAAATCTCAGGAAAATCTACAAAGGAAGTCTGTATCCACACCTTTTTTTCTTTAGAACCAGAGAACTTCATAACCAATGGTAGTATTAATTACGGCTTACTGACTTTTATTTCTAACAATGCTGTCCACACTTCTCTTTCTGTGCAAAATTCAAAATGTGTTACAGAACACTGATTATTATTCTATTACCAAGTTAAGGCTTGAAAAAAATAGTTCAGGCACACACAGTGAACTGCTGGGTGTCTCAGATCAGGTGAAGATAGACCTACTTTCGGAACACAAAAGCTATTCATGGCCCAAGAAAAAAAAGTTACTTCTTTACTTCAAGTGAGCAACGTAACATTTTTTTTCCCCTAAAAACAAGTTAACCCTTTTCAACATACAATAAATAAAGGTTATTATTCTACATTAAAATATTATCTCATTTCTAATTGGACAAAAGGCATTAAATAATTCTTACAATTGCTATATTGCCATGGGATCACCAAAATATTGAATCATTGCCATGGACAAATGATTAATGCATGACTGGCATTGCAACACAGTAACTGTGAATATTTTGAATAAACAAATTAAACAATTATAGAATTCAGCTTTCATATAACATGGAGAATTATTCATTCTTTCTAAGGTGTTATCTGCCGAGGCTAAAATTCCCCAACTATATAATTCTTTATATCATACACCACAAGGCAGCACGGTGGAGTAGTGGTTAGCACGTCTGCCTCACAACAAGAAGGTCCTGGGTTTGATTCCCGCGCTCGGCCGTTTCTGTGTGGGGTTTGCAAGTCCTCCCCGTGCTTGTGTGGGTTTCCTCCGAGTACTCCGGTTTCCTCCCACAGTCCAAAAACATGCACGGTAGGCTAATAGCTGTTCCAAATCACCCCTAAGTGTGAGCTGTGAATGGTTGTGTGAGTGTTGGCCCTGCGATGGCCTGGCGAGCTGTCCAGGGTGTACCCCGCCCTCGCCCCGAGACGTCTGAGATGGGCACCAGCCTCCCTGCGACCCTAATTAGGAATAAGCGACTTTGAAAATGGATGAATCGCACACCTCATTCAATAATTGTTTATATTATGATAATAATAATAATAATAATAATAAAATAATCATTAATGTTTTTATAAAGTAAATGCTGTTGAATAAAATAGCATTTAAATTTTGTGACGATTTACAAAAAATACTATATATTGTTTATAATAAACAATATATTTTATTCTTTTATTTGCATTATATAGAATTTATAAATAAATAATTAACTCACCTGATAAACTGCACGTGAGCAGAAGTGCTACACTGACCACTAAACAATGACACATTAATCCCCAAAAGTTTGTACTAAACTAAAAAAAGAACAAAAACAGACTTTAGGGGGAAAATACACAAAAGTATTTTTTTTTATTTACTTACTGACGATAAAAATGTAAACGAAGCGACGTCTAACTTAAAAAAAACACCGCTCGGTAAAAAATAATCACATTTCCCCACAGGACAAGGGCAGACAGGTGAGCGAGAGAACTTCTCGACTGTGTCGGTTCACTTTAAACAACTCTTTTAAAATGAGTCGAGTGAGCGAGTCGATTCGCAAGCATGAATGAATAATGGGTGTTTTTGTAATTACCATAAGATACGTCCTGAATAATTAATCAGTCTCAGACCCACACACACACACACACACACAAACCCTTCTTGTCCCTAAACTTATTCTGTGGATAATTATACAGTAAAATGTGAAATCCTAAAAATGAGTCAAGCGAGTCGACGCTTACCGAGTTTGTTCGATTCACTTAAGTGCGGGGATGAAGGAATCGAATCATATTAAACACTATGTGGGAATGAGAAAGATGTTTCAAGCCCCGCCCCTTTTACATGCTCATTTGTTTTATACACAAACACAAGAACAAACCAATAATAATAATAATAATAATAAATAATAATAACAATACCAACAACAACAACAACAACAATAATAATAATAATAGTAACAATACCAACAACAATAATAATAACAACAATAAAAATAACTACAATAATAATAACAATAATAACAACAACAAAACAATATGAATAATAATAATAATAATAATAATAATAATAATAATAATTACAGTAATAATAATAATAATAATAATAATAATTACAGTAATAATAATAATAATATTCACTTGCTCATTTGCTGAACTGCTTAATCCTATAAGGGTTGCTGGGATGCTGGAGCCCATCTCGGCTGACACTGGGCGAAGGCAGGGTACACCCTAAACAGCTCACCAAACCATCACAGGGGCAACACACACACACACACACACACACACACACACACACACACACACACACACACTCATTCATATTTAGATTCACACCTAGAGGCAATTTAGAACAGCCAATCAGCCTTATGTGCATATTTATGGACTGTGGGAGAAAACTGGAGTACCCAGAGGAAACTCGCTCAAGCATGAGGAGAATGTAAACTCCACACAGAAACACCTTGAGTTCTGTGTGTAAGCCCTTCGATGGACTGATGAGCTGTACAGGGTGTACTCCGCCTGGATTGTGCGAGGAAACCAGAGTACCTGGAGGGAACCCACACTAGGACAGGGAGAACATGCAAACTCCACACCGATCCGCCCGTGAGTGGGACTTGAATCCAGGACCTTCTTGCTGTAATGTATAAATGTGCATAATGCCTGATTCAGAAATGCAAAATACAGTATAAGCATATAATAATAGTACCGACAAAGTATTGTAGTGGTTAGTATGTCCGTATCACAGCATGAAGGTCCTGGGAAAGTTCAGAGCTTGGCGAGGGTGTTTCTGTGTGGAGTTTGCAGGTTCTCGCTGTGCTTGCAAGGGTTTCCTCTGGGTACTCTGGTTTCCTCCCACAGTCCAATGACCTGCACATTACTCTAAATGGCTGTTCCAAATTCTCCCTTGGTGTGAGTGTGAATGGTTGTGTGTGTGTGTTGGCCATGCAATGGACTGGGGAGCTGTTCAGGGTGTACCCTGTCTTCATCCAGTGTTGGGTGAGATGAGTTCCAGCCTCCCTGTGAACCTAATAGGATGGAGTGGTTCAGCAAATAAATGACAATGAAATGAAATTGAATAGTAAGGTGTTATTATTTTAAATGGCGCACACAGCAATAAAATAAACTCACCACATTTTTTTCATAGTAAACTAAGACTTTTTTTGTTATTAGGTGTATGATGCAGGATGTCACCTGTATGTTGCACTGCAGTATATAAAAAAATAAATACATGTCTGCCGCAGCCTCAGAATCGAACTCTCGGCGGATAGAAATAGAACCTGATAGGGATTTCTGCTGTTGCACCCTCTGAGATGCTCACCATGGTTGTACAGATTGCTTACTGACAGTTATAGTAGTCTTCCTGTTAACTCGAACCTGTCTGGTTATTCTTTCTCATTATCACGTCATTTCTGCTGACTGAACCGCCTCTCACTGGAAGTCTTTAACTGTTTATACAGTATATAACCTCTAAAGACTGGAAGTCGTGTATGACAGTCTGATGAGATCAGCGGTTTCTAAAATACTCAAGAAAAAACAGCCTGTCTGGCACCAACAACCATCCTGCAGTGATATTTTTACCCTCATGCTGATGCTGGATGTGAAAGTTTACTAACGCTCTTCACCCGTATCTGCATGAGTTTATCCATCGCACTGCTGCCACATTAATGGCTGATTGAATGAATGCATGGAAGCACAGGGTGAGAGCTACTTCTTCAAAGACTGAGACAAACACTTTGAACTGTTGATTCATGTGAATTTCAGAATTTAATTTCCAAAATAGGTTTGGTACCCAAACCTCAAAATGCCCCCTTTTTTTTTGTTCCCACCTCTCGAATTCAAAACTTGAAAGGTGACCCAGGTCAAAGTTTATTGAGAGTGTGTCAACAGTGAGGGTAGAGTACCATAACATTCTTATACACCTCGGACGTGTCTAAAGTTCGCCAGTAGGGGGGGGTGCTCAAAACGCTCCAAGCCATTTTTAATGTCGCGGCGTCGTCCGTCTGTCCTGAAATGTTCGGAAATCAACCCCTCCTGTAGCTTTCGTCAGAACTTCTTTATACTTGGCAGACATGTTGGACATGCACTAAGGGTGATTTTAACCAAAGTCACTGCCACTGATATTAAGCTCCTCCATGTCTCTTTCTGAGATTCCTCCAAGATGCCTTCTTTCTGAGTTTAACTCCTTCTACATCTTTTCTTGGAATTTCTTCAGACTTGGTAGACATGTTGGACATATGCTAAAGATATGCATATTGTCATGAAATAATGATCGAGTGATTAGCAGTAGAGTAATTGCCCTTGAGATACTGAGCGTCACCATGTCCCTAGGTGCTTTCCCTCTGAGCCGAACAACTTCCAACTTCAAACTTGCCAGAAATGTTGGACACATGCTAAGGATGTGCATATCACCATATGGTGATGGAGTGATTGTTATTATAGAAATTATATATAGCTACCATGTATTAAACTCATAGTTCCTTCCTAGTAATAATAAAAACAGCGAACAGTCACGTAAAAAAAATAAAGAAATTTGCTATCCTATGAACTAAAACCCAGAGTAATATCAATACTATGATCCTATTTTATTGGAAAAGCTTTTTCAGCAGGGCATATTGTGATCACTTCAGCTTGTCTTTTCTTTTAAAGTTTTAATAACAATTTCCTTGAACCTTCGAGGACATCCCAGAAACTTATTTGCAAGAATTGTTCAGTTGGAACGACCTTTATTGAAATCCATTATTTTAGCGGGACAACTCAATTCTCAAGTTTCCACCAATAACCGGGTACAAAAGTGCTCGAGTAGTTGCGGGGCGAGTTTCCAAATCCACCATTGATTTTCATTCACGAAAATACCCGAACGGCTTTACTGGGGTTTTCTGTAGCGGGCACTCGCAGACACCAGACAGACACAGGGCAACCATCCAAGCTATATTCCATGACTATGGTGTTCCACTAATATAATATCTGTAGTTCCCAGAAAATTACCTCTTAAACACCCCGACGACAGGGTTAACAAATTCTCTTGTTCGCGAGTCTGTTTTGCTTTCGCGTGTATAAAACCTTCCAATAAAAGCCAGAGATTCTGAAGTACACATCAAGTCACATCACTGACCGTATACACTGTATTTATCCCGTAAACCTGTCTGTTATTTACACCCCCATTTGGCTCAGCAGGTCAGGTGAATGTTGGCTGTAAAACGGCCAGACTGACGTACACATCACTACCACTGAAGTGAACCCCTATACAGTCACACCGTGTAAACCAGCAGACGGACTACAAGGAGTAATGTGTATATAGAAACAAATGAGCAGGTACAAAGCAGGTGGATGTAAAAACTTGTATACACAGAGCAGAGGAAAATGTGACACACATGAAAATTACAGATTTAGTTATTTATTTTTTTCCCACAGTTCGATTCTGTACAATCTCAGAAAATAACACTCAAAACCAGACATTTGTGGTATAAAGAGCTCATTTCTCCTGTTCTGGTCCATACTGAGAGACGCCGTCCTGTCAAGATTTTATACCTGTATTTTATTAGAAATGCCCTTTATTTAGAAACAGTAAAGGATCACACACACACACACACTCTGATCACATACATATCAGGTTTTCAGAAACCAATACAGGATGGCAAACTTGACGCAAGACATTAATGATCTGATCAAAGAGGAAAGTAAAACTCATCCAAGTAATCCAGCATTCTTAAAAGCATGAACGCATCTCTCAGAAGTAATCTACACCGTGTAGCAAAACGGGGTCTGATATGGCAGAGAAACGGCTACAAAGACCAGAGTCAGGGTTCTGAGGACCAGGACTGGGAATACCGATGGAGTCTTGGAGTACCAGCGAGAAGATGGTGACACTGCAGAAAACGAAGAAGAAGTCTGAGTCGGGGTTTGGGGTGGGTGGTGGAAAAAGATCTGCGGGGGGGAAAAAAAAGGAAAAAAAAAGTCACATGATCAGGCCACCCTGGGGGAAGTTTTGTGAATTAAAACATGTATGTGGGCGGCGTGGTGGCGTAGTAGTTAACACGTCCGACGAGTTCTGGGCTCGTGTGTCTGTGTGGAGTTCTCCCCGTGCGGGTTCTCCGGTTTCCTCCCACAGTCCAGACACATGCACATTGTGAATGGCAGCATGTGTGTATTAATCACTATTTAAAGCTCTGACCACTCCCCCTATTGTTTCTATACTATACTGTATATTATCACTTCAACTGCTATAATTAATCAGTCATCCTGATTTCTTCCATCACCTGCTCTCACCTCAGTGACTACGCAGACTGCTCCACCCACTTGCTCGTCTTTTATATCCTTCCTGCCTCTTTCAGTTTGGCCACCAGCTCATCCACCGTCTCCACTTTCATTCCAGCCTGCCTTTGCGGAGGCTCGTCCACGCGCAGCACCTCCAGCCGAGAGCTCACGTCCACTCCCAAGTCTCCCGGCTTCACCGTCGCCATCTTCTTTTTCTTGGCTTTCTATGCAAGACATAAAAGAGGGCCATTTGTAAAGGAGGAAAAAAAAAAAAGTCCATTTACATACAAGGCTGTGAATAATATTAATAATAATAACAACAATAATAATATTAATAATAATAAGAAAAATAAAGTACTTTCTAGACACTCAGTTTTAATTAAAAAAAATAAAAAAATTAAAAAATAATTATGTTTTACAAATGGTGATAAATAAATAAATATGTTTTCATTATGCAAACAATGTCCCCATTCATAAAATAAAGCTAAAACACGTGCACGCAAGTACACACTTCTTGTTTGCTTTTGTGTGAGAGACTGACAGAAAGACAGACAGAATGAGACAGAGACAAAAAGAAAGACAGACAAAAACAGAGAGCAAGACAGAGAGACAGAGAGAAAGAGACAAAGAGCGAGACAGAGAGAAAGACAGAGACAAAAAGCAAGATAAAGACAAAGAGAAAGACAGATGAAAACAAAGCAAGACAGAGACAGAGCGAGACAGAGATTGAGACAGAGCGAAAGACAAGAGACAGAAAGACAGACACAGAGAGACACAGAGAGAGAGAGAGACAGACAGAAAGAGAAAAAGATACAGAGAGAGCACCCAGCATATTTGATATATTTTCCTGTGATGTTTTACATTCTTCTTTCCCCCCAGGTGTGAAGTAAACTGAGGTTCATCTCCCTGTACAGATGGTTACGAAGTGATTCGTAGAGCTGCTGTACCATGATGTTAGGCAGTGTGGCGTATCGTGGTGTGTTAAGGCGAAGGTCAGCAGTCACCACAGCAGGCATGTTGATTTTAATCGTTTCGAGTCCTCCGTCGATCTCGCGAACCACCTTCAGTTTATCTCCATCGATAGTCACTTCAGAGGCGAAGGTCCCCTGCGTTAAAAAGGAAACTAATTCCTCTTTGTTTACATTTTTTCAAGTTAATTCAATTTGCACTGGTAAAGCTCTGCTCTGCTGGATGTGCGATGGAACCACAAGGCAGGGATTTCTCTAGAAAAATCAAAGATCGTAGAGAAAACAAACACTTCTGACAAACAAGTGCTCAGTACAGGTTACGGCTTCTGCACTCAGTAAAATAACTCGGATCTCGGATGCTCAACACTGATCCATACAATTTGTTACAACGAGCAACATGCCATTCATAAATAATTAAACAATGCAATCAGTGGTAAATTGCTGTGTGTGTGTGCGCACATGTGTGTGTAAAAAAAAAAAAAAAGCATCGACACACCTGAGGCCAGTCCAACAGAGCGGCCGTCATCTGACCCGTCTGATTACAGTCATCGTCAATGGCCTGTTACACAACAAACACAGGATCATGTTGGGTGTTGATATAAACCTACACGTTAGCACTTCCAGCAGCTGGATTATCGTCCAAAATAGAATTATTTAATATAATAAACCATTTTTCTTTTAAATAAAAGAAGGATCACATCATAAAGACACCTTCTTGACCTTCAAAAGCTTGTATATTCATATATTATATCGAGCGGACATCTCCTGATGTGCTGGCGCTCGCCAGCATGTTTACTGACACTGCAGACGGTGATTATACATCACAGTCGGTCTCAACAAGCAGATGGTCGGAGATGTTTCGGCTCTGATGTGCCATCTAGTGGAGGACATTTAATGGTTTGTTTGGTTCATTCTCTTCATCATGAAGCATGAAATGACCAGATAAACCAGAACTACCTCCTTGCCTTAAGGTTCACAAGCAAGGGATGAACATGAAGCTGCAATGACCTTGACCCTTGACCCCTGACTTATGAATCGGACTCAGTTCACCCAAGTACCCAAGTTGATGTTTGTATCAAGTCCCTTAATCCATTCCTGGAACCTGTGTTCACAAGCGAGGAATGAAGGTGAGGCAGCAGTGAGCTTGACCTTTGACCCTGATGGAAAACTTGTAAACATAATGCCTTTGGCCCTGCTAATTGCCAGCGCAGAGAAATAAAAAACATTCAACATTCATTCACGCAACCACTGAACCCTACTAAGGTTACGGGGAGGCTGGAGCTGATCTCAGACGACTCGATTCCAGGACCTTCTTGCTGTAAGGCGGATGCGCTAACCAGTACAGCACCATGCTGCCGAATACAAACATATAATAACCCAGATTTGCTGATATTCCATGACCCAAAAATATGATCAAATTCCTGGACTTTCAGTGACATTCCACACCCACAGTACCACTTGGTGTGAGCTCGGTTTCCTGGAAAAGCTTTAAGAATGCTACCTGTTTGCCGAGGATGATGAGGGAAGCGTCTTCCTTTTTGGCCAATGCGGCGAGGATCTTTGACACCTGCAGCGGCCCGAGAGACTCGTAGTCCTTTCCGGAAACCTCCACGTGAATGCCGCGATCTGCTCCCATGGCCAGAGCTGTCCGTATGGTCTCCTGAACACACACATTTCAGCATTTTACCATACTCGTTAAATGAGTCAGAGGAAACAAACACTATGCAATAGAAGGTGTCTATTAGAACAGCAACAACAACAACAACAAAAAAATAGTAATAGTAACGAGAGAGTAAACAGGAAACGTGTTCGATAGGATTTACTATATTATAATTCATTCTCACTCGCTCATTTGCGGCTTAATCAACCTAATCCTATTAGGGTCCCAGGGAGGC
The DNA here is from genome assembly GCA_028564935.1 of Neosilurus hyrtlii. Lineage (NCBI taxonomy): Eukaryota > Metazoa > Chordata > Actinopteri > Siluriformes > Plotosidae > Neosilurus > Neosilurus hyrtlii. The sequence continues at coordinate 12,757,899 of JAOUQZ010000025.1, forward strand.
TGGAGCCTCTCTCATCCAACAGTGGACGAAGGCAGCGTACACCCTGAACATCTCGCCAGACACATAGGAGGCAATTCGGAACAGCCAATTAGCCTAATGTGCATATTCATATTTGGACTGTCGGAGGAAACCAGAGTAGCTGGAGAAAACCAATGCAAGCACAGGAAGAACATGCAAACTAATAATAATAATAATAATAATAATAATAATAATAATACACATATACTACATTTACCGGCACCGGCACCCAGTTTTCCAGACTACCAACCCCAGCTCCTAAAGCCCTGAACGTAACACAACGTGTTTAGACAGAAAGGTTTGAAAGGGATTAGATGGACTTGTTGTCTGAAACACTGTCTCACCTGAACTTGCTGCGGTCCACAGCTCACAGCCACAACCTCCTTCACCAGCTTCTTCTCTTTCAGCCGGACCGCCTCCTCAACGGCAATCTCGCAGAAAGGGTTCATCGAGTGTTTCACGCCATCTGTGACCACGCCAGTGTTGTCAGGCTTCACTCGGATCTTCGTGTGTGAGAGAGAGAGAGAGAGAGAGAGAGAGAGAGAGAGAGAGAGAGAGAGAGATGTGTGGATTAACAGTTCATCATGTATACGAGATATACTTTTAAAGGAGTCTTCAGTTAATGCACTCGTGTGTTTTTATATCATGATGGTTTTGGATATGTTAGTGCTGCAACCACTTGGTACACAAGGACCTAACTGTAACTACTGTTACATTTACACGTGAGTATAAAGAGATAAAAAGTCATCATCGTCATCCTCTTTCGCTTGATCCGGGGTCGGGTCACGGGGCAGCGGTTTAAGCAGTGAGGTCCAGACGTCCCTCTCCCCAGCCACTTCCTCCAGCTCTTCCGAGGGACACACGAGACATTCCCAGACCAGGTGAGAAACATTGTTCCTCCAGCATGCCTGGGTCGACCCCGGGAAACGCCACACCAAGAAGGTGTGCAGGAGGCATTCTAATCAGATGCCCGAGCCACCTCAACAGGCTCCTCTCAACACAGAGAAGCAGCGGTTCGACTCCGAGCTCCTCCAGGATGACCGAGCTTCTCACCCAATGGGATAAAAAGTACAGCAGAAATTTAATAAACAATAAATTGTGCATCCAAATGAACCAAATGTTGTATCACCTATCTACTAACACCCTAAAATATTTTGCAATGTTTACTTTATTTTTAAAAAAAATATGTTAATGTTTAAAAACTAAATTTATTCAGTTTCATCAAATCAAGGACTTTCTTTTTTATCCTAATTTGTTTAAATTGTGAAAATCTGGCAACCCAGATTATTAAGAAGACCCGTCAGTTAGAATATTTGCATACGTCAGAGGAAGAACGACAACCACATAAAATTCTGATTTCAAGACGGTAAACTATCAATAGTAAACATAACATTTTTTTATTTTATTCATCTCTCCGTCCAGAACCGATCCAGTCCACGCTGACCTTGGTCTGAAGTCCATCGACTTGCCTGCTAGCAAAAGTAGGCTAAGGTCCAATCCCAAATAACTCCCGAACTCCTGCAGAAGCGCACTACACCCTCGGTTACAGTGCAGCGTGGGTGCACCCTTTGTAGTGCACTAAGTTTCTTTTAAACATTCAGCCCGGTGTTTATCCGGATAAACTGCCAAACAGCTGGGTTAAACTCGTCATGAAGATAAATACCAAAAAGCAAGAAATGCATTTTCTTCAGAATTAAAAACAAGAGCTAAAGAGGAACCTCGTACCTTTACAGCGTAATCAATAACCCTCTTCACTCCGACCAGAACCCGAGCGGTCATGGTGACAGAGGATGAATCAATAACCGGTGTGCACACTACGATCGGGACAATATTGGTGCGACACCATAAGGGGCGGGACCAAGAGGCGAACGCCAATGAGGCTCGAGCAAGCAGAAACAAGCGCGAATCAAATGTCTGACATAATGAGTCCTCCGTGTTGCAGGCTAATAAGCTCGGACAGAAACAAGAACTGACTCAAGTTCCGTGTTGTCTCTCTAGGTTAAAGGTTACTTAATCGGGTTATTATGCTATATAACACACACACACACACACACACACACACACACACACACACACACACACACACACACACACACATTCATTCATTCATCGGAACCGCTTATTCCTACTTAGGGTCGCGGGGAGGCTGGCGCCCATCTCAGCCGACTCTGGGCGAGGGCGGGGTACAC
>JAOUQZ010000025.1:12760205-12771033 GCA_028564935.1 Neosilurus hyrtlii
CAAACTCCACACAGAAACACCCGAGCTGGGAATCGAACCCAGGACCTTCTTGCTGTGAGGCGGACGCGCTAACCACTGCGCCACCGTGCCACCCTCATCCCGGCTTGTTAGTTTAATTATCTGTTTAACGAGTTCATGTTCTGTCAAGCTTCTGATTTTCCTCCACAAATAATTGAAGAGTTTGTTTGCAAAAACAGATAAGTATAATTGTTTTAATTATGAAAAAAACAATGTTTTTGAAAAATATTTTTTATTATTACTATTTTTTTTGTAAAGCTAAGAAAATTTTTTCCTCACAATTAAAACAATTGGACTTATCTGTTTTTGCAAACAAACTCTTCAATTATTTCCTTGTGATGAAGAAGTGATTTTCTCTGGAAGTAATAAGAATGTATGTTAGAGAGACAGCAACGGCACGAGTGCTTGGGGATAGGCTGGATTGAGATGGTTTGGACTTGTGCAGAGAAGGGATGAAGGGTTTATTGGTAGAAGAATGTTAAGGATGGAACTGCCGGGTAGGAGGAGAAGAGAGGGAGGATAAAGAGGAGATTTATGGATGTGGTGTGAGAGAGGATATGCAGGTGGTTGGCAGATGAAGAAGAGGAAGAAGAAGGTATACTGTACATTGTATAGAAATACGTAACTTTATCTTCCAGTGCATTTGCTTAATTTCACAATCATGTATGTGTATGATCAATAATTTTGTATTTCATTTAGGAATAAAAATATTTATAATTTTAAATAAATAATTAACCAACCCTGACAATGTGTGACCATTTTTTTCCAGTTGCTACAAAAATATATATTATTTTCCAATGTGTCATCAAGAAACTAAGGAAATTAGTCATAAAAACCTCTAGAAATGTAAGAAAAGAACATTTTCTTATTCATATGATGTTTCCGTAATGCTATCACTCTCCTCATTCATCCATTCATTCATCTTCTACACCCCTTAATCCTAATTAGGGTTGCGAGAATTAGGGTCGGCGCCCATCTCAGGCCGACTCTGGGCAAAGCTATCGCTCTCCTCTTTGCTTTAATTTGTTATTAGTGACATTAGAATCTTAAAAAAAATACCAAACAAACAAAAAATGTGTCTTGAGACACGATATCTGGGATTTCAATCTTCTGGTACATATAAGAGTTTAAAATTTCATTATTAAAATAAAAAGAATTTGTATTCAAACAAATTATGTCTCATAGTTTCATTCTTAAAATTTAGCTAAACCACACACACACACACACACACACACACACACAAGTACTCACTGTTTGCCTTCGTATATAGGTGTGTATGTTTTATTTTGATTTGTGTGTGTGTGTGAGCACCCAGCATAAACAAATATTTATCTATATCTCAATATTCCTGTGATGCTTCACATTTACTTTTTTGTCCAAGTGTAGAGTAACCCAAGGTTAATCTCATACGCCAATGACCCTGGAGAGCGTTATTCCCTGTACAAGTGGTTATAGATAAATAAATAAACAAACAAATAAATTTCTAATTAAACTTGTCCATAGAGCTCCTGTACCATGATGTTAGGCAGTGTGGTGTATCGGGGTGTGTTGAGGCGGTCAGCAGTCACCACCGCAGGCTTATTGATTTTAGTCGTCTGCAGACCTCCGTCGATCTCTCGCACCACCTTCAGTTTATCGCCATCCAATGTTACTACAGAGGCGAAGGTGCTTTTTCTTTTTAAAGCTGGTTGAATTTATTTAATTTGCGGATCTTCAGACTTGTAGAGGAAACACTGGACTCTGCTGGACGAGCGACAGAAATACAAGCCAGGGGTTTTTCTCAGCACACTGGATGGACTTTGGCGAGAAAACCCAAAGATCATGGAGAAAAAAAAAGTACTTCTTACAAATAAGTACACAGTCTCTTACTGGAGGGCTATGATGGCTCAGTGGCTCAGTGGTTAAGGCAATAGTGAGACCCAGGGGTCACGGGGTTCATTCCCCAGTACCACCACTGTTGGGCCCTTGAGCAAGGCCCTTTACCCTTAACTGCTCAGTTGGATAAAAATGATCAAGTCGATCTGGATAACAGCGTCTACCAAATGTAGACTCGGTCACGCTTTCTGTTCTCAGTAAAATAACAGGCTGCGCTGAACTAACTTGTATCTCAGATGTTCCACAACGTAATTTGTAATAAAAATCCATCACAACGAGCAATTCATGCCATTCATAAACGATCAAACAATGAAATCATTTGGTAAATGGCTGTGATGGAAGCAGAATAACACACTCCAGACTGCCATTGCAGGAAAATGATGCACTATGGGCAGGGCGGTGGCTGTCGAGGTGTGCATCGCGCTGTCCGTCGCCAGTCCAATTAGGCGTGCAGTGCATTCATGTGAACATTGTGTATTATTCCTTACATATTACACAGCTCATTGAAATATTTGATTCTGATTGGGCTTATGTACACTGTAGGTGTGTGTGTGTGTGTGTGTTTATCCGTGAACAAAAAGCATATACACACCTGAAGCCAGTGCAAAAGAACGGCCGTCGTCTGAGCTGTCTGATTACTGTCGTCGTCAGTGAACTCTTACACGACAAACACACATTCGTATTCGGTGTTGATATAAACCTCCGTTTACATACATATTATCCCAAAGATCATGGAAAAACTCATTTAACCTGCACATGCTGTAAAGTGTCTATGAAACTCTGGGTAAACTTGTACACCGCCAGGCCGGTCACAATATGCTAGCACTTCCAGGAAGGGGATTGTTTATCCGTTAATATAATAAACCTGTTTAAAAGAAAAGACTTTTACGTTACACACCGTAAAAACACTTACGCTTACATCTCACCTGAAGCCCTTTGTTATTGTTTACAGTTCGATCTTTCGGGCTTCGAGCGGATGTTTCCTGATATGGGAACGCTTGTCATCGTGTTTACCGCTGCTGTACGGGAAACGCTTCAACAAGCAAATAGGTGGAGATATTTTTGCTCTCATGAACCATCTGGTGGAGGATATTTAGTGATGTTTTGTAAGCTTTATTCATGAAAAGAGGAATAACCGTATACTCCAGAACTACTGCCTGGTGGTTATACGCCTCTGGGGGGCGAACAGGAACCTGCATTGTCTGTCAGTCAGTCATCTTCTTCGGCTCGATCCGCGGGCGGGACACGGGGGCAGCAGAATCATCAGTGAGGACCAGACGTCCTTCTCCCCAGTCACTTCCCTCATCTCTTCTGCGGGGACGGGCACTGAAACTGTCCCAAACCAGCCGGGAGACGTAGTCCCTCCAGCGTGGTCTGGGGGGGCCCCGAGGTCTCTTCCCGGTTGGACATGCCCAAAACACCACACCAGGATGAACTCTAATCAGATGCCCGAGCCACCTCAACCGGCTCCTCTCAGCGTGGAGGATCAGCAGTTCCACTCCGAGCTCGTCCCGGATGGCCGAGCTTCTCACCCTAATGAACCTGTATTGTTAAATAAATAATATAATGTGGGTGTACCCAGTGCCTGTGTATACGACTGAGTGGTATGATGGAACTGGTCAGTTCTCAGGTTTGGAGCGTGATATAAAGAAACAAATGACACTGCTGTGCTGTGTTGACCCCAGGAATCTATTTTTTAAAAACACTAACGCTGGGTGGCACGGTGGTGTAGTGGTTAGCACGTCCGCCTCACAACAAGAAGGTCCTGGGTTCGATTCCCGGGCTCAGGCGTTTCTGTGTGGAGCTTGCAGTTCTCCCAGTGCTTGCGTGGGTTTCCTCAAGGTACTCCAGTTTCCTTCCACGGTCCAAAAAATGCACATTAGGCTAATTGACTGTTCCAACCCCAGAAGAACAGGTGCTGTGAAGGACTGGGGAAAAACCTGGCAACCTAACCTGTAAAAAAAAAAACCCTCTACGCCAATAGATCAGATTATCATCATCATCATCTTCAGTTAGGGAACCGTTGTGGGTCATGAGGACATCAGATATAATAAAATACCTTACACAGAGACATGCATGTGAAGTACTTTATTAAAATATGTATAAAAACAGGATTAAATATATACAGTATATGTGCATACATAATGATCATGATAAATATGCATACGCCCTCTGCATAATTAAACAAAACGTTTATAATCATACATTTTCCTACATACAGGGATATATTTTTGCATGAACTGGCAGTGGTGATGTGTACCCTGGTAAGAAGGAGTTCCCTCAGTCCACAGCAGGAAACCCAGAAAAGAGAAAAAGCAGCTGTTTCTCTGAAAAGCTTTAACAGCAGCAGCTTTCACCTGAGATCGGACAAAAGAGGAATACCTGGAGTGTGCGATGCGACGGCACACGCCCGGAGTGTCGGAAAAGTGTGCAAAAGTGAGCAAAAGAGCAACGTGGCCGGCTTTAAATGTCTGATTTCTGCACGGTATTCAAGAATCCTTGACCTGTCTGTGGTCCTGGCATGATTAGACCACACTACATGAGTGTGTATGTGAGATCATGTCTGATGATAGTGATGATAGTGATGATGATGGTGATGCTCATGGTGGTGGTGATGCTCGTGCCGTTGCACCATGGGTACCACAAACCCTGCGGCATGTGCGTGTTCCCGATCGGGCGACTGCGCTGTGTGTTTGCTCTGCGTTCTGGATCTCAGCCTCTTGCTGTGGCTGTGCTGCAGGGGGTGCTGGGAATGCGTGTGCGGCTGAGGCTGGCTCTGCGGGGGCAGGTGATATACGTCCTGACCCCCGTGATGCCCGTAACACTTGCTGTTCCTCGTCGGGGTGGTCCCGCCCCCTTTCGACACCCCTTTGGGGGGCCTGGTGGGGGGGAGGGCGCGTGAGGCGCAGGGATCGCTGATGAGTTGCGAACGCCGCTGCTGGGAGTGCGAGTCGGGCTCATGAGAGCGGGAGCGGCTCTGAGAGTGAGCTGGACGGGATGAGTTATCCTGGTGCACTGTAGGGGGCACTGTGGCTAAGAACAAGACACAGACTCCAGTTTAATTTAAATTAATTTTTATAATAAACATATTTATTCGTTTTAAAGGTACAGTGTGTAAGAATTAGTGGTATCTAGCAGCAGCTAGTGGTGGGGCTCCCACTGTATAATTCTACAGTAGAAACATGGCGGTGCAAGATGGCGGCCTCCATACGAGGGGACCCGCTCTCCATGTAGAAAACTCAACGGCTTTATATTAAAATGATTTTAGATTAAGGAAATGTTTAAATCCTGCTACCGGATCCTCCAAAATGTTACACACTGTCCCTTCATATGTTGAATATGCATTACTCCTTGCAACCACAAGATGGGGCTGCAGGCTGGACATAAAGTGGACTGGTCTGAGCGCCGAATCAGGGTGAGAATAAAAATAGAGTAAATATAATTCTACACTGTACACAAACCCTATTGTTTGGGATCTAATCTCCTGGCACTCACTTTCGAATCTGGACGTGTAGTTCTCGATGCCGGCCAGGTCCAAGTAGTGATTTCTCCTCTCTGTGTTCTCATCCACGCAGTAATGATCTCTCTCCAGAGAGTCCCTAAAAACATCAACAACAACAACAACGCATGAATAGAAGCCATGCTACTGCAACGTCTACATCAGTGTTGTTCAACTAAAACGAATAAGACGTAACACTATTTTTAAATAGACATGTTCCGCTCACTAGCGCTGCTGTACTTTGCCACTTTGACTAGCGATACATCTGTTTTGAATCTGACGCAGGGCGAATAAATGCGCTTCTTTGTCCGGTTGTCTCTAAGCATTCTGTTTTCGCTGTTGACTTTTTCCGTACAAGTCACGTCGTCAATTCAGATTAGCGAGGTTAAGCTTATCAGATACATGAACGCGCAGCGCTTCATTTATAGAAAACATGCATTTTTTTTTGTTATCCCTCATTTTTTAGTTTTACCCACCAGTCAAGTATTCACCTTCCTACCACATACAACCCCCCACCAACCAGGAAGGGGCTTAAAGTATAATATATGTATAACATCAGCGGTTCCTTCCAGCAACATCAGTCCATGCCCATTTTCATAGTGCGCGCGAGTGTTACGACTCTAGATGTGCTGGCTTTCTGATTGGCTGTTCCAAACTGGTAGTGACAAGAACACGCTGGATTGGCTGGGCTGCGTCACTGACCCCGTGCATCATAACACATTATGGTCCGGTGCTGTGCTGCGCAAACAAAAATCAGCGAGCACGGAAATGGCTTAAAGAAAAATTTATTTTTGTTCCTAAACCGACTGACAACAGGAAAGCCGAGTCGGCAAAACGTTGGCCGCGCAAGCCATTTTGGATTTACCGTCACGCCCATCTCTGGCAGCATTCCTGTCCTCACTAGAATGTGGCGTCTCACTGTCCCCACAAGAGACGTCAACCCCGCCCAACTTCCGGGAGGAAAAACTACTGCTAACCCCTGCACACTGCTAGTAAAATTACCAGTTTTGTGCTGTTTATGGTCATTTTTGTTGAAATAATCATCTGTATAGCTTAAACGTATTACCTGCGCATGAATTATACTGTAAGGATGACCAACACCGATAGCAGTCTCCCTGTCTGGATTACACAACCTCTACGTTTGACGCTTACACGGTACGCAGATTTCCAGCGGTGTCTTACCTCATGTGTGTCGAGTGGCGTTTGTCTCCGGCACGCACCTCTTCCTGCTGTGTGCCATCCACCCGGCTATATCGCCAGTCCCTTTCTGATAAGATGAGAAAATAGGAAGCACTCATTACACTGGCTTTAAGCCCCGGAGCACAAAGGCACTACAGGAAAACGTGTGTGTGTGTGTGTGTGTGTGTGTGTCTGTGTGTGTGTGTGTGTGTGTGTGTGTGTGTTATATAAACATTACAAACCACAGCTGACCCTCCTGACTGTTGATCTCAGGTTATTCCGAGTTCAATGACAATAGCATCGTGTTTACCTGTCCTGGTGTGTGTGGCGTGCTCTCTGCGCCGCGGGCTGGGCTCAGGTGTAACAGTCAGCTTCACACGCAGCGTTTTGCTCTTATTGTGGCCCGACTGGTTTACTGATGCGTCCACTACGTCGTAGATCGTGTGCATCAGGCTTGACATGTCCTGAGGGGTTACACATAAGCAAAGGGTTAATACATTTGGCGGATGGCTTCTCTCACTCTCTCTCACCCGCTCACTCATTACCGGACCTACTATTAGGGTCGCCGGGAAGCCGGAGCCTATCTCATCCGACACTGGGTAGGGCGAAGGCGGAGTGCATCCTGGACATCGCAGGGCAACATACGCACACAACCATTCACGCTTACGTCCACATCTAGGGGCGATTTGGAACAGCCAGCTAACCTAGTGTGCATATCTTTGGACTGTCGGAGGAAACCGAAGTACCCAGAGGAAACCCAAGCATGCACCGGGAGAACATGCAAACTCCACACAGAAACGCCCAAGCCCGGGACACGAACCCAGGACCTCCTTGCTGTCTGTCAGGCGGACATGCTAACCACTACGAGTGGCTGCTGTAAGAAAATAACACACTAATTATGAATTCTCTAAATTAATACTCATCTAAGGGGTTTATTTACTTTATACCACATCAGTGCTGCAGTAATTACGTTTATCGGTCTGATCCCCAGTTATCTCGTTTGGGATAGTTATAGTGGTCGTTGAAAAAAAAAAAAAAAAGCAGCCGGTGTCTCACCTCTTTGGTCACTTTGCCACTGTTGTCGAAGTCATAGAGGGTGAAGACCCACTGCTGCCTGTTATCGTCCTCCACGGACACGTCACACTCCAGCTCCTGACACACAGACACACACACGCCGTGCTCAAATGAGAACCCCTTCTAAATAACGTGAGGATTTTCACTTCTCACTCGTTTTCCCGGACTGCTTGATCTTATTAGGGTCTCGGGGTGGCAGGAGCCTATCTCAGCCGACACTACACCTCGACCATCACATGGTCAACACATACACAACTATTTACATTCGCAAACACAGCTAGGGGCAATTTTTTTTTTTTTGAACAGCCAGTCAGGCTAATGTGCATGTCTTTGGACTGTGGGAGGAAAACCCGGAGTACCCGAAGGAAACCCATGCAAGCGCAGAGAGAACATGCAAACTCCACACAGAAACGCCCCGAGCCCGGGACTCGAACACGGGTCCTTTCACATGAAGCATAATATATAGTGATATACAATCGTATGTAGTTTTCAGCCATCCGTGTGTGTGTGTGTGTGTGTGTGTGTGTGTGTGTGTGTGAGTGTGAGTGTGTGTGTGTTTTCTTACATTTAGACTGATGCGTTTTCTTGCTTTATTGCTCTCTCGCTCTCCTTCCTCACCGTTCACAAACTGCAAGGAACTCTCGCAGCCCTCCGCCTTCTCAGGAGGCAGGACCACTACAGCCACCCGACACACCGACACACACACACACACACACACACACACACACACACACACACAAACACACACTGTTACACAACTGCACTAATTAAACTGTAATAAACAATTAAATAGGGATGTGAATTAGGGCCGTGCATTATAACGATGTATTAACAATATTACGATTCATGCTATGGTAAGGCTGGTATTAGGGAGTACCAACTTTGATTAACAATAAATAAATCTCATGGCCAGGAAACACACACACACACACACACACACACACACACATATATATATATATATATATATAAAATTGTCAAGGGGAAAAAATATTCATTAAATTATTTATTTGCAATAAAGATATTTTAGATGATTACACTGGATAAAGTGAGTGAAGTGTGCACGTGTCTACATACCCTCTAGGGGGCAGTGGTGGTTTCCAAACTGTCCATCTTTAAACTCACAGTTGTCTAAGTTCTGAGAGAGAGAGAGAAAGAGAGAGAGAGGAAGAGACAGAGAGAAAGAGAGAGAGAGAGAGAGAAAGAGGAAGAGACAGAGAGAGAGAGAGAGAGAGAGAGAGATGTCAGTGGGGCAAAATCACACTGCACTGTTGTAGTGTGTGTGTGTGTGTGTAAGTGCACATCATGGCAAAAGAAACCGTATTCAACTAGAGATGCTTTTCCACAAGAAAATGCGCCTGTGGCTCATGATGGACCAACCAACACACACACAACCATTCACATTCACACTCACAGTTTGTAGCGATCTGAAACAGCCAGTTAGCCTAATGTGCATGTCTTTGGACTGTCATAGGAAACCGGAGTACCCGGAGAAAACCCACGCAAGCACAGGGAGAACATGCAAACTCCACACAGAAATGCCCTCGCCGAACCCGGGCCTCAAACCCGGGACCTTCTTTCCGTGAGGCGGGCATGCTAACCACTATGCTAGGCTGACTCAGCCGACTCCAGTCGAAGATGGGGTACCTTGGACAGTCCAGGGCCAATACACAACTATTTACACTCACACGGACACTTGGGGCAATTAGGAACAGCCAGTTCGCCTAATAAGCATGTCTTTGGAGTGTAGGAGAAAACCGGAGTACCTGGAGAAAACCCAATCAAGCACAGGGAGAACATGCAAACTCCACACAGGAACGAAAGCAGAGATCTACAGCCTGAATTCCGCTATAATAACAACACAAGTGGTAAATGTATAAAAACGGAAGTGACTCATGGGTGCGACGCAGAACGTCACGCCGACGCTTCACATCCAACGCGTGAATATTTGCTGCCTGACGAGCTGGTTGAAGTGTTGTCCGACTGGTCCAACCTGACAGAAAAGCTACAGTGACACAAATAGACAGGAAGTAGATAGCTGTACCTAGTACGTGTAGAGTGTTAATTATAAATCATTCATTCATTCATCTTCTTCCGCTTGATCCGGGGTCGGGGCTCCTCCAGCTCTTCCGGGGGACGCCGAGACGTTCCCGGACCAGCCGAGATACATAGTCCCTCCAGCGTGTTCTGGGTCGAGCCCGAAACACCACATCGGGGAGTTAATTATGATGTGACTGATAAAGAGTGGGAGACGTGGCGGAATAATCGTCAGTACTCAGATGATGGAATGAGAATTCGAAATGACACACTGGCTCCAAAATCTATTCGTTCATTCAGGTCGCAGGAAGGCTGGAGCCTACCTCAGCTGACATTCACTGTTCCATCGCAGGACCAACACACAACCACTCACACCTCGGGGCAATCTGGAACAGCCAATTAGCTTAACGTGCACCACATTTTGGACCGCAGGAGAAAACTGGAGTACCCGGAGGAAACCCAGGTAACTCCACACAGAAATGTCCTCGTGTATGTGTATGGGTGTCGGCCCAGCAACGATCTGGCGAGGTGTCCAGGGTGTACCCCGCCTTTGTCCGGAGTCAGCTGAAACCCCCAGCCCCTCCCCCCCCGCCCCATTATGATTAAGCGGCTGAGAAATTGAATGACTGAGTGCCCACATGTAGTACATGATGTTAATGTGGATCCAAACACAAAAGACTCTTCAGTGATCATGCAGTAATGATTTTGGTCAAAACGATCACAAAGGACAAAGTAAAGACATCCTTTCCATCGTTATTTCTGTGTGTGTGAGTGTGTGAGTGTGTGTGTGCTGCTGAAGTGTGTACATGGCTGTAAAATTAGTGGAAAATTCTTCCACAGTGAGATGGAAGTGATTAAAAGTTAGAAGCTCGGCAGGGAAAAAGAGCCGAGACCTGAGAAGCGGAGACCGTCTGTCATGCAGCTCATCGGGAAAAGCCACGCCGCAAAAATGCTAAACCACACACACACACACACACACACACACACACACACACACACACACACACACACAGACTCACGAATCCCTACCTGTTCAATGTCACAAGAAAAAACTAGACTGCTGTAAATCCAAAGAACACACACACACACACACACACACACACACACACACACACACACACACACACACACACACACACACACACA
>JAOUQZ010000025.1:12771571-12790412 GCA_028564935.1 Neosilurus hyrtlii
CACACACACACACACACACACACACACACACACACACACACACACACACACACACACACACACACACACACTGAACTCGTGTTTACGGTAAACACCCTGAAACCTTGACTGATCACGCTCCTGAGAGGGCGACGAGACACGGACACTTTGTGCTCTATAAACCAGACGACACAGATACTTCACTCCCTTCCCGTGAATCTTTTTTTTTAAGGACGGACAGATCAAGTTTTTAAGTGAAACATCATCCGGGTTGAGAGGAAAACAAGGCAACGTTTGCGCTGTGATCGAGCTGATAAGAGAGATTGTGAAGAAAGCTGGACCGAGGAAGCTCTCCACAGGGGACCCCGGCAGGGATCAGAGATCAAGGGTCACGGGTCAAGGCATCTGGGACCGAAAGGAAGACAAAGGATCAAACTTAACAGCACAAAGCAAGAAGAAAGAAGAGACAGAGAAAAGGACAGCGTGAGAGAGAGAGAGAAAAGGGAGAAAATCATTTGTTTTTATTTTTAAAAAGACAAACTGTAGGACGTCACCACCACATGATTCCCACGGTTATAAGACCACATAACGCGTTTAGGTATTTCTACTCCGATACTGTTAAAAGTCTCTTTCATTTAGAGCCACAGTATTCACTTTCTCTCTGATGTCATCACGGGTAGACGGCTGCAGGAGGACGAGACGGCGAGAGAGCACGGGGCCGAATATACTAAGTTTTGGAATACATACACACACAAAACCAATGCAAATTTTTTTTTTTTTTTTGGGGGGGGGCTTGATCTCCTTTCATGAAAATGTCCGTTCTTTTAGGTGGGGGCGCTCTTGTACTGGCAGCTAATCACTAGCATATAGTAGCGTAGCATATCGATAATCGCCTTCTTCAATTCGACAGCTATTTTATCTTTGCGTTCCTTTTCTTCTTTCCTTTTTAGTCGCCATGGTAACACAGTTTTCAATGTAGTAACTATCACCAAGGAGCACAAAGTTACCAATAAACTCGACGGGAGACGGATGCTATTTGGCTTGCCCGGCATTCCGCAGCCACTGAGATGATGACGCAATGCTGCGTGATCACATGAACAATGCTTACTCGATCAGTAATCAGTAATCAGTAATCTCAACCTCTGAGCCGTCACTGCCTACTGAAGGCAGCCTGCGATGGACTTCAGTGTGTTTAAAAACATTAACCGATACTGAGCGCGGCTTACTTACGTTTCTGTGTAGTATATAATGTACTATAACTCTGAACGAGATTAAAAAGACAGTTAGCTACACAGCGCTTAGCTTTGCTCGGGGTGCACGGACCTCATCTGACCTGCCTTTGTCATGGTTAAAATACATAAAAACAAACTTCCTCCCAATGCATTCTGGGCGATTTAAAGTTTAAAAATGCTTTAAAACCGTCCTGTATCCAGATTCATATCACACCCAAAATTTACTCAGTTCTCCGTCGGCCTAAAACCCACATTTGGCTAAAATTTCATGGAAATCCCTCCATCCGGTATAATTACTGAATAACTGATAAATTGTCCTTGCCGACGTTCCTGAATCCCTGCTTTTCCAAAGCCGCTTAAACGATTTCCTTTTGCAGCATGAATCAGAAACCTAGATAAAAGTGCACATGCTCAGCACATTTTTACCGCCATGTTAATTTTCTCCTCTCATTTATTCGGATTTTCCTTCAGTCCACGCACGAGAGCAGACACTGTGGCACGTCAACCATAAACCCCATCAACAATGTGCTGTCCACATGTTTCATTAAGAGCAGAGAAAAACAAACCCTAATTCCAGTGTAGATCTGCATCTAATAACCATGAAAGCTTCTGGTCTGACTAAACAACAGACCCGGCAACAAAACGAGCGACATTAGCAAAAACCACACACAACAAACAAACCAACATGTGCGACGCCGTGCGTTTACGAGAAACCACGGATGTGCCGGAGAAGCCATCTGGAGACGAGGCAGCGAATTCTTGTTCGGTTTGTTATTGAAACATGACTTGAAACGTATTTTCCGGCAAGACGAGGAAAACTTCCCCACTCCGTTGTCGTGCGAATAAAACATGATGGGGTGATGTCATGGGAAAATAATCAATAATGTTGTGAAGGGATGAAGTCTCACACAAAGTGGTGACTATCACTACCCAACAACAGCACATTCGAAAGTTTGAATTCTTTTAAATCCTAACAACTCTAATCAACTCTTTTTATTTCTAAAGCATTTCAAGAGTTTGTCTGGCAATCTGATTGGTTTGATGTCTGGGGAATAACAGGCGTTATGATTTATTCAAGAGATTTCTGATTGGTGGAAAGAAATCAAATAATTCTTGATATTGCACCATCACCATGGGATAATCTTCTACGCATAATTAATTATACATTATACAATAATAGTCTAGTATCGGGTATTTTGGCCAAAAAAAATAGTATCATATGTACCATGTATAGTATTTTACACTACACTATTATAGTAGCATACTTTTAGAATCACGTATTTTAGAAAAACTCTAGCTTGATGTGTTCTAGCTGGAGTAGACGCCGCTAATGGCTCAGCGTGCGGCATCATGTGGTTGACGTATTTAACCACGCCAATAAAGCACCTCACATCTCCAAGTACAAGTAAAAGCATTCCAAGCCACACACATACACGCACCACTATATCCTCACATGATATGACTCACTGTAAACGTGTTTTTCATATGTGCACGTAATGAAAGACAGGAGGGAGTCTGAAAGAAAGGATGTTCGCTGATATTGCTTTATTTTCCGAAATCTTGAAACGATTCATGCGAAATCGTACGTGAGCGAGTGCATAAGCGTACCATTTCTGGACGAGCAGCTTGCCGATCGCGCTCAAACGAAAAGTAACAAAACGTATAAAGGGCTAATATTTTTGAGGGTAGATATTTTTCATTAATCGAACGCAACTGAACGGGAGTGAAGAATGTCTCGACGAAGAAAGTCGACGCTGCTGTCGGGACGTCGGAGGGACGCCAGAATGATGAAAAGAAAACACCAAGAAATCCCGTGATCCGGTGACCTGTAACTGGAGAGGCGGTAAAGCCGTATCGGTTACACAGGAAACTCGGCCCTGACTCAAAACCAGATGTGTCTGAGTTTAAGACAAGAAGTGGGGTGGGGTTTTAGAGAGTAGGGGGAAAAACTGGAATATGGACAAGAAGGAAAAAAGAAACTATCTTGAACCAAATTGAAATAACTGTTACTAATGTTTCACTCAATATCCTTATTAATGTTCTTATTAATGAAAGATTAAGGATTGGTTATAGTACATAAATATATACATAGTACATAGTCTATAAATATCGTATCCGGAATTATTGCAATATATCATACATGATATACATGATTTATGAAAATAACCAACATGGCAACCTGGGGTGGTGATATTTTTTATTACTTTATTAAAAAAAGCGGCACGGTGGCGCAGTGGTTAGCACGTCCTTGCGACGTTTCTGTGTGGAGTCTCCATGCATGTTCTCTCCGTGCTTGTGTGGTTTCCTCCGATGGTCCAAAAACATGCACAGTAAACTACTTGGCTGTTTCGAATCACCCCTAGGGGCGAGTGTGGGTGTAAATGGTTCAGTGTGTGTGTGTGTGTTGGCCCTGAGATGGCCTGGCGAGCAAACCCGGAGAGGCAGGTAATTTCTCTCATACCAAAGTGCTGAGATGGGCGCCGGCTCCCCCTCGACCTTAATTAGGATTAAGCGGCTTAGAAAATGAATGAAATGGTTTGTTTATTTATTTATTAAAAGAACCACACCCCTTTCCGACAACAATTTTGCAGATCTGATAGTTTACATGGTATTTACCTCCTTTAGATCAATGTTAATGTCACTCCTCATACTTCTTTGGGCGCTAAGCTAAACCAAAGTTAGAATATTACCTATAAACAAAAGGCCACAGTACTGTTTGCACACACAGCATTGTTTTTTGACCCTGAGGTCAAATGTAAGCCAGAACTCTGTCTTGGCAGCACATAAAGCACTCGGGAAGTTCTTTGGTCACACTGAAACAACAGCTGCACTAAGAGCGGGGGTCGCCGAGGAGACAGAGACTCGGCCCTGCCCTTTGAAGTTTCTCTAAGCCCTAAATCAGGGCGTCATCTGTTCACGGCTGGACACACACGCACGCGCGCGCGGGCGTCATTGCCAGCTTTGTTCATATATCAAATTGCCGCAGCGTACTCGCTTGTGTTCTAACACGAGTGCTCATGTAATAATCTGCTGAGAAGGAGACGGGGCAAGCCGAGAGCTTTGTGTTTTCTTCCCTTCAGCCGTAGTTCCCGTCTGCATTGTACCGAGAGCGAAGTGAGCGCGGCTCCAGCTTCTGCCTGGACGAAAATCTCTCCCAGATGTCAGGGGCCCCTTTAAGAACCCTTCAGCCCCTTCTGCTTGCACACTCCAAAAATAAATGTACCATACTGTTCTCCAAAGCATGAGCAAACTCTGCAAACTGTTTGAAAAGACCTCTCAGAAAAACTTGGTTCTCGAGTGTCATTGTAAGAACTTCTCATTTTCAGACACCATTTCCGAGCACTGTAGTTCACAGGTGCTTTTTTAGAAAACTGCAGTTTTCAGACGTTATTTTAAAACTGTAGTTTTTAGGTTTTTTCAGAACAGCGTATTTTTTCAGGTGTTTCAGAAAACTGTCGTTTTAAGGTGTTGTTTCAGAGGAATTTACAGTTGTCGTTTTAGCAGAGTGTGATTTTAAGGTGTCTTTTTTTTTTAAACTAGTTTTCAGGTGTTGTTTAGGAAAGCTGTAGTTTTTAGGGGTTGTTTCAGAAAAAAAAATTTACATTTTCAGAACAGTTTTTAATTTTTGAAATTTCTTTCAGTTTTTTCAATTAGTAATTTTAAGGTGCCTTTAAAAAAATATCTGTAGTTTTCAGGTGTTGTTTCAGAAAACTAATTTTTAGATGTTGTTTCAGAAAAATGTAGTTTACAGGTGTTTCAGAACATTGTAGTTTTTAGGTGTTGTTTCAAAACAGTGTGGTTTTCAGGTGTTTAAAAAATAATTTTTCAGTTGTTTTAGAAAACTGTATTTTTCAGGTGTAGAACAGTGTTTTCAGTTATTCTTTCAGAAAACTGTAATTTTCAGGAGTAGATGAGTGTAGTTTTCAGGTCTTTCTTTCCAGAACAGTATAGTTTTCAGGTGTCATTTCAGAAAACAGTAGTTTTCAAGTGTTTTTTTTTTTTGTTTTTTTAGAAAAGCATGTCCTTCACCAAAACAGCAGAAAGCAAATTTCTCGTGTAGCAAAGCTTGTACATACTGTGACTAAACTGCAGTTGAAGTACTGATGCAGATTTTAATTCTAAATCTTAACAGTTAGAATCTCAAAACCGCCACGCAAATAGCATTTTCCCAAACGTATCTATTCTAACTCACACTAAGCCAAAACAATAGAGATAATACAACAGAAGCGCAAAGAGCGTACAGAGTTTTCCAACATGTGTTTATGTTTATCGGAGGCAATACATTTCTCTTTTCCTAACTTTTCCGTAAAAAAAACCAATTCTGCTAAATTGTATACGTTGGCATAGCATCATATTGCTAAAATTTCTGAGTGTAATCATGATGTACTTAAAAGGACATTAAAACAAACTGGTGACCCTGTGATGCCAAACACAAGACCTGTATCGCTGCTGATGAACGATTTGTAAACAGATCTGCTGCTGCGTATTAGAAACATAATGCTCAAATCTCAATTATTACTTCTGGTTGAATCTCAGGTTTAATAGTTTCATTACAAAAGGTTAACGCGGAGTCAGGTTTGTTACCTATCCGGGTCGCAACAATGTCAGTCTTTCAGCCAAGAACAACGGTACATTTAACACTCGGCTATGAAGAGTGCTGCCGCTTCACAGCTCCAAAAAGCCCGATTTGATCCCGGGCTCTGTGCTCTGTCCTCCGTGTTATTCAGTTTCCTCCCACATCTCAAAAACGTGTTATTAGGGAAGATGACTACTCTAAACAACCAGTGGTTGTGAAAGTATGTCTATGGAGCCCTGTCAAAGACTGGAGCCCCATTCAGGGTGTATTCCTGCCCCATACACTGTTCTCTGTTAGCATTATATTTTGAACCCCTTAATTTGAAGCAGTTAGCTTCCCGCACCCTCCGCCCCTATGCTCAGTAAGTGTGGCAGTCCGTCCTGTTTGGATCTCATGGTGTTTCAAAGCTTGCCGTTTGTGAGAGCTGTGAAGTTCCTCATGCGAGTCAGAGGTCACCAGCGGGCCAACAGATATGCTTTGCACAGCGTTGCTTTGCACAGGCAGGAATTTCTGTAATGGTTAAAGTGTCATAAATATACATAATGCTCGTCTTGCCCCTCCCAAAAAAAAAAAAATCAAAACGTGAAGCTATGTCTCAGATTGGTGCGCGTTTCCTCTTCCAATTTACAAACATCTCATCGCTGACCCGAGAAACATGTTTTGTGCGTGTTGTGTGAAATTCTGTAGAGGAATTAATCCGCGGCGAAGAGCCCAGATCAAAGGTCCTCCTGCGTCTGCTGAATGCACAGTTAGCGTCAAAACTACAGAAAAGCATGAAACGCGTGAACCGCAGAGTCAATGATGCACGTCTACTCACACATGGCGATATGTACAGCACGTGACCCAGGCGTTCATAATCATATACCACCCGGGGGGTTCCGCTGCTGACAACAAGTCCAATTCTTCTGGTTATTAATGTGTATGAGCCTTGAAATATACTTAAACAGGACATGTACAGGAAGGAAGATAATGGAGAGAGACTATTTCAAACGTTTGACCTTGGTGTGACCTTGGTGTGACCGTAATCCTGTTTGGATCCGTTAGTAATCTGGCACATAATCCACTTCGGACATAAAGAACCTGGCATAAGGGCTGTGTTGCTATCAGTTTTTGGTTCAATAACAAGAACACAATTATGATTTATGGTACACTCCTGAAGTTCCATTTAGAAGTGACACCAGCACTACACGGGTCTTTGTTTTCATGACCTGCGAATGAGGTGCTACTTTCCAAACAGTTTTATACATGTTCTTTAACTACTTCTCCATGAACACAGCTGCCCCAGAATATCTGCCCCGAGTAAGGGCGATTTGTTCCAGAACAACTTGACTCTCCTGGGCGTAGCCTACGCCACTTTTTCCGAGGTGGTGAAAGTTGTTCCAGAGCATCTTGCTCCGGGTACGATTCACCGTCCGAACGCAATACGCCGTGAAGACACTCTGGGGTGCACCCTGAACAGCTCGCCAGATCCTCACACCTCCAACACATCTACACAACCATTCGCAGTCAGATTTACACCTAGGGGGCGATTTGGAACAGCCAATAAGCCTGACGTGCATGTCTTTGGACTGTGAGAGGAAACCGGAGTACCCAGCGGAAAACCCTCGCAAGCATGCTAGAACATGCAAACTCGACACAGAAACGCCCTCGCCGAGCCCGGGACACAGACCTGGGAGGCTCTTGCTGTGAGGTGGACGTGTTAACCACTACGCAATCATATGACCAGCATGCTTTTTATATATTTTGACTCTAAGGTTTGCTTTGTAACGAGAGCACGGCGATATAAAAATGAATGCATCGCTTACTACGAGTTCTCCAGCAGGAAGGTCCCGGATTCGAGTTCTGGACTCGGTCAGGGTGTTTCTGTTTGGAGTTTGATTGTTCTCCCCATGCCTGCTTGAAGGGTTTCTTCCGATATACTCCGGTTTCCTCCCACAGTCCCAAAACATGCCGTTTAGTCCAAATGTTGTTCCAAATTGCCCCTAGTTGTAAGTGTTAGCGTAACTGGTTGTGTGTGTTGCCCTGTGATGGTCTGGCGAGCTGTTCAGGGTGTACCCCGCCTTTACCCGGTATCGGCTGAGATAACCACTCCGCCACAGCGCTGCAACCCCAGTAGGATTTAAGTGGTCCGGCAAATGAGTGAGTAAGAGCGAGCGAGTAGTCAGAACGAGTCACTTCAAGCACAAACATAGCTTTCGAGTGCTGAAATTCAGGGACGTGAACCTGAACGTGGCGTAGTTCTGATCTGTGAGCTTAAAAGCCAGAGATAATGATTTCGCTGTAACCGGAGGAGACAATTGGGTCTCGCCCTGTGCGAGTACGTGGTGTGAGGATAGGGGTAAAGACACAGAGATGTGCTGATACAGTGACATTCTTCAGCCTGATACCATCAGCCAGGCCTGTATTAACATGACAGAGACGTTAGAACGTAAAGCGCAGAGACGGAGCAGTGCAGAGACGTCTGCCGCCATGTCTCATCATCAGAGATGCAGCCCATATTTAACATAAATGTATTTCGATTTGTACTGTTTAATTCAAAAGCCGATTAAAACCCGTTTTAAAAATTTCATCAGAATTTTCCCCTCATCTCGGACCATGGGCTCAGCAAAGACACAAAACCCCCGGCAGATACTGTACTCTACATCCCCACTATCCCTCCTGTCATTTTCCATACACACACACACACACAAAAAAAACAGAAAAAGAAAACCCAGATCACAGTGTCCCGAGCATGTCGGGGTATGTTAAATATCTGCCCGGATCGCACATAGGCTCCGTGTGTTCAGAAAAAAAAAAAAAAAAAAGACGTCTGTTTATTTGAAGTGAGTTAACATGTGGAGGAAAAAGTCAGACGCCCCGTCTGCGTTTGAAGTAAGGGAGGAAGCGGGTGAAAGAGACCGGGTTGCCAACAAGGTGACACAGAACAGTGTTTTATTTCAGCTGCCTTTTTCGCCAGCCCTTCATACGGCCCCTTCTTTCCACTTTAAAGCAGGATTGGGTGTCGAAGCAGGGGGGGCGCATACGTTGTGAAAGAGACGCTGCATAAATATGAAACACGGGGTTTCTGCAACCACAAAAATGGCGAGTAGAAAGGGAATGCAATGCCACTACGTCTTCCGTACGCTGATGATATACAGTACCACACAGTGATTGGTTGTCCGATTGATTGCCATCTACCATCTTGGGATGATAGGCATGATCCACCCCAAAACGTGGCACAGGGGGTATCAGGGCTGTCGTTCATGGTCCCGGGGTACCTTACGCCACAATATAACTTCCACATCAGCTTCCCAACAGTGCTGCCTAGTCATTCATTCATTCGCTCGTTGAGCCGCTTGATCCTTATAGCGTCGCAGGGAGACTGGAGCCTATCTCAACCGACTCCGCGTGAAGGTGTGGTTCATCCTGAACACCTTGCCAGTCCATCACACGTACAACCATTCGCTAACACCTAGGTGGCAATTTAAAACAGCCAATAAGCCTGATGTGCAGTCTATGGACTATGGGAGAAAACCAGAGTACCTGGAGGAAAGGCATGGAAGCATGGAGAGAGGACGCCAACGCCGCACAGAAACGTCCTCGCCGAGCCCAGGACTCGAACCCGTGACCTTCTTGATGTGCGATGGAGGTGCTAACCACTACGCCAACATGCTGCCTAGTGCTGCGGATAGTTTGCCAATAGATACTCTCCTATTTCCCTGGGTGGAGACGGGGAATCGCAAATACTTTGCCCTACGTAGCTGCCAGCAACGAGTTCAGCTACAGATCAATAAATTAGCAAACAATACTTCATCTGTATAGCATAAAAATGTTAATCATACATATATACAGTCTATGTATGCTCACACCTTTTTTTTTTTCATCATGGAACCTGGACCCAGAGCATCAGGAGGTGTTTGGTTCTAGTAAGAACAGTTTGGACTCATTTTTTAAAGCAGCAGCCATTCCCAATCTGTGAGGAATGCTGGATGTTGGAGGAAAACCAGTCTCTCCTTTTCCTCAGCGCTTTGAAGCAGCATGTGTTTCAACAGCTAACCACTCTCAGATGTGTGTGAGAAGCTTTACGAGCAGAATAATGGCTATACCTACACATGTGGTGTGTGTGTGTGTGTGTGTGTGTGTGTGTGTGTGTGCGTGCGTGCGTGCGTGCTTGCATGCTGGAGGCCCGAGACAGGGAGGCTCTTCTCAGAGCAGCGGTTTGGAAACTTGTACTCTGGGTTTTTCTTGTGGCATGACGATGACAAAATAAACAGTGGTTCAAGAAAGGAAGTCTCAACCAAAACTATTACAGCGTTGAAACGTTGCGTGTTGTATACGTGCAAAATAATTTTCGATAGAAACACGTTCGCTGATAAAATTGATAATTGTGATAGCTGACGTCATCCTGACGCGCCATTTATTCGGCAAGTGTGGAGGTCACACTAGATTGCATGCTAGCTTGTCGCTGTTAAGTTTTGTTAAAAAATGCGAATGAATCAAAAAAAAAATTTAGAATAGGTGTTATAAGCCCTTTTAGAAAAGGTGTTCCGTGATTATTCGGCCCTCGATCACCTTTAAATTTAGCGATGAGGCCCTCAGCGAAAATGAGTCTGACACCCCTGGATTACGGTATAAGGAAGAAATAACAGAACACTGCTATGGAGTGGGTCATTAGCATTAAGACCTTTTTGTTTGTTTTTTTTTTAATTCCTTGTCCGTACGACATCCTGATCCTCCAGTCAGGGTTTATTTCACTGTTAATGGCTGGATCACTGTACATTCTCCTTTACTAATAGCTGGGTTTCAATTACCCTGCTTCATGTGCAATTCAACACTGCAAACTTTATAAAAAAAAAAAAAAAAAAAAAAAAAACAGTAATAAAAAAAAATGTGTATTTAAAAAACTTTCAAACATGAAACAAAGCATAACTCTATTCAAATACAGTTGAGTTGAATGTCTTGGACAATCTCTGACCAGGTTATCACTCATATTAAAGCTACTATAAGCAGTTTACCTTCTATCTAAATCTGAGAATGTATAAAGCTCAAAGCTCTAAAAAAGTTAGAGGCCTGTTTAAAGTGTACCCGTGACGTACAACATTAGCGGTTCCGGATTTTAAAGTGCGCGCGAATGTTACAACTCTAGGCGTGTTCAGGGACATGTTGCCTTTCTGATGGGCTGTTCTGGCCCGATAGTGACACGAACTCATAGGATTGGCTGGGCTGCCATGACTGATCCGTGAAGCGTAACACATTATCGGCCGGCGCTGAGCTGCACAAACAACAAGCGCAGAAATCTGACGGCAGGAAAGCCGAGTCCGCAAAACGTTAGCTGCGTGAGCCATTTTGGATTTACCGTCACGCTCATCTCTCGTCCTAAGAGTCACTAGAATGCGACGTCTCACGTCAATGCGTTTTTCTGGAAAAATGACTGCTAACTCCTGCAGTTCAGCACTCCGCTAGTAATCCACGGGATACCGTGACCAGTTTTGTGCTTTTTATGATAATTTATGTTAAAATAAGCATCTGTGTCACTCAAACATATTACATAAACACAAATTATGCTGAAGGATGACCAATACTGGTACTCTTTAAGCTGCGTTCACACAGGAAGCAACAAATGACATGCTAGCTGCTGAGCGAAACGCAACATCGCCTGGCAAGAAAGGTGAATCGCTTCCCCTCTCAGCCCTCATTGCCTAGGCAACTCCGTTGTGTTTCCCGCTTCATAATCTTTCCGAATGAAACTGTGAGCAGCACCGCGCTTTCTTACAGCAGGTCCGTGAGCACTTTTATTATCATTATCTTATAATGATTGAGTTAATTTTACCTCATATTTTCACCGTATATAGATTACTGTTCACATTTAGCTGTTAACACAATGCGGCAGGATAGAACGTTAGCAAAACCAGGCACTCGAGTGAACCGGGTACACATAACGTACATTTCACGTAGGTCTAAATATATAAATATAAATTCACTGGAAATGCCAACCATTTCAGAAATGTGACCTCATGTATCATGTTTCAGGTTATTATCCTGAAAAATTTCTGTGTGCAGTCATAAAGTACAGGATACCAAGACACGGCAATAATGAGCTGCTCTTCCATGTTGAGGTGAGCAGGTAAATTAAATCAAAGTTTATGGTTTCCACAGGGTCAGGTAAGAAAACCCTGTATTTGGCGCCTTCGGTCAAACAACACTGTCATTAAACTCTGATTTTTAATCGCTTGACTCGTGTCACGTCAAAGTGGAAACTCTGTGGCCACCCACTTTTGTCAAGTGAGAAAATTTCTTGCTCTTTCTTCTTGTGCATATCACATGCGCTCAATGACTTTGCATGGTCGCTGGTCGCTTCCTATGTGAATGAGGCTTGCTAGGCGTTTAACTTTGCACATGTTTAGATCTTGTTGATCTCCATCTAGTGTCATGCCCTTGTATCTTTAACTAAAACAGCTTGCAATATAATATAATAGCATAAGAGACATTACGATCTCACTCTAGGAGGCATTTTTTCATTTTTAACCAACCTACAGTGTTCAATCCAACCTTTACAAAGTGCTGGAACAGGAAACTCATTATAAAAACTCTAAATCCTTACAGATCAACTATTACACATGCTTTCAAAAAATAAATTAATTAATTACTATTAAAACAGGCGTGTGGGTGTTCACTTGGATTTGCCTTGCAGATGGAACCACAGTCAGAGCTGATAGTGTAGAAATTCAAGCAAAGGCTTCTGACCAATCAGAATCAAGAACTAAACAGTTTCATTACCGTGTCCAACAATAGCGCGGTAACATAAAGAAGCAAGATAACGTGAAGCTAAGTTTTGATAAACTACTGTGCTGTTGTGATCATATGATCGAGTTAGCGACTGCAACTTTGATGATTCGGAAAAAATAAGCGCAAGTGACAGTTAAGTCCACCGAGCTGCTCAAAACCTCACGGAAAATTAATTTCATTCTTTCATCCTTCATCACATTTCCATGTTTATAACGCTGTGCTAAAGACGGCATGGTAGTGTAGTGGTTAGCACGTCCTGTACGGAGTTTGCATGCTCTCCCCATGCATGCATAGGCTTCCTCCGGGTACTCTGGTTTCCTCCCACAATCCACGGACATGCACGTTAGGCTGTTCCAAATTGACTCCAGGTGTGAGTGTGAATGGTTGTACGTTTGCTGCCCTACGATGGTCCGGCGAGTTTTTCAAAGTGTACCCCGCCTTCGGCAGTGACGGCCGGGTTAGGCACCGGCCTCTCCAGGACCCTAATAGGACTAAACGGTTCGGCATATGAGTGCGTCAGTGAGTGAGTGAGTAATGCTATGTTAGATTTCTAAAGTGATGCTCTAATCTGTAAAAAAAAAAGAAAGAAAGAAAAAACCTTTCCATTTACAGGAACACAAAAAGTAGCCTTGCATCAAAACCTAACCTGTCTAATCCTGCCTGCAGTTTTTGGTTCCAGGGTTTGTTTTAACAGGAAGTCGGGTTTAGGGTGTCGGCAGCTCCGCTCTGGAGGGCACACGGCTTTTCTGGAAACTTGACAGAGTGTAGAGTTTCGTCAGGGAAAAGCTTTGAGGCTTTCAGCATTTGCACAGGCACACAAAACCGTGAATGCACTCTGAATGTGCATTATTCCCTAAGCTGACAACTAACAATGAGTATGAGATCTCAGCCGGTAAAAAAGTTAAACACACACACACACAAATCCAGGGTGACTTTAGACCCCCTAGACATTCAGACAGGATTTGAAGGGGGAAACTGGTATCTGCCCCGTATTTACCCAGCACCTGAGCAAAGAAAAGGATATGTGTGTTTCTGAGATCAAACGGATCTCAAGACGCTATTTTCAGTCTTTAACCTCAGACTGCTCCGGCGAGCTCGAGTAATCAGAGATCTTCCGAGAGGCTACGGTACAAGACCAAAATCAACGTGAAACCAGGAGCCAGACCGAAATCACGCTAAAAGGGTTCTGGATTCACGTTCGTCTCATTGTCGGTTTTAATGAATAACAGATTCTTTATACAATTTATTCATTCACATAACTGGAAATTATCTGTGGGGGGGGAATCGGAGTACCCGGAGGAAACCCAAATCATCACAAGGAGAACATGCAAACTCCACACAGAAACACCCATGCCTGGGACCCGAACCCAGAACCTTCTTGCTGTAAGACAGACATGCTAACCACTATGCCACCGTACTGCCCAGTCGCAAAAATCTGATTCACTTATTTGCTGAACCGTTAAACCTATTAGACTCGCAGGGAGGCTGGAGCCTATCTCAGCCGACACTGGGTGAAGTTGGGGTACATCCTGACCAGCTCACCAGACATTTAATTAAAATTTTAATGCATCTACAGAATCTCTGTCTGTGTGCTAAAACCTTTGCACAGTATCATACATCAGTATTAGAATCATCATCATCATCATCATCTTCAGCTTGATCCCGGGTCGGGTCGTGGGGGTAGCAGCCTAAGCACTGAGGTCCAGACGGCCCTCTCCTTAGCCACTTCCTCCAGCTCTTCCGGGGGACGCCGAGGCACGCCGAATTTATAATAGAATTTATCATTATTTTAATAAGATGAATTAAATGCATCTGAATAATTTTTTTAGGGAATTCAATAAGTCGGTCTTTAACGCCACGAAACACAACAGGGAGTGTAACGGAAAATAACCTTGACTGCAGGAAAGTGAAGTGCACTTGGAGAAGAGTGTGATGAGGGAGGCGGTTGAAAAGGAATAAGACCAGACGTATTTGAATGCAATAAGCCTTTAGTCTGTGTGTGTGTGTGTGTGTGTGTTTCACTTGGCCGCAAGTTCAAACGCAGGATCAGATCCAGCAGGCTCGAAGAGTTTAAATAGATTTAATCGAGGTATATATTTTTTACCTACAGCTTGTAGAATCAAAGTTAACCCTCCAGCTACTTCATATCACAAATGAATTATGGGTAGCTGGTGATTAGTCAAACAAGACAACGCTAATTGCTTTTCGTTTTTGTGGTAGTCAACTGGTAGAGGTTTTCTGCATCATGGAATCCTGCATTACTTCCATAGAGTCGCTTTGGATTAAGGTGAAGACTGAGCATTTCTACCAAACACCGTCTAGGGTGTGTGTGTGTGTGTGTGTGTGTGTGTGTGTGAAATGAACACGTCACTCTTCCCGAAGGGGTAAAAAAAAAAGCCAAGCAATGTAAGCAAACACCTTCAAAGCTCTCTGCGCTGAATAAATATTCAGAAAATAAAATATATTCCGAAAATAAACATCCACCCACTCACATGCTAAAGGGTCCGAGCACTTTAGCCATTAGCACACATCCATAAACACGCTTTTCCTTCTTGTTTTTTTCTTTATACGCACACAAATCTCTTTCGCTTACACACACACACACACTTGTCTTCCATGTGCTGACATTAAAAGCAGAGCAGAGCTGCTGTTTGGTTTGGATGGACCACTTGAAGATCCAGCTGTGTAAAAGGTAGAGCTGTTTTTATTGTCAGGAGGTTCCATTCATATCTCTCTCTCTCTCTCTCTCTCTCTCTCTTTCTCTCTTTGAGCAAAGCTCAAAAGGTCCATAATTACATTCATTCAACTTCTAAACCTCTTAATCCTAATTAGGGTCTCGGGGAGGCTGGCGTCCATCTCCTCAACTTCTTTCCGAAGTTATCACACCAACCACAAAATATCAAAAAAGTGACCTTGTGACCTTGAAACTAGGTCAAGGGCTCGCGTATGCATTCTTACCCGAGAGCTTCTTGAGGAGAAGCCGTCCACCAAATTTGGTGTTCTTGTCTCATTTCCTTTCAGTGTCATCACACTAGCAAGACTTGATAAGCCGAATATTGAAAAAGTGACCTCGATACAAGACCAAGGGTACCCATATACAATTCGCACCTGAGGGGGAGCCATCCACCATATTTGGTGATCCTATGTCATTTCCATTTAAAGTTATTTTACTAACCACAAATATCGAAAAAATAAGTGACCTCGTGACCTTGAACCAAGATCAAGAGCACCCATATACAATCCTAACCGAGACCCAATACACCAAACTTGGTGATCGTATGTCATTTCCTTTCAAAGTTATTGCACTCTTGGTGATGACGGGCACGACGAAGTTAAGAGTAGGTGTCCTTTTCAAGCCCTGTTCTGATTGGATCAGTTTTGTGGGGAGGTGGAGTGACGGAATTGTTACCAGGGGACCTCTGGTATTTTACTCTTGTCCAAATCGTGACTTTTTGCAGACTATGCATACGGAAACATCAGGTCATTTTTATCCAGCCGTAAAAATGCTGATGACGTTGATATGGATGCCGATGATATTTCGATTCAAAGACTCCATCATGTACCATTTTCTTTGATCTCACTGAACCGAACCAGACCAAAGTCAAGCAACAAAAGACTCTAAAATACAAATAATAATATAACTTAAAGCGATCATGGATCTTTTGGTGTGAAGAAGGAGCACCATAATTACTACCTTAGATCAGAGTAATTACGACTTGGGGCAATGCAATTCATTTCGCTCATCTTCAGTATCTGCCTATAGGAGTAATTCAAAATCACCAATCCGCCAACTTGCAGTGAACCCTGAGGGAACCCAATGGGAGCATGTAAAACTCCATGTGAAAGGTATGATTAACAGCACTTAAAGTAAGCAATAAGGAGATGTTTAAATCTTTCCAGCATGATGGTGCTTCTCTGGGGGTGTTTAAATAAACAAAAAAATCTGAGGTAAACAAAAATAGAATGATCCATGTGTGGCATCATGTGTTGGCCAACGACAAACACGCAGCGTAGTCCTTCCACGGAATCCCATCGCTCTTTAAACGGAGCTCCCTTCAAAGGCCTCAGAAAAACAAGCCCACCCTACACACTTCTTCTTCTTCTTCTCCCGTCGGGTACTTCGGCCGTCCAAAACCAGAGCTGGCTGTGAGCTGAGGAGGCTGCACTGAAAGGCCCCGCTGTTCTGGACTCCGGCCACATGCTTTTCATTCAGACATGAAGGCTAGCAGCTCGCCGCCTTCTTCTAAAGCCGCATCCAGAGGGGAAAAAAAACAGGGAGGGTCTTAAAAAAAAAAAAAAAAAAAAAAACAACCCTAAACTCACCAGACTCCTAAATATGGACGTAGATTTAGCAAAAGCTGTATGTGCTGGCTTAGCCGAGAGAAGCATCAGTCATGTTTTCTCATAGGAAGCCACAAAAAGGCATGCACTCATAGTGTAATGCATCATGATACATAGCTTTGCTTGCAAAATGTCAGTTATGCATTAAAAACAAACAAACAAATAAATAAATAATAATTTTTTTAAGCTGTTAAACTCGCTAAAGTTTCATTCACGGGGCATCCTTTTTCTTAAATCATTAAAGTAATACAGGAAGAATGAGAAGTCGGAATGAGCCGGATAGAAGAGTCTTTGTGTTATGTGTGTGTGTGTGTGTGTGTGTGCGTGTGTGTGAAGCTGTCACTCGAGGGCTCACACACAGAGCGCTGATGTTAACAGCTCCCTTTCTCTTTCTCTCCGTATTGTTACCTCACGCCAGGTGTTTACATAAACCAACACCTGTGATGATCTGTCAAAAATCCTTCCTTCTCTCTGAAACCATGCCAAAGCCTTCGCTGATTCACTCTCTCCCTCCCTGTCCTTCTCAGAGAGAGAGAGAGAGAGAGAGAGAGAGAGAGAGAGAGAGAGAGAAAGGAAAACAAAGCGTGTTTTCGCAGCGTGCATCTTTGATCACTCAGCAGCCGCCCTGCCTGTAAATTCCCTTCCTGCAGCGTAACCTTGTGTTTCACCTCCTGCTGATCGGTGTGAGAGGAGGAGGAGGAGGAGGAGGAAGACATTCTGTAAAATAACCACTAATCTCAAACTCTCTCACAAACTGGTTTGGGGTAAATACTGGCCATGAGCGCCGTTTTGTGTGGTGGCCCTGTGTGGACAGTATACGACTGTGTTTTCTCCTCCCGTGTGTGTGTGTGTGTGTGTGTGTGTGTGTGAGTGTGTGTTTGCGTCTTTGCTTATGTTGGTTGTCATTTGATTACCAGTAAACATAGCACCCTGTGGAACATCATTTACATGACTCCAATCCAAAACAAATTTACGGTCTGTTCGGGGGGTGGAGTCTGGTATCGGCGTTACCGTAACAACAGGAAGCTTGTCAGTCCTGTCAGAGACTCGCTGACAACGGTGTAGCATTAGTGTTGTTCAGAGGAACTGTTGGCATGTTGACGTACGTTCCTCACATTCGTGCTCACACGCATTACCCATTAGTTTCATCCGAAGATTTTAGAAACGCTAAACTAACTGGAGGGCGGAACGATGGCGTAGGGGTCAGCATGTGCCTCACGGCGGCAAGGTCCCGGGTTCGAGTCCCGGGCTCGGCGGGGGTGATTCTGGTTGTGTGGTTTGTGGTACTCCGGATTCCCTTCGCCGTCGAAGGCGTGCACATTAGGCTAACTGGCTGTCCCAAAATGCCCCTAGGGGTGTGCGCGATGCTGTTCAGGGTGCATCCTGCCTTCAACCAGCGATGGCGGAGATAGGCTCCAGCCTCCCTGTGACCCTAATAGGATTAAGTGGCTTTATATCGCTCTTTCTTCTCACTCTTTCTCCCTTTGTCCCTCTTTCTGTTTATCTCTCCCCCTTTCTGTCTTTCTTTATATCACTTCTGACCCCTTTCTCTCCCTCTTTCTCTCCCTCTCTCTCTTTATATCTCTCCACTTGTGTAATTGTCTCTCTGTCATTCTGTCCCCCTCAGTCTTATCGTCGCTCCAGCATTCTGTTTCTTTCTTTCTTTTCATCCTTTTCTTTGCTTCTCAGTCTTTCTTTCTCTCTCTTGCACTTTCTTCACACTCTCTCTCTCATTCCGTCTCTTCTTCTGCATGTTTGTCTCTCTATCCAGACTATATCTCCTCCTGTCTCATTCTGTCTGTTTCCCCAGCTCATTGTATCGCTCAGTCTGTTTCTCTTCCCTCTCAGTCTGTCTATCCCACTCTTTCTTTCTCTTGCACCTTCTTTACACACTCCGCTTCCCTGTCTATCTACATGTCTCCTCCCGTCTCATTCTCTTTTTCTTTCG
>JAOUQZ010000025.1:12795631-12807387 GCA_028564935.1 Neosilurus hyrtlii
ACGTTTTGGTCCCAAACCCACTTCTCGAAGATGATTAAGTAGGAAAAAAAAGAACTTTATGGTTTATATATATATATATATATATATATATATATATATATATATATATACACACACACACATACTGTACATGTGTTATAGCAGCTGTTATAAACAATTGTTCCCTCACCAGGCTGTTTTTTTTTCCTTCCCCTAAAGTTAGGCTCTAATCCACTGTTGTGATAAGAGTGCAGTGGGACAGTCATTCAACTCAGAATTTGGGAAATTAGGATTACCAATGTCAGATGTTATTGTACTGATTTAAACACAGTTCATATGAAAGGTTGGGGGTTCAAGCCCCAGTACCACCAAGTTGCTACTGATGAGACCCTCTCCAAGGCTCTCATCCCTCGTCTACTCAGATAAAATGGTGAGTTGCTCTGGATAAATGTTGTAAATAAAAATAAAAAGTATTACTTATAAATGTGTTAAGTTTATATGTCCATAAAATGAAAGATAAACAAAATAGGTAGGTGACTTCTGGTAGTGACGACCCTCGTGCTTATAAAAATAAATACCAGTCAAAAGTTTGACCGGTGCTATATATTCTTTTGGTTTATGCATATTCTTCACTCACAACCTTTATCTCCCACGCGACTGAAATTCTCCAGCCCCGGTCTGTGTGGTCACTGTGGCCAGCCATAATGACATATCCAGCTGTGGTTATGATGTTGTGGCTCCTCTGAGGTTACTAGCCATCTGTCGGTGCTCTGATGTTGAGGATATTACACCACACATACAGATTTCACAGATGGAACTGGGCCAGAAGGAGCAGACTGGGAGTCCGTATTCAGATCTAATGTCTGCGCTCCTTCCACATCACCGTCCACTCGGAGGGAAATTACTGAACACTCCTTTTTTCAGACAAAACTTTCTTTTTCTTCTTTCCCCATTTTTTACTTCAATCCTGTCTGAATTAAAAAAAAATCTCACATAGCAAGCGCTTGGACTCAGCTCCGTGTCTACGTCTGCTTTTCACTAACCCGACATTTTGTGCGTCTCCATTGAGGTAGATTGACATTTCACTGCTCAGGGGCACGTACCTGGGCGACGGTTGAGAAGACAAACATGAAAGTGTTTGTTTTGTTTAAAACTTTACTGGCAATTTTAAACCACAAGGGAATGAGATCAAACCTCCAACAATAAGGCCTTTTGAGTCACCTTTTTTTTTTTTTAACACCCCACCCATCATCTAGCAGTGACGATTTAACAACTGCCTTATGTTTTGGGCGAAGTCAGAAACGACAAAACGCCTCTAGACATCTCAATTATGGGGTTATTTGTCTCACTGTCTTTTTACAGTGTATGCTACAGGTGTCTTAACCATCACAGAGAATGACGAATTTACTTTCACTGTCAGTCATTTGCCGAAACGCTTAATCCAATTAGGGTCGCGCGAAGGCTAAATCCTATCTATTTAATTCACTAACTCAATCATTTGCTGAACCGCTTAATCCTACAACTAGGGTCGCGGGGAGGCTGAAGCCTATCTCAGCCGACACTGGGTGAAGGCAGGGTACACCCTGAATAGCTCAAAAGACCATCACACAACCATTCACAACAGCGTGCAATTTGAAACAGGGAATTAGCTGAACATGCATTCTTTAGGTCTTTAAACCATGAAAGGAAATGGGAATACCCAGAGGAAACCCACACAAGCACTGAAAGAACACGCAAACTCGCCGAGCCCAGGACCTTCTCGCCGTGAGGTGGACAGGCTAACTATGCCGCCGTGCCGCCCATTATTTACATTTGTTTGAAATTCTAAAACATTTAAATGGATTTCGAGTTTTATGGAGCAGGTGCAACATTCAAAAGATTTTGTGAGGTGATAAAAAGGTAGTAAAAGTAGCTCAGTGATTCACACTGTTGTCTTACACTGACAAGGTTCTGGGTTTGAATACACCTGCTTCCAATGGTTTCTTCCCTCAGTACTCTGGTTTCCTCCCAGTGTCAAAATACACGCATATTGGTGCAGCTGGCCAGTGTAGTTCAGCCTGGGTGTGAACTTAGGTATAAATGGTTGTTTCTTGCCTGAATTAATTTGGGACTGGCTCCAGCTTCCAAATGCATTGATGGATAAACAACCAGTAATAACATCCTCTGTTCTAAACACCTCTACAGTCACAAGGCACATGTATTTCTTTAACACCCATTACGCGACAAAACAAATAAATTCTCTCACTCACTCGCCAAAGAGCTTAATCCTATTAGGGTCCCGGGAAGACTGGTGCCTATCTCAGCCGACACTGCTGAGATAATATGATTACTTTTGCCTGTTATTTTAGTCCTTAAACTAATCTGAAGCATGAAAAAGGCCTAAAGTAACACTTCATGACAGCATTTTTAATGTCTTCCATAAGTTTAGGTTTTGTAGAAAAGGTTTTGTTTGGAACGGCTTCCAAAATAAGAGCGCCCCTAAAACCAAGTACAACATAAAAATCTGTACAGTTGTGAACAATTTATAAAATTCAACTATTAAAAACATCCACTGCTTCCAGTCAGCAAACCTTTCTTTAAATAAAATAAAATTATAATATTTCTCTCATATCATTCTCTCTCATCATATCGCCCAGCCCTGCGCAGTCTTAGTTCAAGTGGAGATTTAATACGCCATCTAGTGGCGATATTGAGTCACAACAGTTTTTTTTCCCCAGCACATTTTAATCAAGAAATGTTTTAAACCAAACATTAGTTCCTACAGAAATGAAATAAAAGGCTCATACACGTCCATTGTGGCACAAGTTTCTGTATAGACGAGTTATTAAATGCTTGTAACATAAATCCCACACTGGTGCTGGTGGCGAACCTGGAGCTTGGTGGATAAACAGTCGAATATTAATTACTTGCTTTTAACATGAGATAAGACGAAACAGAATAACAGATGACCAACAACTTGTAAAAAGAACAAGAAGAAAAGAAAAACAAACTTCTCACATTGTCTTTTATTGAACTAAAAAAAAAAACATTTGTATATAAAGTGCAATAACAGAAACTTGTGGCATCAACTCGGAGTCATTACAGTCCAGGAAATAACAGCTGGAATTATTAATGGACAGAAGAGTTACAGATTTGAGGTCGTCGTTAGCCACCAATCTGTACTTATACACAGTTTACCAGTTTTTCCTGTTCCTTTAGCTGATGAGCCACAACTTTGTCCATGGCACTCAGAAAGCACTCAACCGTCGTCACAGGCGTCTGGAAATGCAGTGGGTTTAGAAAGCCTGGATTCCATTACAAACATCATAACATTACTGACTGTCAAGAAACATACCTTCACGTAAAGCGCGTGAGCCAAAAAGGGGATTTTCCTCAAGGAGCGTCCACTAAGGCCTACACTCTTCCTGTTGGGGGGGGGGGTAAAAGGACACATAGATTAAGATGATCTCACTTATTTAACATCACACTCTGTCACTCACTCGTTTGCTGAACCACATAATCTTTAATTAGGGTTGCAGGGAGGGCGGAGCCTAACTTAGCTGACACCGGGCAAAGAACGTTTTGAAAAGCTAAATGCGACATTTTTTAAAAAATTGAGACATGAGGTGACTGTCACAGCCCAAAAGCGTGTAAAGCTCAATGTACGTACAGTGTCTGACGGTATACAATACACCCTAGATGACCAGTCGTTTACATGTGGGAGAAAACCAGAATACCCAGAAGAAACCCATACACACACAGGAGAAAACATGCAAACTCCACACAGAAACGCCCGAGCCTAGGAATTGAACCTTCTTGCTGTGAGGCGAAAGTGCTAACCACGACACCACCGTGCCACCTCATCTAATAAACTCCTCTTCTATGTCAGATATGCTGGAGCTGGGGTCATGTGACCACCATGGACCAATCACGGAATTACATTTCCAGTTTCCACTAATTAACACTACAACCTGGGAAAAGTGTGTTCAATTTAGTCAGCCCTATCAGAGTTTCTAATTTAATAATAAATCACTGCCACTCTGTATAATCCAGCACTACCAAAGGTGTTATCTAAAAGTACCCAAAACCCAAATAAAACCAGGTGAAGACTCACGTTGCGATTTTCTCTAGATGCAAACTGAGCACCGACACCTCACTCTCCACGTAGTTGAACGTACTGAGCTCCTCCAATGTCAGCAGCTGCTGGCGTGGGTAAATGATCTTCCGCTGAGTGTAAATAACATGTTTAGCATAGCATAACCGATATAAGCCACGTACAACTTCACACTGAACCACACACACACCTTCATGAGTTCCTCCAGACAGGACAGGTAGATGTTGAAGATGGCTCGGGAGCTTGGCAGGCCGATATACTGCTTGATATCTGCTCTATCCACAAAGGCCAGGTCGATCTTCTGAGTTACGTTTGAGGTAGTTAGGATCACCACGTTTGGATGGCTGTAAAGCACCAGAGTATGAGTGTGTTTGTGGGTATAAGTGTCATACCTGCTCCCAAACGGAATCCCCCAATTTATTTTTCACCCCTTACTCCCCCTCTCAGCCTGTCAGGGCTTCTAGAACTAAACCACTCGCTGTGCAATGCACCAGACCTCCCGCAGTGAGAGTCAGACCCTTCAGTGCCACCTTCAACGCCATGACCCCTGAACTCTGGACGCTGGTGCTCCACAATTTCCCTGTTATAGTTTCCCTTTCTATAGTCACATATCCGAATTGAAGACTCACTTATTTGCTGAACAGTTTAATCATATTATGGTCTGGAGCCTATCACAGCCGTCACATTTGGAACACAGTTAGCCTAATGTGTATGTTTTTGGACTGTCAGAGAAAACAAGAGTACCTGGAGGAAACCCACGCAAGGACGGGGAGAACATGCAAACTCCTCACAGATACGTCCGAGTCCAAACAAACAAACAAACAAACAAACAAGCAAACAAATAAATGAAGATGATGATGAAAGTCTTTAATAAGACGGCACAGTGGAGTAGTAGTTAGCACCACCGCCTCACAGCAAGAAGGTCCTGGGTTCGTGTCCAGGGCTCGGCGAGAACGTTTCTGTGTGAAGTTTGCATGTTCTTCCCGTGCTTGCATGGGTTTCCTCCAGACACTCCGGTTTCCTCCCACAGTCCAAAGGCATGCACATCAGGATAATTGGCTGTTCCAAATTGCCCCCTAGGTGTGAATGTGAGTGTAAATGGTTGTGAGTGTGTGGCCCTGCGATGGCCTGGCGTGCTGTTCAGGACATATCCCACCTTCACCCAGAGTCGGCTGAAATAGGCTCCATAGGATTAAGTGGGTCAGCAAGTGAGTGGGTGTATTAACACTATTAGACTATTGGCAGAGTGGGCAGTGGTGGCAGAGTGGTCAAGGCTCTGGGTTACTGATCAGAAGGTCAGGTGACCAAGTCCCATTACAACCAAGCTGCCACTGTTGGGCACCTGAGAAAGGCACTGAACCCTCAACTGCTGGGCTGTTTAATGAGATAATATTATTTTAAACATTTTTAAATAAATATTTAAATAAACGAGATCTGTCTCTCTCTCCTTATGTATCTCCATATCTTTAGCGCTCACACACACACAAACACAAACACAAACACACACACACACACACACACACACACACACACACTATTCTAACCGTTTGAGCTGATCCAGCTGTGTAAGGACAGAGTTCACCACCCGGATGGCATCTGAAGGTTCGGTTCCAGCCTGTGAGGCGTTTCTCGCCGCTGTTAAACTTTCCACCTGCACATAAACATCATATCTGTGAATGTTACAACATTCTCAATAATAAAAAAAAAATAACTGAAGTACACAAGATCCTGCAATCATCAATCCATGTGTTCATCATCAAAAATATTAACCATTATAGACTTGTTAGCACATCTGCCTTACAATAAGAAAGTCCTGAGTTCGAATCCCATGATTAAGTGTTTCTGTGGGGAGTTTGAAAGTTCTTCTTGTGTTTGTGTAGGTTTCCTCCAGGTACTCTGGTTTCCTCCCACAGTACAAAGACTTGCACGTTGGGCTAATTGGTTTCAAATTGCCCCCTAGGTATGAGTGAGTGTTGCCCTGCGATGGTCTGGTGAGCTGTTCAAAGTGTACCCCACATTCACGTAGTGTCGGCTGA
Organism: Neosilurus hyrtlii; assembly: GCA_028564935.1. Taxonomy (NCBI): domain Eukaryota; kingdom Metazoa; phylum Chordata; class Actinopteri; order Siluriformes; family Plotosidae; genus Neosilurus; species Neosilurus hyrtlii. Next base: position 12,801,740 of record JAOUQZ010000025.1, read on the forward strand.
GATAGACTCCACCCTCCCCATGACCCCAACAGGATCAAGCAGTTTGACAAATGAGTGAGTGAGTGAGTACCCCTTCAATAAACCTTGACAGGTCCTCATTAAAGTAGGAAGTAAAATGCAATCAAAACAAAGAAAGAAAACACACACACACCCAACAGGTATAAACATGTGCAGCTTAACTGCCAAATACTTAGGAACACAACTGACAGCTTGACATCATGACATCATGTTTAGCTTTAAAATGCCGAACGTCAAGTTTACCTCATCAATGAGGACAAAAACAAGGGCTTCTTTCTCATCGATCAGCTCTTGAATCTTCTGGAACATCTTAGTGACGAGTTTCCCGCTCTAGAAAACACCAAGCCAGTGATTTACACAACACTCCATCCTTCTGTTTATTATCCCATTCAGTTCTGTTTTAGTCAACAGATGAAAAATACCTCGGAAAACCATTTCGAGAACAAACTGTGGCTGTTGATTTCTACAAACTGTCCGTAGATATATCTGGGGAAAGTGGAAAAACACATCAGGTAAAGCGAGTATCTTACGGAGAGGCAAATGCTGAACAACGTGGCGAATTGTGGGTTACATCGGGGTCCATAAGAGGCCGCTAAGCAGTCTTTCTTGTCATGTTTATTTTTCCGCAAGCAGCTACAAGGGCATAATATGCCTCGTTAAACGCACGTTCTCCCCACAGCAAGAAGGTCCTGGGTTCAAGTGCCGGGCCTGGGCGTTTCAGTGTGGAGTTTGCAAGCTCTCCGTGTGATTGCATGGGTTTCCTCCGACAGTCCAAAGACATGAACATTAAGTTAACTGACTGTTCCAAATTGCCCGTAGGTGTGAATATGAGTGTGAATGGTTAGGTGTTTTTGTTGCCCATGGTCTGGCGAGCTATTCAGGGTGTAGTAGATAGATACCCGACCCAAGCACAACGGTACCCGAAGGGTCGGGCCGGGTTCGAAATTTTGGACAGATAGTTATAAAAATGATGCTCGGGTGCGAGTCGGGCTCGGTCACATCAGCACCATCAGTCATTGAACAGTTTAAATTTAAAACAGCTTATTATGTAGGTAGCCAGTGGGCCTGTCTCACTCGATGATATTATCTGTGTCAGGCTCGGACATAAACATCTTAATGTCTGTTGAGCTCGGGTCAGGTTCGGCTACTGCTGCTTTTGGACGCGGGCCGGGCTCGGACAGAAAAACGCGGCCCGATCCGCACTCTAGCAGGTCGTACCCCGCCTTCGCCCAGTGTTGGCTGAGATAGGCTCCAGCCTCCCCACGAGTGCATGAGTGATCAAGTAGTAAACACAATTTTTTTTTTTTTAAATAGGGTTGGGTCCATCAATCATTCTATCACTCTTTTAGTCAATCAATCTTTTCTTCTCTTCTGTTGCAGGACAGCAACTGCAGCAGCAGCCAGACAAAGCAATTCATCCTCAAGGACAGCACCACAGTGGGCTGCATCCATATTTGGTTGTCCTTTTATATCTGGGGAGGGTTTGCTCCCCCTTTGTATAGGGGTAAGTGTGGTTCAATTCCAAGATTCACCTGACAGTTTACCAAAATTTGCCCAGTGAAAAATAGACGCTAATCGTCTCAACTTTTGCTAAGTCTTTCGCAAACATCACAACGATGTCGCTAAAGGTCACAAAATAACAGGTGAACCCTGTCGACATTGGTCGGAAAAGTTAGCAAATCCAAAATTCACTACATTAGTCAGCATCCGCCGCTCCATGAGACACAATCGTGATCGTTTTTAACGCGTTAGTAAAATAAAAGTGCCGTAAAATCTCCTGACCTTCCTGAGAGTCTGATGGAGACTTTCTGTGCCAGCGCTTTACACAGCGACGTCTTTCCTGTGCCCGGAGGTCCTGCACCAGTCAAAACAATCATTCAGACAACAAAAAACACATTTTTTCTCTCTATCTCTCTATCCATCAAAACATCCAAATATGGATTGTAATCATGCTTGATCTGTGAAATCTGTATCTATATATGCCTCTATCTATCTATCATCCTTTCCTCTCTTGCTTCTGTCTATCCACACCTTTATCTCTGTCTCTCTATCCAACCTGACTACCCTATAATATCACTCTCTCCATTCCTGTCTCCCTTATATACTTTATACTGTACATGCAATATATCCTCTGCCTATTGATTACTATTTATCAGTCTGTTGCTCGATGCCTCCATCCGTATTCAATTTTCAGTCCATCCAACCCCTCAACGACTCCATCTTTTCCTAATTCTTCATCTATCCAAGTTGGTTAATCAATGTCTCTCTCCCCGAATCTATAGCGCTACACATCCATCTTTCTGTACCCATCACTCTCACACTTTTCTCATCCATTTAGATATGCAGAGTATATTCTCTCAATCCAGCCACATGTCCCAATTCGCTCAACCCTAACACATTTCCTAATGCATGATTTACTACTTAGCCAGACTGATGTTCACACCCTACCACACCTGAAATGATTCACTCATTCCTACCGTGAAGCAACACCACGCGATTCCAGGTGACCAGATTGCTGTCAACGTTTTTGTCAGAGAAGAAGATTGCTGTCGAAACATAATCCAAGAGCTGGAGGGCAAAGTGGGGTGGGGGGTGGGGGACACACCATCACATTGGGTGACTGTTTTAAAGACGTTGTTGAAAGGTATTTCCAAAAAGAATTATTTCATACTTGAGATTTGATTCCTTCCTCATAAACCAGGCTCTCCCAGATTCCATGGAACTCCGCTGGAAATACAAACAAAACAATTTTAACGGATGTATTAAAAATGACATTATTACATTCAGTTCCGTGCGGCACGTAGGCGTAACGGTTAGCACGTCCACCTCACAGCAAGAAGGTCCTGGTTTCGAGTCCCAGGCTTGGCAAGGGCGTTTCTGGGTGGAGTTTCCATGATCTCAGTATGTTTGCTTGGGTTTCCTTCGGATACTCCGGTTTCCTCCCATAGTCCAAACACATGCACATTAGGATAATTGTCTGTTCCAAATTGCCACTAGGTGTGAGCGTGAATTGTTGTGTGTGCTGGCTCTGTGATGGGGGGGCGAGCTGTTCAGGGTGTACCCTGCCTTCGCTCAGAGTCGGCTGAGATAAGCTCCAGCCTTCCCGAGTTTCTAGTAGATTTATGCGGTTTGGAAAATGAATGAATGAACATTGTAATGGAAAAAAAATTATATTATATCATTATTATTATCATCATTATTATTCAAATCCACACCCATCCACAACCAGGAGTCCACTGGAGCTAACTGGTCGACCTCTCACTGGAGGGAGGAATGGAGCAAGCTTATCAATTCCCAGCCAATCATGGGTGGCAGATAGTGCTTCCCCTCCAAGTGTGTTAGGAATGTGCACGCATAGATATAGATGTGGATTAAATCAGTGGTTTATATCAGTGTCTCAATTCAGAAAGATTAGAGCAAGCAAATAAATTACACCTAAAGGAGCAAGGACCTGCTGGAAGAAGCCAGTGATTGGCTGCAGATAGCTCCTCCTCCTCCTCCAGGTTGAGCATGCTCGGCCTATCGTCATTAAGATAAAAGATGTGAATGCACAGATTGCTCGTCTTCAAATCTAGAAGCTGGGGATAGAAAAGAGGATTCTGTTACAAAAACATCATGGGAAAAAAGAGTGCAGTGTAAACAATGACTGAGGAAGTGCTTCTATCACAACTGTGGTATGAACTACAACCAGAACTACCGTCACATCTTCTGACCAATCAGATAAGAGCTTCTATCTGAGCTTTAGTGTATTAAATATCCAATATGCAGATCATTTCTGAAGGTGACAAAAACAATCTACAATCATCTTTATCTTTAAATACATAGTAAAATACAAGTATTTCTTTTTTTACTATTTCCAAAACCATGGAGGCCCTTTAGTATAAACTACCATATAAATAAACTGGAATTATTGCTAATAAACCCTGTGAGAGCACTACAGGACTTGAACCTCTACATTATCCATTACATAATATGTTTCATACATCTACCACAGTTGTATATGCAGAAATCCAGACTTTAAAAAAGGATGTCAAAAGAAAAAGAATTAAAGCTAATTCCCTGCCTGTGCGTCGACGTCCACCACAGTGACCGACTCGACGTGTTTCGTCAGGAATTCGTCGTCGAACTCTGTCCATTTGAAGGAGCCTATTATGAGGCTGTGTCGGTCGAGCAGAGCCAAAACGTGTGTCCTGACTTCTTCCCGTCTAGCCGTGCTGCAGATATTACACAGAAAATAAATTCACAATGATTTCTCGAGGTGTTCCTGAGTCCATGCAGTGATTTCCATGACAAATCATGCCTGTTTTTAACGCAGGTGCATCCTGAGGGCATCCATTATAAATTTTCTTCGTAATTCTATGTTAAGGTAAGGTATCTGAAATTGTTCCACATTGTTCTATTGCAGGGACACTACACAAACACACAACCACTCACACCTAGGGGCAATCTGGAACATTCAATTAACCTACTGTGCATGTTTTTGGACTGTCTGAGAAAACCACCATGTCGCTCTAATAGGTTTCATGAAATAGCAAAATTATTCACTTTCAACATTTAATATCATTGCACTGTTTTATTTATATACACACCCTCCCGACTTTGTTCGGTAGTAGGCCTAAACATTTAAACACGGGTAAAGGATACTTCGTGGTTACATTAGTGCAGTCATTGAATCAGTTAAACTTGAAATCGTACCTCTGAGTTTTGACATGAACCTCGACGTGAACTTCGCCGTTCTCACCAGGCGGATGGTGGTGATTCACACTGACCTCCATTTTCTCCCTATTCATCCTTTAAATGCCTGAAATTATTACAGTGTCAAAAAAGACTAGTAGACAACAATAATAACTAGAAAATTCCTGCAGAAATTCTCAGTATGCGCCAGCAGCTTGGTGCATCTGTTTTATTTATTGAATTGTATGTGAAGGACTACAGGTGCTGTTATTTGTGGAATTTAGGAGATTATGTCAGATAGAGGGCTTGTAATGAAGAGTAAAAATGAAGATGTCACAGACAGGTTTTTTAGAAGAGGAGTGATGACAAGAAGAGAAAGAAGGAGAGGAGTGATGAAGATAAGAGAAGGAGAGTGATGAAGATGAATGACGATGAGGAGTGATGTTGATGAAGACAGGATGTCACAGAGAGGGGAGATGGTGACAAAGAGGAGTGAGGATGGGGAATGATGATGAGGAATGACAAAGATAAATGGTGATGAGGAGTGATGAAGATGAGTGACAATGAGAGGTGATAAAGGACTGATGATGATGAATAGGAGTGATGATGAGTGAGTGAGGTTAGTGATGATGAAGAGGAGTGGTGGTGGAGTGATAAAGAGGAGTGATGAGTGAGGAAGGTTAGTGATGATGAATAAAAAGGGGAGTGGTGATGAAAAAGAGGAGTGATGGTGGTGATGATGATGAAAAAGAGGCGTGATGATGATGATGGTGGTGATGGTGATGATGAAAAAGAGGAGTGATGATGGTGGTGGTGATGATGAAAAAGAGGAGTGATGATGATGGTGGTGGTGATGATGAAAAAGAGGAGTGATGATGATGGTGGTGGTGATGAAAAAGAGGAGTGATGATGGTGGTGATGAAAAAGAGGAGTGATGATGGTGGTGATGAAAAAGA
>JAOUQZ010000025.1:12810521-12823897 GCA_028564935.1 Neosilurus hyrtlii
ATACACAGTACAATATGTAGTGAAATGCTTAGTACGACTGTCCAGAATGTAAGAATAAACTATCAGGTAACAAGGAGAAAAACAAAAAAGCAAAAGGTCAGATAAATATAACATTTATATAAAAAGCAAAAGGATAGAAATAGGAAAATATATAGAATAAAATAAAATATACATCGGAGAAAAAAATATCGGATACATTAGTCTTTTGTTGTTGGTGTTTCTTTTAATTGAAGCATCTCTCTCTTTTTTTAACACCCAGATTATGAGGACCAGCCCTTGGATAAGCCTCTAAAGTTGGTGTTGAAGGTTGGGGGCAGTGAGGTCACTGAACTGTCTGGTTCCGGTCATGACTCGAGTTATTACGACGATCGCTCTGACCACGAACGGGAGCGGCACAAGGAAAAGAAAAAGAAGAAGAAGAAGAAATCTGAAAAGGAGAAGGACAAACACTTGGACGATGAAGAAAGGAGAAGAAGGAAGGTTAAGGGAGGAGGCTTGTCCTTCGTTCATGTTTATAAACCTGTAGGGGATTTTTATTTTGTTTTTTCTTCAAAATACACAATTTCTCTTAAACGTTGTTGTTGCTCCGATTTCCGTTTCTCAGGAGGAGAAGAAGAAGAAACGTGAAAGGGAGCAGCTAGAAAACACAAGCAACACAAATGCCCCGGTGGAGCCCTTCACCCTGACTAAGCCTGTAGAAGTAAAGTCATAAAGCTAATAATTCTTCTGTTTCAGCAGACAATACTGAACAGGTGTGATGGATTTGGGATGTACTTTGAAGGTGAAGTTGTTATACTGTGCTGTAGGTGGTGGTGGAGGAGAGGAAGAGGAAGAGAGAGAGGGAGAAGTTTGAGGTTGAAGTTGAGGAGTTCCACCCCAGCATGAAGTTGGAGCCAGAGATGCAGGCGGACCGACCTGTCAGAGCCTGCCGCACTCAACAAGGTAGTCTTTTAATGTGTTTAATAAACAGCCAAAGTTCAAGCCACTGTGTGTGTGTGTGCGTGTGCGTGTGTGTGCGTGTGTGTGTGTGTGTGTGTGTGTGTGTGTGTGTGTGTGGGTGGGTGTGTACTTGGTCATTTGGCTGGTCCTCACTTTTAAGGAATGAATCATGTCAGTGAATGAATGTGCCCACAATGATAACTGTACGTGTGTGTGTGTACTTGTACTTGCTATATACCGAAATTCATTTTTAGCCAACAGAGTGAGGACATTTTGGCTGGTTTTTAGCTTTTAGTGAATGCTTTATGTTAATGAATATCCCCACAAAGATAGAGTTATGTTTGCCTGTGAAGTCCTTATAGCATCTTTCTCACTGTGTCTGAAGCTGTTGTGATGGCAGCAGGCTTTTCATGGTCATATTAGTACTTTATTCATGTTAGGTGTTATACAACCAAGAATATCCATGCACGTCACTTTGAAAAAAGTCTTCCTGTTCATAAATATTAGGCTGAAAACGTGTTTAAGCTGAATGCTGTGACATTCTCAGCATTGTTCTCACCCAGTGTCACTCTGCCCTCTAGTGGCTAATCAGCCACTTTAAAGAAGACATCCAGAGAAGGTTCCCAGCCATCATGTAGTTAATATGTCTAACAGATCTCTATCTCGTTCCAGAAAACGAGAGCACGCCACGCCAGCAGTTACTCGAGCACTTCCTGCGACTTCTACAGAGGTCTGATAAGCTTTTTCCGTCTGACCACATCTGCCTATATACCTCATCCCAACGCATACAGTGCAGTACGAACAGTTCTCACAGTACTTATCCAGTGCTTTCTTGTTGGTGTTGTACGTGTCTTCTTCAGGAAAGACCCTCATGGGTTTTTTTCCTTCCCCGTGACGGACGCCATCGCACCAGGCTACTCGATGATCATCAAACATCCCATGGACTTCAGCACCATGAAGGACAAAATTGCCATGAATGAATACAAAACAGTTACAGAGTTTAAGGTGCGTGGAGTGCTGATGTCTACTCTAGTCAGGTCTAATACCTCTGACGTTTTAGAAAAAAAAATTTGTGATTAGACATGTAGTAAAGGCAGAAGTACATAGCTTAGGTACATGGACACAGGTTCAGGACCATAGTGAAGGCACTGGATGAAGGATGGGGTCGTAGACCGATCTACAGTGAAGACCACAGAGGTCCTTGGATGGGCCAATAGATATGAAGGTACTTCTGAAAGTTCTTGGCGTCACCTAGAAACAAGGGGCAGAACTTCCATTATGGGTTATACCTGTACATAAACTATAAAGCTTTATATGACTCAACAACAATGCAAATGTTTAAACAGTGAGAAAATGGAGAGGAACGCCTCAAGGTGGCGTACTGTTGATGCAGGGACAACGTGCCATCCAAACAGCACAGGTCATAGGGCGGGGGCAGCCAAACGTGGCTTAGAACTGTTGCCCCTACACCTGATCTGTTTCCTAAATTTGCATGGTCACCTTTTTAGTGCCCGCCTCCACCAAAACAAGGTTCCCTCCGTCCGTCTGCTTTGGAAGGAAATGATATAGGATCACCAAATTTGGTGTATGGGTTCACCTCATGGACAGATATGTTGGGATTGTATATGGGTCACCTTTAACCTTGTTGCAAGGTCACACGGTCACTTTTTATACATTGGACTTAATTGGTCCTGCCGGAGGGAATGCCTTGGACCCCTGTGGTCTGTTTTCAGAGCGATGATGAAGTTGTCCACACTGTTGAGGAGAATCTGGAGGCTCGTGGTGTGACCTTCTTCCTTGAGGAGATAGTGAAGCTTCAACGTCAGTGGGTCAAGTGCATTGGAGTTAAAGGAGACATAAACCTGGGGCTTTCTGGGTGAGGCTGGGAGATTTTTGAAGTACCTGCGTAGGTTTATAGACAGGCTGATACAGGTGTCGTGTTGATGATGTACTGCAGAGGCATCTTTGTGTAACTTACTTAGGCTTGTACGGGATTTATTTTGAAAGCTCCTGTTTTTTTTCTGCTATTCAGGCCGACTTCAAGCTGATGTGTGACAACGCCATGGTGTACAACAGACCCGAGACTGTCTACTATAAAGCTGCTAAGAAGCTTCTTCACACGGGCTTCAAGATGATGAGCAAAGTAACAGGCTGTGTTAACGTGATGTCGTTTTGATTCCTATTTTCATGCATTCTAATACTATAACCCCAGCTTCGAACTTACGCTTCCCGTTTCTGCTAATATGAATAACATCCCCATGCTTGCTGTGCACACGCCGACAAGCTTGCATGCTTTCTTGTTTCCATATTTGTTTGTTCTTAACAAACACTGACCCCCTTCCCCTTTTCCATTGCATGTCATCGGCTTTTACGTTCCTACACTCCCATGGTCATGGCCCACTACGGTCTCATGATGGAGGAGTAAACGCGTGGCTGCGGCTCTTTTTCTGCTCTGTTTGCAGGAGCGGCTGTTAGCTCTGAAGCGCAGCATGTCTTTCATGCACGACATGGATTTCTCTCAGCAGGCCGCCATTCTGGGCGACGAGGACGTGGCTGGTGAGGAGCCTGTACCAGAAGTCATCCATTTCCACCCTGAGTCTGCCAAAAAATCTAAAAAGCAGCCAGTTAAGGAACCCATAATAAGGTAAAAAAAAGGATGCTACGGATACTTCTACTGTTACAGAAATGACTTACACAATACAAGTGTCTGTAAAGTTCACAAAACCTTTTAATATTGCTTCAAATTTCATTATTGTTATGTTGCTGTTCTGGGCGGCGTGGCAGCGCAGAGTTAGCACGTCCGCCTCACAGTAAGACGATCCTGGGTTCGAGTCCCGGGCTCAGGTGTTTCTGTGAGGAGTTTGCATGTTCTCCAGGTGCTTCTGTGGGTTTCTTCCTGGTGCTCCGGTTTCCTCCTGCAGTCCAAAGACATGCACATTAAGCTAATTGACTGTTCCAAATTGACCCTAGGAGTGAGTGCATGTGATGCTCTGAGATGGTCTGGTGAGATAGGCACCAGCCTCAACATACGACCCTAATAGGATTACACGGTTCAGCCGATGAGTGTCGAGTATATTGCTGTGCTATTAGAGGAGTTTCAGTATAAAACCCTCATTACCCTCTCCCCCCATCCCCCACTTGTTCCCCCAGCGATCTGTACGAGCCCGAGGGGAACGCGTGCAGCCTGACAGACAGTACAGCCGAGGAACATGTCCTGGCGCTGGTGGAACACGCCGCCGATGAGGCCCGGGATCGCATCAACCGCTACATGCCAAACTCCAAGGTTTTCAGTTATCCGTTCAGAAAGATAAACAGTGAAAGCACTTCCTGGCGAGTCTTATTTGTGTTTCTCTCCTTCAGATAGGACACATTAAGAAGGAAGCCGACGGAACGCTGGTGTATACCGTGGTTAATCAGGATCCAGAGGCAGAAGGTACACATTACCACACATTAATATGAACACATCCATCATTCTGGAACATTCAGCCAGCAGGTTTGGTTTACATGTGAACGTGTGTAACAGAAACAGAAGGGGGGTGGGGGGGGGGGGGGTATATGTATGGGATGCTAATACATCGCAGGTTACCTTCCCAGGATTTTTACTGGTGGACAGAGGCACACTTTTGGTTGAGACCTTGCCCAAGGGGTCTTAGCACACTGGGGGTCTCTCGATCATGAGTCCAGCACCCTAACCACTACACCACGACCCCTCAGCATGCAGTGCTAATACACCGCCCGGTTAAAAAAAAAAGTTGCACACACGAATATGTTGTTGTTCCGCCTTAATCCTTGTTTACAGCACGCAATCGTCATGCCATCGTTTCAACAAATGCGTTTTAAGCACCGTAACATTTATTTCCATCCAGTGTCGGGTTCATTTCTCACAGTCTTCTCCAGCACATCCCGAAAACTTTCAGTAGGGTTATGGTCAGGACGCTGGGAGGCCAATACATATGTCAAAAGAATTCCTAATTTTTTAGCTGGACAGTGAACTACTAATACCCAGGTGATGTACTCAAAATGATTAAAATTCTGCACACTTCTAACTGTCAGTGACTTGAGTCTTGGCCATGTACTGAAGGGGCGGGGCTTACAACCGTCTACAGTGACGTTTAAAATATTCATTCATTTTCTCAACCGCTTAATCCTAATTAGGGTCACGGGGAGGCTGGTGCCCATCTCAGCTGACTCTGGGCGAGGGCGGGGTCCACCCTGGACAGCTTGCCAGGCCATAGCAGGGCCAACACACACACACACAACCATTCACACTCACACATAGGGGCATTTTGGAACAACCAGTCAGCCTACTGTGCATGTTTTTGGACTGTGGGAGGAAACCGAAGTACCCGGAGAAAACCCACACAAGCACTAGGGAACATTTTAAAATGTATTTTAAATGGAGATTTTTGTGGAAAAAGTGAAGTGACACCATTTCTGGTACCTGCTCGATCAGTTACGTGTTAAAACTGATGTACTACACAAATAAATTAATTCTGTTTAATAATAAGCAAATTGAGAGCAAATTTTTTTCAAACAAATATTGATCTTCATTGAAAATTTTTCAGTCAGTAATTCTGGTGTAAGATGGTACCAGAACCAGAGCATGTACCCTAAGTTCCTGTTATGGTTAATTGTTTTTAACTTGTACAGTTTCACTTTGCTTGAATCGAACAACATTTCCAACCTCCCTATTATTAAAATACATTGTTTTACAGACGAAGAGACGCATACTGTAGATTTAAGCTCTCTGTCCAATAAACTCTTACCGGGTCTGACAACGCTGGGATTCAAGGATGACCGGAGACACAAGGGTAATTCATCTAAAGCTTTCACAGCTCTCAGCACTACTGATGGTTGATCCACGGTTCTGATTTAATTCCCCCTCCACCTGTTTTTGTGTTCAGTGACGTTCCTGAGTAGCGCATACAACACTCAGACCCTGCAGAACAACTCCATCTACCCGGACCTGCTTCCCGAGGAGATGGATATGATGTACTCGGCTTATGGAGATGAAACCGGGGTGCAGTTTGCTCTGAGGTCGGTGGTCAAAACTCACAGTCTGGGAAAAATATGCTAAGCAGTGAATTATTTGTTTGGTGTGGTGTGTATTTTCTGGACAGTGCGGCATGACATGTTTTATATTTACGTTCTCAGGTTTTGATGCCAATATGATCATTTGTTATATGTTTTATGATGTAGCATCTACTCTAGAGGTTATCAGAATTTGCAATTTCACAGTGATTAAAAACCAGTAACAACAAAACGCGATGAAGGGCTTGTAGTAAGGAGACTTGTAGTTACATGGCAGTGTGTAGACAGTGAAATATTTTCATGTCGTGAATCTTTGGGAATTTTTCTGTTGATCCCCGGCTGTAACACTTCACCTCACCTGAAGTCACAGTCTATACTGAAAATCAATTTGTCTTGCATTCAGCATTGTTTAAAAATACATTCACCTAAACACCCTGTTCAAAAAGTTCCAATTCAAAGCCATGACTCTGACCTGACTTTTTCAAGGTCAAATTGAGGTCACTGTCAAAAAATCAGCCTTCACCGTGCAATGACTGATCACCAATTTGTCATAGGTCCTTTATATTTGAAGCACGTCATCACCTTAACACCCTCTCACATGTGTTCAAAGGAGCTTGACCTTGACCTTCTTTTTCAAGGTCACTTAGTCAAAACTGGCTTTCGCCGTGTGATCAATTTGCCACCGGGTTGACTGGGGATATGGATCTATTTGGGTTTTGTTTTTTTGGAACCAAAATTAAAGTAATCATGCAACAAAGGTGTGTGAAGGACAGTCGGACGGACTTGTTGACACATTATCATGTCCCCCGCTCAACACATAGTGACGAAATCTGCCTGAGAGATATGTTCCGGTTCTGAGACAGACTTTAAAATCAGGACCTTAGCAGAGTCTAATCTTGATTACAGCCAGACTATTGTAAGAAATGCTTGACTGGACCAGTAGGGGTCGCTAAAACGCCTTTTTAGAGGCAGCATGACGCTGATACTGAAGTTTAGGACTTTAATGTTAGAGTTTGGGATTATAAAGCAGTGCTGGGCACAAGTGAACTGCAGCCATTGTTTTAAATTAGATGTACAGTGTATGGTGCATTCATGTGATCTGGACAGAAGTGTGTTTACAACAGGGACTTGGGAATGTAGGAGCCTATCTCAGCCGACTCTGGGCTTTGCAGAGTCTATTGCAGAGCCAACACATACACAACCATTCTCACACTTACACCTAGGGGCAATCTGGAAGAGCCAATTAGCCTAATGTGCACATCTTTGGATTGGAGGAGGAAACCAGAGTACCCGGAGGAAACCCATTACAATTCTAATGTGTTGGTGTGCATGAATATCCAGAATCTTTGTGTGTGTGTGTGTGTGTGTGTGTGTGTGTATATTTAATGTGATATCTCTCTGCATCTACATCTTCAGCCTCCAGGAGTTTGTGAAAGGCTGTGGCAGTTTTACCAAGAGATTTGTCGATGATCTGTTAGACAAAATGACAGGCAGCGATCACTCCAAGGCCATCTTCCAAATCCGACAGGTACAAGAGAACATTTCTTTCAGCAGTCGATGGACCAACATGTAGCTAACTGGAATGTTTTGTGTTTGTTTGTTTGTTGTTTTTTTTTGTTTGTTTTCTATCCTTCTTTAATTTTGCACCGGAGCAGTGATGCTAAAGGACTGTGCATTGAGCACACCAGAGGACAACAGTTTTACTTTTAAACACTAAAACAGTCTTGTTCTTCAGTTTCTTTGTAGTTATTGAGGAAAACAGACACAGGTGTGCTGTGATCCTCCATGTGGTCAGTCCCTTATAATAACATTATGAACCTGTCAGTGGTGGCTGACGCAGTTGTTTGCCCTATATCAGGGATCTTATTTTAACATAAATTACTATAAAAAGCGTAAAAATGGATTATTAGCGGAGGCTGACTAAAGGGTTTAGCGGTCGTTTTTCCCTGGAAGTGACGTCAACACACTGGGCGGGGTTGACACTTCTTATGGAGACTGTGAGCCGTCACATTCTAGTGACTCTGAGGGCGAGAACGATGCCAGAGATGGGCGTGTCGATAAATCCTAGATGGCTTACGCGGCTACCGTTTTGCCGACTCGGCTTTCCTGTCGTCAGCCGGTTTAGGAACAAAAAGAAATGTTTTCCGCGATTCCTGCGCTTGCTGTTTGTGCAGCTCAGCATCAGCCGATAATGTTTTATGCTGCACAGGGTCAGTGATGCAGCCCAGCCAGTCCAACGGATTTGCATCACTACCAGGCCGGAACAGCCAATCAGAAATGCCTCACGTCTTTGAGCATGCCTTGAGTCGTAACACTCGCACGCACTTTGAAATGGGGCATGGACTGATGTTGGAAGGAACCGCTGATGTTATACGTGATCGTTTTACAGCGCTAGTAACAGTAATTCACTACAGGTACACTTTAATAAATTCTCCATCACAAAACTAAAGAAGGAAGTTTTGGATACCAGACGTGTTTGTTGATCATTCATGCCTGTTGTAAAGGAGGTGTGGTTATGCAGATCGGCCAAATTGGAATCAGAATGAAATACCGATTGTTGCCTCTTTTCAGAAAAGGAACATGCCGGTGGGCGACGTGAAGTCTGCTTTTTGTGATCTGCAGGTAATGCTGTTTGCATGGTGACATAGAACAATAAGAATGCACTCTCTCAGAGAGGCGAGTGTGAGACGTAGTTACCCCTGTAACTTTACTGATGAAACAGCTGTAGGGTTTTATGTTTGCCCAGTAGTCCCTTATGTAAGTATTATATTCATATGACATGATTAGATTTGCATGAGTGTATTAACTGCATGTCGTAATTTATGCCCAAACAAGCCAATAAATTAAAACAATAACAGCCAGTCAGCCTGTTGTGGCGGAATAACCGTACTTTCTCACCTTGTGATCTCAGAGTGCAGATGAAGGCGTGATGGACACTGGATCAGTGCTGGACTTCATGGGTCTGAAGAACTACCCAGACATGACCCTGGACATGCTCAACCCTCTGGGTAAAGTCTTTTCTTGTCTTTCATTTTCCAGCACTGAAAGAAGTGCTGAGTGACACCGCTACAGCACTGAACTCATCCGGTCCTCATTTTCCTCTTCCCGTTACAGAGAAACCTGTGAAGAAAGAGCCCGAACATGACGACAGCCACCAGCACTTTGACGACACAGCCAAGCTGCTGCAGGAATTCCAGGACGCAGCAGTGGACAGGGTGGGATCCAGACCGTCCTCCAATCTCTCCTCACTATCCAATGCCTCAGAAAGAGACCAGCACCATTTAGGTAACACGCACCACACAGCGCTGTGAAGAATAATTGACTCTCAAACAATTACAGCACTTACAGTAAAAGTGCCTGTCTTTATGGGATACTAAAATATTGGTTCAGGATGCACACCATGACTGGCAGGCACACAGGCCACTCCTTCTTTACCAAAACTAATGGGCATAGCGTCCTCGCCTTCTTTACCAAAACTAACAGGGACAGAGACAAGGTCTTTACCATGACTGACAGGCACAAAGGCCTCACCTCCCTTACCAAGACTGGTGGTCACACATGCCCCGCCTCCTTTACCAAGACTTTCATGCACAGAGGCCACGCCTCCTTTTACCAAGACTGACAGGCATGAAAGCCATGCATCCTTTCTTTCAAGAATGACAGGAACAGAGGCCACGTCTTCACTATGGCTCGCAGGCACAGCTGCCAAACTTCCTTTACACAATTCTAGCAGCCACAGAAGCCCCACCTCCATTACGGAGACTGCTAGGCACAGACATGATGCATCCAGACCTCATTCAGCAAGACTGACCGGCAGATACACCACGCTTCCTTATTGTTTATACACCGTGATCACAAAGATCACAAACAGTGTTTCGTCACAGTATTTTTGATGTGCACAAATCAAAACTGCAGTTATGTTGCACTGTTGCTGCTTTAATCAGCACTAAAGAGATCACATTACTTGTGTTTTTCTTATTCTGTGTGCAGGAAGTTCACCTCACCTCGGTGTTGGGGACCAGGCAGAGATGGTCCATGACCCTTACGAATTTCTGCAGTCACCAGAGCCAGACTCAGGCACCAGCTGACATGCGCAGTGTTTCTCTGTGTAAATGGACCGAGTGCTGTGTGATTGTGCTTCTGTCTGTTAGCTTGTACAGATTAGCTGCACTGTGTGTTTTTTTTGTGTGTTTTTTTCTTTGTTTTTTTTTTTACAATAAATGCCTGTTACGAGGTTGTATTCGCACTTTATTTATTTAGGCCCATCCTCAAGCATAATATTACAGCTTTGATAAATAAATGAACAAGAAAAACAAGGAACACTATTATTCTGTAAGGTCTTCAATAGCCTTGGTTATTATGGTGTATGTGGTGTTTCTACAATGAACATGTATTCAGCACCGTCACAATTCAGTCATCCGTTATCTATTCGGCTTACCTGTCAGGATCAGGGGCACGCTAGAGCCAATCCCAGCTGACTTTGGGTGAGAGGCGGGGTACACCCTGAACAGCCTGCCAGAGCATCACTCACACCGAGGGTCAATTTGGAACTGTCGCTTGCACTAACGTGCATGTCTTTGGACTGTGGGATGAAATCGGAGTACCCTGAGGAAACCCACACACACATCTAGAGAACATGCACATAGAAACACCTCAGTCCCGGAAGTCTAACCCAGCACCTTTTCTCCGAGGCGGGCGTAATACCCGCTACGCCATCATGTCGCCCTGGAAAATTATTGCTTAAATAATTAATTAAACAGCCAAACATATCTGTCATATCGACCCACACGTTAAGTGTTTGGCTGTGAACACCAGTTAAACTCCCGACTCCCTTTGTTCACATAAAAGGAGTCGACTCAAGGAGCCGACTCCCGGAGCCGACTCGTTCTCGACCAACACATCAGTCCTGAGGAGGCTGAAACCTGCAGAACTTCTTCCACTCCACCTGCCGCCCACATTGGGAGGAATTTATATTTTATTTATCTTTAAATATGGATTTGAGGATATGAAAAGTGTGTTTTGTGTACTTATAATTTATAGAGTTGCTGGAGTAAACTGCATTTTTGTTGTATTTGTGGTGAATAACCCCAACCCAGGGTTAAATACTAGGAATGTGAAGCTATCGAGCTGAAGACTATGGAACTATTATTCCACATAAAAGCCTGAAATGATGAGAAAAGTATAAAATGAAGAATGTAAGTATTATTTTCACATGTAATCTCATAGTTTGTGCTTATTTAAACACTAATAATAACACTAAACATTTTTATAAAGTATAGTCTATCATAAAGTCGAAGAAATATGAAAGTGTACCAGTGCTAAGAGTTTCTGTAACTTGTTTTCTTATTAATATCAGTTTATATGTGTATAAAGTTAGCCCAAGTGCTGTAAAGCGTTGCTAGGATACAGCGCCTCATTTGCATATTCCAGGTGAACTGAACGCCTCAGGTACAAACTAATAATAATAATAACTAATACAGCTGGATGAAATATCAGGAGAAAGGGGCATTAAAGTCGGGCATACAGTCATGCAGGTGACATTGTGACTTAACAAAAGTAAGTAAAGGCTAAAAATCATAATAAAGGATAATAAATATCATAAAAAGTGCAAGTGAAAATACTACAAAAGTCAGGAAACAGCTAAACACTTATACAGGCAGGAAGCTGACAAACTCAAAAGGGAAATAAAATCTACTTAAAAGTGTAGATTTAATATATATATGTATATATATATATATATATATATGTGTGTGGAGAAGTGGTTAGAATGTCCGAAGTTTCTATGTGGAGTTTCCATGTTCTCCCAGTGCTTGCCTGGGTTTCCTCTGGGTACTCCGGTTTCATCCCACATCAGGCTGATTGGCTGCTCCAAATTGCCCCTAGGTGTGGATGTGAGTGGCTCTGGCGAGCTGTTCAGGATGCATCCTGCCTTTGCCACGCCTTCCATTTGCCGAACCGCTTAATCCTAAGGTCACTGGGAGGCTGGAGCCTATCTCAGCCGACTCTGAGTGAAAGCAGGCTTGCCAGTCCATCACAGGGCCGATACAGCACAACCATTCTAACTCACACTCACTCTCAGGATAGGAACAACCGTTTGGCCTAATGGGCAAGTCTGTAGACTGTTGGAGGAAACCAGAATACCCAAAGGAAACCCACACAAGCGTGGGGAGAACATGCAAGCTCCATACAGATATACCCTTGCCAAGACTGGGACTCGAACCCAGGATCTTCTCGTTGTGAGGCAGACGTGCTAACCATTACGGCACCGTGTCGGTCGGAAGTGAAACGTCAATATAGATGAATCATTCATTCATTCATTCATTCATTCATTCATTCAATCGTCTTGTTACGGGGTCGGGCGCAGGGGGCAGCAGCCTAAGCAGTAAGGTCCACATGTCCCTCTCCCCAGCCACTTCCTCCAGCTCTTCCGGGGGAAAGTCAAGGCGTTCCCAGACCAGCCGAGAGCCGAGTGTAGTCCCTCCAGTGTGTATGATATAAATAAATATTATACATATAAATTGATGAAAATCAATATAAAATTGAAAGCTGGACTAATCCACTCAAAGCCACTGAGGTAGATGAAATAAGGGTACAGATAAATGAACACAGGTTAACGATGGACTAAACCCCTCGAAATAGGCAGTGCATATAGCTTGAATAGCTTCTAAATAATATCAGAACTAACCCTAAAACAATTCAAATATAAACCAGATAAAATAAAAATAATATACGGCAAAACAGATCAAAGATTGATACATGTACAGCACATGGAGGACTAAACCCCGGTCCAACTCAGCAGGAGCGTACGACCTGATAGGAGATTGGTGGTTATATTTGCTAGGCAACCCAATTACTTAGCTCATTTTCCACATTGACTGGCACAAAGCGCTCCTCCCAACAGTCAAACACGTCTCTCCTCAACCACGTTGCTTAGTTTGCTAGGACAACAAAACCCGAGCTGAATTTTTGCTTCGTATTTGGCTCTCCAGGAACATCAAGTTTATAAAGTGAACGTGCCCTTGGAGATGTTATACCCCTATAGGCATGCGTGCTTAGATTACAATCAGCTATATCCTGAAAAAGGTTCTAAAACCTCTAAAAGGACGTGCTTCAGTTTCTACCAGTAACATTTCTTTGAGTAAACACTGCATTAGCATCTGACCTTAAAACTGAAGTAAAACATTCACATGTAGTTCATTTCACTGGCAAATGAGACTAAGCTGAAGATTATCTTTGTAAGACGGATGTATCCTGCACTTGCGAGCTCAAACTGTAGGCTATAAATATGCACCAAGTCAGTGTATCGTGCATTGGTGCAGTGGAGGCGTGGCTTCTGTGCTAATATGTTCCAGTAAAGATGTGGTCTTTTTATATACCAGTCCAAGTAAAAGAGGCGCGGCCTCTGT
>JAOUQZ010000025.1:12823997-12835881 GCA_028564935.1 Neosilurus hyrtlii
GCTAATATGTCCTAGTGAAGGTGTGGTCTCTTTATATGTTAGTCCAAGTAAAAGAGGCGTGGCCTCTGTGCTAATATGTCCTAGTGAAGGTGTGGTCTCTTTATATGTTAGTCCAAGTAAAAGAGGCGTGGCCTCTGTGCTAATATTTTCTAGTGAAGGTGTGGTCTCTTTATATGTCAGTCCAAGTAAAAGAGGCACGGCCTCTGTGCTAATATGTCCCAGTAAAATCTGGTCTCTTTGTCTGCCAATCCCAGTGAAGGAGGTGTGGCCTCTGTGCTAAAATGTCCCAATGAAGGTGCAATCTCTTTGTCTGCCAGTCCCAGTGGCCTCTTTGCCGATTATTTATCCCTAAGGGAGGCATGGTGTCTGAGCTTATTAGTGCCAAAGAAGAAGGTGGAGCACTTTTGCCTGTTGATGCCAGTAAAGGAGATGTAACCCGTGTGTCTGTCAATTCCCTGTGCTGATCAGTTTTAGTGTGGCTGTGTGTGCAGTCCCAGTAAACGTACCCTTAGTCCTGTACTTCTCAGTCCCAGTGAATGAGGCATCCTCTCTGTGGTGGTGAGTCAGTGCCATTCATGACGATGAGGAGTTCGTATTTTTCAGTGATTTGTGTGTTTCAGAAACAGAGGTGTGACGGAGACGTGGTGTTAGTGGTGTTGTATGTGGATAACAGTAAGAGTGAAGGAGGTGTGTTGATAATCTCCACTGTCCCCAAACTAAAAAGCTGGTGGTCAACTTTTGGAGAGACAAGAAGGCTCTTCCACCACAGTGCTGGTTGAGATAGGCACCAGCCTCCCTGCGACACTAGAAGGAGTAAGCAGTTCGGCAAATAAATTATTTGTTTTATTTAATTTTATTAAATGTTATGGTAGGACTGTTGTCCTTTTATGAAGCAAATTCTTAACAACGTAACTGTAGGGCAATAAAGTATTGAATCCTAAATAGGAAGGAACCAAAATCCACAAGCCTGGTTCCCAAATATCAGGTTTTTAATTCCGATTTCAATTCAGGCAGACTGAGCATCAAATCTTTCTAAATTTAATTCCCTGTGTTCCAGGTCAGCTGTTTCGAGCGGCGTTTGAGACGCACGGTACCGACACGGGGGACGACAGGAAGCAGAAATGAACTCGTCACAGTGCCAGTTCACTCTAGAGTGAACGGATGGTCCTCACCACTTCATGTGCTCCAGCCAGTGGCGTGGCTCATATACAGCTTCATGGCCATTGTAGGCTTTGGAGTGTATATCCCACTGCTGCCTCCACCATGGAACTACATTTCATATGCAGTATCCTGCTCAGCTTTTGGTGTACTTTTGCTATGGCCTTTTGCTAGGACAGAAATAATGTAGGTTTCACGTGTGCCAATAATTACCTGTATATAAACAGTGCATATTCAGATGTGGGTTCCAGTATAGATATAACCTTATCTAATCTAAATAACTGCAATTATAAAAATGCAACACACTAGGCAGTCAGGGCATAATGATGGTTCGGTGGTTAGCACTGTCGCTTCACAGGCAGGTTTCAGATTCAAACCTCACTGCTGACTTGGACCTTTGCAGTTTGCATGGTTTCCTTATGCTTGAACAGGTTTCACCCATTGTATTGGGTCAACTGGCTAATCTAAATTGCCCATAGGTGTGAATGTGAGTGGGGAGGGTTGATTGTGTCTGTGTTAACTTAGGGTGTACCCCAGTTTGTGCCCAAAGTCAGGGACTGGCACCAGATCATCCATGACCCTGATGGATAAGTGGTTATAGTGTAGATAATGGATGGATGGATGGATAAACGGCTGTCTCGCTTTCCTCCTTACAACAAACCCACAGCTTGGAAATTTAGAGTCGGAAAATGCACAGAGTTGATTCAGTCACATGACCCAAACAGATATTGGTGGTAAAGCAGGTTGTGTCTGATCCACGATATCTAAAACCTCTGCCCTCTCAACGACTCTCTGATTTAACACAAAACCTGCTTTCAGTTCACGTGATCATAGCAAGTTGTCCAGTTTACTGGATGTAGTATAAAACCTTAACATAGTTCCATCCAGGTGATCGGTGCAGCCTTCACCCTGCATTTCTTGGCTCACTTGGCGGCTGTGACCTTGGACCCGGCTGACTACGCTGTGCGTGTGAAGAAGGATTACTCCAGCCCTGTGCCTGTGTTCGACAGGAACAAACAACCACATGTCATACACAATCAGCACTGTAACCTGTGTGATGTCGATGTGTATGTACACTATAAGGCCAGCCGTGGTCTCTTATGCTACTGTATTTGTTTTAATAATGTACTATAAGGTTCCATAGGGCACTAAACTACCGGCTTTAAATGTGATAAACTAGTCTTTGTAGTCAAGGTGAAGTAGTATAGGTTTATCTGGTGAGTATATCTCCTTCTGCATTCTGAATAAAGTGAATCTCACTTAAAGAGACACTGACTAGCCAGCTAGCAACCCATTACCATACCCCGATTCAGAGCTTTTGAAAGTATGCTCTAGCTTCTCAGCATCAGGAAGGGTTATATGTCTTATTATGCCTTTGCAACTCGGTGCAGCCCACCTAAGATTCCTGTTAAACACAATATCTCGAGAACCGGTGGCTGAGAATTCATACGACTTTTATGGATGTATCAGTGTATGCAGCCAATTTATTCAAATTTGGAAGGAAAAAAAGGTCAAAGGAAGTTTCTCCTAATACAATTTTTAGAGCTTTTGATCTCTATGATAAGTATAATTGTTAAGTAACTGATGAGTATAATGTTCTGCAGAGAATTGGAAACCTTATAAATGCCCATATAAAGGGAAAATAGTAGGGAACCTAGAAAAGAGCCTTGTGGGACACCATACTGTGCTTTTTTTTAATGCTTTCTTGAAAATCTCAGTGAATAGCAAGCTAACAACATTTGGTCAAGTTAGATTTAAACCTGTCTACACCAGGGAAATTTGTCTACATCAACCTGTTCAGTGTCTTATTTTATATTTAAACAGCAGATGGCGCTGTATTTAAGACCCGGTGAATTGAAGAGCTGAGAGCCACAGTGGTCTAACCCACAAAAAAAATACAATTTTGACAGATTTGTATAAGGTCTATACATGCCAGAATGATCCCTTCATCTTCCTTATGACCTTGAATCATATTGTGAGCATCATCCATGAGGCCTTTCAATTTACACCCCTTTATCCTTTGGTAAGCAGACAGTCTTTTGATTTGAATGGTATATATTGTAACCATGCACATACAAATCCAAACCATTTTGTCAGAACATAAAGACCTTTAATTTAGGGATAACTATTATATATAAAATATAACAACTGCATAGAATATTAAGCTTACTGAAGTAAACAATAGCAGCTGATTGACAGAAAGCATGAAGGACAGTTTAAATTTTAATGCATTGTGTAAGAACACATCCCATTGTAATGTGCTTGTACGGTAAATACAAATAATTATCACCTCACATTGTGAGCGATGTAGGCTGTACTGCTGTTTTCACTATAACCGTTGCTACAACAAAGAGAAGCCCAACATCCTGTCTGAGTCAGCTTGTTTACTGTCTCTGCAGGGGATCTAAAGTGAAACATTGTGGTAGCTGTAACAAGTGCATAGCAGACTTTGACCACCACTGCAAATGGCTCAACAACTGTGTAGGAAGCCGGAACTACTGGTAAATATGAAAATTTCCATCTTCAGGGGAATAAATTTGCAAATATTTGTTTCCTACAAATCCTACAGTGTTTTTTTTTCTGTTTTTTTTTAAACACCAGGCTATTTTTTATGACTGTGCTTTCGGCTGTCTGTGGAGCGTTCCTCCTCATCCTGGTCGTTTCATTCGTCTTCATTGAACACTTTGTGAATCCTGTTATTCTTCGGAGTGAAGCAGCTTTTCAAGGTGACAACGTGAGCCACCTATATGACCTTATACGCACATATAGCCCATCGATTCAGAGTTCACGCCTCTCACTCTCACTCGTTTGCCAAGCTGCTTAATTGTATCAGGGTTACAGGGAGGTTGGAGCCTATCTCAGCTGACACTGGGCGAAGGCGGGGGTACACCGGGAACAGCTCGTCAGAACTGCACGACCAGCACACAAACACATAATCATTTACACTCAAATTCACACTTTTTGGAACAGCCAGCTAGCCTAATATGCATGTCTTTGGACTGTCAGAGGAAACCAGAGTACCCGGAGGAAACCCACACAAGCATGCAGAAAACATGCAAACTCCACACAGAAACTCCCGAGTCTAGGACTCGAACCAAGGCCATTCTTGCTACCACTGTGTCGCCCCATTCAGGGTTCATTCATTCATTCATTCATTCATCTTCTAAACTGCTTATTCCTATTTAGGGTTGTGGGCGCCCATCTCAGCCGACTCTGGGCGAGGGCGGGGTACACCCTGGACAGCTTGCCAGGCCACCGCAGGGCCATCAGTCACACAGCCACTCACACTCACACCTAGGGGTGATTTGGAACAGCCAATTAGCTTACTGTGCATGTTTTTGGACTGTGGGAGGAAACCGGAGCACCCGGAGGAAACCCACACAAGCACAGGGAGAACATGCAAACTCCACACAGAAACGCCCGAGCTGGGACTCGAACCCAGGACCTTCTTGCTTGCAAGCAAAAAAAACGTATAAATGTTATGATATTATAAAAACTTTAATCAATAAGTCCAAACTACAACTTGTTTCCTGATTAAGAGTACGAGGTGTATTACATTATTATTAGCCGTTCTACAATTTTGAGGTAGATGGTGTAATTAGCATGTATAAACTATGTTACAATGGAGTAAATAAAATGTAAGAAACATTCGGCTGGATGCAGTTCTGTTCCTGGTCACTCATGCATAAAGAAGCTGAATGAACTGGGAGAGAAGTTGTGTTAGTAATGCATGTGTGGTACGAGGAGGGCAACAGGTGACAAATGCAAAACGACAGCATAAAACTGGCTTGCACCCAAAAATAGTACAAAGGTGAGTTATTCATGGTTACTATGGCAAGTCATGTGTCTCAATTCTCGTAAATCAGCAAATATACTTTGATGCCCGAACCTGTAGTGGGATCGCGTCACTCTCGATGCTCCTGCCACTGACATTTTATTGCAGGTTTATTTAAGTATGGCAGAGAAAAAACAAACATCCTCTCTCCGTTCTGTGATGAAGCCGTTGTGATGAGGCGGGGCTCGTGCTACCTTCACATTTTGCTACCTTTCCCAATTACCAACTCCACTTTTTAAGTGTTGCTCTGTAATGTCTCTACCCAGCTGTTAATGGGAGCACAACATGGCTGGCGTTCCTGCCTGTAGCACCAGTACAGACCAGTTCCGCCAGTCTCCTGGTGTTGGCTGTCATCACGGTCATCGTGGCACTTGCTTCACTCCTAATGCTGTGCCACTTACTGTTCTTCCACATATACCTGTGTGAGTATTTAGTCGTTTTGTTTGCTAACAGAACCTGATACTGGTTTATTATGCTTATTATTATTATTTAACATGTACTGTGTCTATAACAAGTTAAAAGCCGTGTAATGATGCACACTTGTATGTACCAGCAACATTAACACTTAAGCCATACAGTATTTTCCTGTAGGAGACACCTCTATATGGCCCTTATGGCTTCCCGTTCTCCACACCCCATCTGACTTTCCATATGAGCTCATGGTTTCCTGCCCTCATTAAAAATGATCTGGCTGATGAACACTTATTTTCTTGCCTCACGTGATCATGTTCCTTGTTACCCCTCACTAATTCCTGTGCTATACCCGGTGCGCTTGTACGCTCCTTGGCACAAGTCTAATCAAATTTTTTAATGGCTACTAACGTCAGAGAACTTACAAAAAGCAACGGAATATCCATCATGATCCATGATCATCCATCTCTCTTTCTCTGTAGTGTATAAAGGCATGAGTACATATGAGTATATAATGAATCAGAGGCAGCTGCAGAGCTCCAGGCAGCTGGAAAAAGGAGACACACAGCCGTCCACTTGTAACGGAGCTGCGTCTCAGGTAATGTTATCCAGTCATACCTGAGACATCATTACATCATGCTTCTCTCTTCACTCCGACCTTCAGGCTCTCGCAGGTCACTTTATTACAGTGCAACATTTTCAGCCTCTGGTTGTGCTCCATTGCTCCTGTTCATCTCTTTATTTTTGGAGCTTCGTATTTAAGAACTGTGCCAAAGACCAGCACGAGTGGAACGCCATACATACCCACAACTTGCACAACTGTCCTATGAATTGTGATGCTCATTGGCTGTTATGCATCACAATGTTGATTGGATGTTATGCATTATGATGCTTATTGGCTGTTATGAAACATGATGCTAATTTGCTCTTATACATCACAATGTTGATGGGCTGTTCTGCAGACTGATGCTGATTGGCTGTTCTTTATCATGATGCTGATTGGCTGTTTTGCATCATGATACTGATTGACTGTTTTGCAACGCAATGCTGATTGGCTGTTACGCATCATGATGCTGATTGGCTGTTATTTATCATGATGCTAATTGGTTGTTATGCATCATGATGCTGATTGGCTGTTGTGCAACATGATACTGATTGACTGTTATGCAGCACAATGTTGATGGGCTGTTCTTCAGCATGATGCTGATTCAATGTTATTTATCATGATGCTGATTGGCTGTTTTGCATCATGATACTGATTGACTGTTATGCAGAGCAATGCTGATTGGCTGTTACGCATCATGATGCTGATTGGCTGTTATTTATCATGATGCTAATTGGTTGTTATGCATCATGATGCTGATTGGCTGTTGTGCAACATGATACTGATTGACTGTTATGCAGCACAATGTTGATTGGCTGTTCTTCAGCATGATGCTGATTCAATGTTATTTATCATGATGTTGTTTGGCTGTTGTGAAACACAATACTGATTTTTGTTGACTGTTCAGTCATTCATTCATTTTCTGAACCGCTTAATCCTAATTAGGGTCGCGGGGAGGCGACTCTGGGCAAGGGCAGAGTGCACCCTGAACAGCTCGTCAGGCTATGCAGCCTCCTCTTGACAAAAATCAGCAATGGTTCTTTTACATCTCTCACCATAGACAGTGAGAGACACAGCCGGCATTTGATATCCCAGTTAGCTGCACTGGGGGGACAGCAGTGACAACCCGCTGATAGTGGGGCTTGAACCCCCAACCTTGGGATCAGCACCCTACCACAGGGCCACCACTGCCCCTGACTGACTGTTATTCATCACAATGCTGATTGGCTGTTATGCATCATGATGCTGATTGGCTGTTCGCTCTTTGATAACAATTTGACACGTGCTGACAACCGGGACTATATACAAACAGTCAACAAACATTCTTACACATTTTTTTGCAAACTACCACATTACTTGAACCTGAGCCGCACACGCACCAGGTTCCATGTTGGATGTGTGCTGTTCCATTCTTCAGTAAACTAACCTGATGTTTTATTACCTTATGACCAAATTCTGGTTTGTTTTCCTCTTCTGTCACTCATATCATAGTCAATGTATTACTTACAGTGTTGTGGCACTGCCCAGTACCATGATGTTACTGACGTTTATTTTTCTTTCATTAGAACCTTGGACCTCTTAAAATGCCTGTTCGACATAACACAGTATTGTCTGGCAAAGCAAGGTAAACTTCTGAGTGTTTATGAGAAAAAAAATTATAGGTGAAGGGTTTAGGGAAAAGATAAGTCAGCATAATCATTGGGTTTTATGAGTGTCAGAGGAAACCGGTGGAAACCCACACAAGCACAGGTAGCACATGCAAACTCCACACAGAAGCGCCCGCGCCTGGGAATCGACCCCGGACATTCTTGCTGTGAGGCGGACGTGCTAAACACTGCGCCACCGTGCCGCCCCATCTCGGAAATTTAGACAGAAGAGCTTTTCGCTAGTTTGGTCACATCCACATACTGCAGAATAAGCCAGTGCCCACACAGGGTTCATTTAGGAATAATACCCATAAAGTGTAATATTTAAAGCTGAAGATTTAGCATTATTTTCTTACAGATAAGCTACCCGGTTGGTTAATCTGCAATCACTTTAGCACTGTTGGTTGAAATCTATAGATTTTTTTGTTCTCTTTTGTATTGTCAGGTATCAAGGTAGAGGACAGTCAACTGGCTCAAAAAGTGGCTGTTCTAAGGTTCATTAAAGATCGTTAAAATTAGCACTTATCTATCAGTGTTACTGTATACAGATGTGGTGCTCAAACGTATTTCTGCTGCAGATGAAACCTCAGTCAGCTGATGGAGAGGACTGTCCAAACTATGGCTCACAATCAGCATTACAAATGATATCAGGTCATTTTTATTTTCAGCATTAATATACACACATGTATCTTTGAACTTGACTAGTACAACCAAAGACACGGCCCCGTGTTTCAAGTACAGCGTAACACAGAGCTTTGAGGCAGATTGCTGTTGATGATCGACCTGAAATGCCCGGCAAAGAAGAAAATAAAATGGAAGCTTCATTCATGCTTTCATTTTCTAAGCTGCTTAATATTAATTAGGGTTGCAGGGAGGCTGGCGCCCATCTCAGCCAACCCTGGGAGTACACCCCGCGCACACACAACCATTCACTCTCACACACACACCAATATGCAATTTAATGTAGAGTCAGTTGACCTTATACGCGTGTCTTTGGACTGTAGGAGGAAACTAGAGTGCCCAGAAGAAACCCATGTAAGCACGGGGTGAACATGCAAACTTCACACTGAAAGATCCCAGCTATGCGGCAAGATTTGAACCCAGAACCTTCTTGCTGTGAGGCAATGGTTCTAATCACTGGGCTATCGTGCCACAAGAAGGTCAAAAGTATTACAGAAAGCATTAAACAACATAAAATAATCACTCACTCACTCACTCATTTGCCGAACCACTTAATCCTATTAGGGTCGCAGGGAGGCTGGAGCCTATCCCAGCCGACAGCTTGCCAGACCATCACAGGACAACACACACGACCATTCACACTTACACTCACAGCGAGGGTCAATTTGTAACAGCCAATCAGCCTAATGCGCATGTCTCTGTACTGTGACAATCGGAGGAAACCGGAGTACCAGGAGGAAACCCACGCAAACACTGAGAGAACATGTACACTCCACACAGAAACACCCAAGCCCAGGAATCAAACACAGGACGTTCTTGCTGTGAGGCGGATGCGCTAACCACTACGCCACCGTACCACTGGATCGGGTTATGAATCAGAGCTGTAAAGCGATATAAGCGAGCTGTTCACTCAAACCAAAACTTCACTCTAACGTGCCATTTCTCCTGGTGTGCTTGGTTGCAGGTGCCGCTACAGTAGGTTGGAGGGTGAGTATGAGACGGATAGATAAACCATTGACTGAACAATGTGAAGACCCCGTCGCTCAAAGTCCTCTCGGCACCCCCACCGTCGAAGCCGCCGCCGCCGAGGTTCCTCAGCAGCGTATACACTGAGCTCAAGCAGCAACCCTGCGTGTGAACCACTCACAAGCTGCAAGTATAAAAGCACATGGAGACAACGCACAGTTTCCTTGACTGACCCTCTGCACTTTTGCATGTAGATTTTTCCCAAGCACAGGATGTGAAAACTCATGTGTTCATTCATCATCAGTAGAAGGAGTCAGTATAATGCTGGATCCAGACCATGTAACCAGGAGATGGGGTGAGGATACCAGTCCTTGTACACAGTCATACCTGACTGCAGTTTGGCATAACCAGTCCACCTGCGGCCATGTCTAAGAAATGTTAGGAGACGATAAACTGGAGGAAACCCAGTACCAACACACAGACAGAGAAAACCTCTGGAAACTGGAACCTGCGACTCTGGAGCTCTAATGCGTCAGCGCTACCCACTGTACCACCATTCTGATCAGCTGACCAATCATGTGTTCACGATGTATTGTTTGCGCTTTACTGCTCATAACCATGTTTCATATTAAATGTTTAAAAGTATTTTAAAAAGCTGTGACCCAGCATTCTGACTCTAACCACATGATGGGGCTATTGATTCATCATTTCTTACTGGCGATTCCAGTTCCCAGATTTGACCGTAGGCGGTTCCCTGCATGATTATTCATGCCATACTTCTCTGACTTGTAATTTTGCAGGGTGGTCCTGTCCCAAATCAGACACAGTCTTTCCGGGCTAAATAGAAACGACAGTGTTGTGTCACTAGAACATCCACCCTTCGGTATAGGAACCTTAACCAAAACTTCAATGGATTCATTGTTCATTTTCTAAGCCGCTTAATCCTAATTAGGGTCACTCTGAGGCCCGCTGCCTATCTCGGCCAACTCTGGGCGAACGCCGGAGTACCCGGGGGGAACCCATGCAAACAAAATGAGCTGATAATGTGAGATAAAAACACGTGTATGACATGAACGTCCACATTTATACTCCTGGAGAGTTCTTGGCAGTTTCGGAATCATTAAAGCGGCATCTGGACTGTTGGTCTGAGAGTTGCCAAAATGGACAGGTGGGCCAAGAACCCAGATTCCACCTTAATGACTTTGAAACTTTTCAGGACCTTAAATCCCTGAGACTTTCGGTCTCCCCCCAATCAGTTCAACTCAAAAAGCCTTTTGGATGAGGGGTGAAACGTCTTCAAGAAACCCTGAACGACTGACAGTCTGCACAGATACTGTTCAATGGCTGTTGCTGTCAGTCAACATCGGAAGAAAGAGTATGGAAACATGACTAGACACCAAAGAAAATTGACATATTCAATTCAGTTCCTTGTGTATTTGGTCCCAGTGGCATGTCCAGAACGGTTTTATGAAGGAGGTTCAATATAAGCACTGAACGAAGCAAGGGGCCAAAGACAAATACTGAAAATTTGCCTTGTGACACTATGTCAAGATTACATAACATTTACAACTACCTGTTAAGACCTGTGCAGTAAACTTTACGGGCTGTAATTCTGTTTTCGTTCTTAAAGTCAACAGTGTATTTGCATTATAAAAACATTGACAGAAATAGAGTGGAAAATTAATCATACTGAGTTGTAAAATCTGGGACATGACGCTGTTTTGTGGTAATGATGCTCGTAGCACCGCTGAGTAACTAATACTGAACAGATTCCTAAAAGAAAACGTGTATATATATATATATATATATATATATATATATATATATAGTGGGGCAGTGGATAGCACGTCTGCCTCACAGTAAGAAGGTCCAGGGTCCGAATCCCAGGCTCGGGCGTTTTCCGTGTGGAGTTTGTGTGTTCTCTTGACCCCGTGCTTGGTGGGTTTCCTCCGGGTACTCCGGTTTCCGCCCGCAGTCCAAAAGCATGCACAGTGGGCTAATTGGCTGTTCCAGATTGCCCCAGGTGTGAGTAAGACGGTTGTATTTTGGTCCTGCTTTGGTCTGGCGAGATGTCCAGGGTGTACCCGGCCCTCGCCCCGAGTCGACTGAGATGAGTAGCCTCCCCGTGACCCTAATTAGGATTAAGCGGGTTAGAAAATGAAACGGTTGAATTGTGGGATTGTGAAACACACAAGCCAAGCCCAGGACTCAACCCCAAGTCCTTCTTGCTGTGTTAACTGTGGCACCGCACCAATCAACCATACTACAGTCAAAGTCTTAACCTGTATCTACATGGTGTGGTACATTACACAGGCGGTAGGTGTGTTTTACACCAGAGCCTAGTGACTCATCACAGCTGGAGCTTATCCCAGTTCAGCTCCTCCTGGATGGGACACTAGCGTTTTTACCAGAACCCATTCACAGTGCTGGGTGGACCAAGGCACCCTTGTGGTGGCTGTGATTCGAACCCACGACCTCCTGATCATAAACCCAGCACCCTAACCACTATACCAGCAGATGCATTTACCAGCCAGCAGTGCTTACTCAGTGTGGTTCACCTGCCCTGGAGGACACTGAATTCCC
>JAOUQZ010000025.1:12835981-12846030 GCA_028564935.1 Neosilurus hyrtlii
TATACCAGCAGATGCATTTACCAGCCAGCAGTGCTTACTCAGTGTGGTTCACCTGCCCTGGAGGACACTGAATTCCCTTAATACACAAGCCGTTTGTGCAGGGATTAAGGGAAGCTCTTCATCCCCAGGGAGAATCCAAGCTGTCCAGAACGAATCATTTTAGTGAATCGACTCATTTGGACAAGCCACTTTAAAAACGAATGAACGCAGGTGCAAAAATGTAAGGCGATTGTATTTATACGGGAGGGGGGGGGGTGTAATCTCTCTGCGATTGCATGTATGAAAGAATAGAAGGAACGGAAGAAATCGGGAATTGATGTCACGAATCGATTCACTCGAAAGGAGTCGTTCTTGCTCAAACGGTTCTTTGTCGGACAGGGAGCAGACCAGAGCTCGAGGGCTCACGCGGGAGCGCGCGGACAGTTCGCTTGTGAGAATGCGTGGATGGAAGGAAGGGAATAAAGAGTGATATATATATATATATTTTTTTTTTTTTAAAAAAAGGGGGAAAAAGGGAAGAGGCGTGAAGAACAGCACCGAATTGCACGTGAGTTCATCTGGTTTGTCTCGTGCACGCGCAGCTTTGAGACAGAATAGTTTATTTTCCACTAAATGATGCAGGAATGTGGGATGAAAAATAAACATCCGGGTTATTTTTATGTCTCACTGGCAGCCAGTGTTTACAAGAAGCCATTTTTTTGCATGCATGGCAGGAGTGCATGTGTTTCATGGCATGTTTCTGGGGTTAGATGACTCTACAGCCAGGAAGCTCGCTCGTGCACGCGCGTTGTGTTGTTCCTTGTTTACATCCCACGGTAAACAACAACAACATAAACAACAACACCACCCATTAGTCGTGACGTCTTCTGTTCTTATGTAACCAGTGCAAAACGCACTTCTGTTCCTCATTCATCTAGCTATGCATGCATATTCATACTGCTTATTTGCATAAATTATAATAATAATTATTATTATTATTATAAAATATACTCATGCATTTATGTGAAATCAAATCAGGCGGATGAGTGCACTCGTGCACAAGGCATTTGCATTTTTAAATAATTAAAAAGAATTATAATAATCGAGACGATTTGTGCATTCCTTATGCAAGAATTATTATGTAATAATTATTATTTACATATAATTTCCATATTTACATAATAACACATTTCTGACTCTCACTCATTTGCCTGACCGCTTAATCCCACCCGGGTCGCAGGGAGGCTGGAGCCTATCTCAGCCGACTCTAGGTACACCTTAAACAGCTCGTCAGGCCATCGCAGGGCCAACACTCACACAACCATTCACACTCACTCTCACGTCTTGAGGTGATTTGGAACAGCCAGTCAGCCTGCTGTGCATGTTTTTGGAGTGTGGGAAGAAACCGGAGTACCCGGAGGAAACCCCACCGAGCACGCGAAGAACATGCAAACTCCACACGGAAACACCCCAAGCCCGGGACCCCGAGAAACCTGGACCCTCTTGCTAACCGCTACGCCGCCGTGCCGCCAGGCAGGAATCAATTCAGATATTTTTAAATGTGGATGTTTTTTTTGAATATGTACAGTTCTACATGAATTAATTTTACATTGTGCTAAATAAAAAAGGCAGCGGATTGGACAGCGTCACGTCAGACCAATCACAAGTACACTAACAGAGCAATGATGCTTCTTCCTTAGCGTATTCAAATATGTTCCTGTGTAGTAGATGCTAAACCTCTTGACATTGTGATACAGCTCTTATACACCTGCTTGTTCATGGGCTGTGCAGAGCTTTCCTGGGTGCATCATGATTCCAAAATAAAAGGGGGGAAAGGAATAAATCATAAAAAAATATAAAATTTTGTTTTAGTGCATTTTTTCTTATGTTCCCATGCAGTGTTTACTAAAACAATTATGCGCCTCAGGCTCAGTGGATTGAATAGTTAGTATCATCCACCTCACCTTTGGCAAATAATTGTTTTTTATCCTGGGATGGCGAACCAATCACATTGTGCCGTTCCCGTGTTGTTGGTATTGAAATGATTCAACCACTTTTTTTTTTTGTTTTTTGTTTTTTAATTTTTCAGGTTTGGGTTTTAGTGCAGTGGCCTTAAAAATCCCTGGTCTCAAAACTCTGATTGTTTTTGCATAACCAAAGCATGTTTTATATCGTGTGCCAGTAGTAGTTACTTTTTCCCATTTTCCCTTTGCCAAGTCCCGCCTCTGAAACTATCGCCTTTTTCCATTGATGAGAGCCAACACATACTTTATCTGACTCACACCTGGCAGCCACTGCATTTTACCAAGTCGAGTGCCAATCTATTATATATACATGCTAGCATGTGTTCATGACTGACTAGCATCACTGATTGACAGGGACAAAATGAAGTTCGTTCTCCCCACACTGACTGCAAGAACAATAATACTCCCATGCACTCCCAGGCATTAAACAGCTGACAGTAGAATCAATCCTGAGACAGTTGTGCCACCCCGGAGCCCTGTACTTCATTATTTAAAGGGTTATGCAGGTAGAAAAGTCCCATCGTCTGCAACATATACCAATATTCATTCCCCGCAGTCACAGTCTGACTGCTTATATAACAACATAGGACTAACAGCAGGTTCCGGAAGTTTGAAACCCTTACTGGTCCACGGGGACGCCCGGACAGTCCAGATTTTGCTCCAAACAGCTGGGAGATGAGAAAGAACACTGGGACCATCTGGGGTCAGTTTCCCAAAACATCCGCAAGGCCTGTTCTCAACAGCAGCAATCCATGACTCTTAAGCAGTTACAACTCGCACCTCAGCCCTGTTAAATATTCAAATCTGATTGGCTGTCAGATCGCAGATTTATATGCGTCATGAATACCCCGTATAAACAGATGTAATCATATAATCGTGTAAGGTTGCCAGGTCTTTCACAAGTCCTCCCTGGATAGAATCATTCACAGTCGCATTCACACCTGTTTGCATAGCCAATTAGCATATGCGCATATTAAGCGTATTAGCTAATGTGCATGCATGTCTTTAGACTGTCGGAGGAAACCTGTGCACCTGAAGAAAACCCATGCAAGCACAGGGACACCATGCATGCAAACTCCACAGAGAAACGCCCTGGCTGACTACAGGGCTCGAGCTCAGGACCTTCTTGTAATCAGTGCGCCACCATTATCCCAAATGCAAATTTAAATGGACAATAGACTAATTTCTGTTGCTTCCGTGCTACTGACAGGAACGTTGTGGGTTTAAATCCCAGTCCTGCCAGAGGGCCACTTTGAAAGAGAGAGAAAATAAAAAAATACCCAACTTCTCTGGCATGTCTTGGACCTGATACTCCGGCTTGGTACGTGTAATGCCCTTAGGATAAAAGTGTTTGTATAATGAATAAACCAACCAACAAATCAAGTCCCAGCACGATCACAGTGTTACAGAGTTGTGTGTGTTGAGGGTGTTGGATATTAGTGTCTCAAGAGTTCAGGGCAACATTCCAGACTGTTTTGCATTAACCATGTCCTATGATTGTACTTTTAATGCGAGAATAAGTGTGTAGCTGTAATTTTTTAACAGATTTCTTAAAAGCAGCTAAAATGTGAAGTGCAAGCAGGAGAGAACGAAAGGATGTGTCTCCATTCGCACCCCAACGGCGTGGAGTCATACTTAGACCAGGTGATTAATGGATGGCCCTTCCTGTAATGGCATTATGGCCTGCACTTTCTCACGAGAGAGAGCGAGAGAGACTGAATATATACCATGTGACTTTTCTGAACCCGTGCCAAACCCGTCTCTGTCGCATGTCACCTGTGAACAAATTCAACAAGATGGAGTTCATAGTGGGGCGGCATGGTGGTATAAGAGTTAGCACGGCAAGAAGGTCCTGGGTTCGCGGCCCAGGCTGGGTGAGGGCGTTTCTGTGTGGAGTTTGCACGTTCACTTCGTGATTGTGAGGGTTTTCTCCGGATTCCCTGATTTCCTCCAGCAGTCCAGAGCGGTGGCATAGTGGTTAGAACGTCCGCCTCACAGCAAGACGGTCATGGGTTGCGTGTTCTCCCTGTGCTTGTGTGGGTTTCCTCAGAGTACTCTGGTTTCCTCCTACAGTCCAAAGGCATGCACGTTAGGCTAACTGGCTGTTCCGAGTTGCCGCTAGGTGTTGGTGTGAATTGTTGTGTGTGTATTGCCCTGTGATGGTCCGGCAAGCTTAAGAGTTCGCAAGAGATCTCAAGAGATAGGCTCCAATGAGGTTCGGTAAATGAGTGAGTGCATGGCTCGGCGAGGATTGTGAACAACATGAAATAATGTCTAAAGAATACAACGTGCTGCTCTCACCAGCCCATTGGTTATTTTCCTGAACAAGCATGTCTGGAAGTATGTGATCCCCCTTAACGCTACGGCTACACGGGTCAGCTTGGTCTATGTAGTGATGATGTAATGCTGGCTCGTTTTTGCATCACTCATTCTATTACAGATAAGACGAGACACTACACCTACTACACTACTAACCTCTCTTCCTGTTACATCAGTATTTTAGCTCCACCCCTGCTGCTCGGGATCGGCAAAGGGATTCTCGATGGTTGTTCGGACGGCAGGTCTCGCCGCTTTAACCGAGGCTATAAATAGTCGCTGTTTTAAATAGGACAATTTATTGTGTAAGCATTCATCTGTGCAGAGCATCTCCAGAAGGCAAATGCATGTAAGCATGCACCGGTGCACTGATCACGCCACACATTCCTGACATTTTCCTGAGATCTGCTCTCTCTCTCTCTCTCTCTCTCTCTCTCTCTCTCTCTCGCTCTCTTTCTGTGGAGAGAATGAAGCTGGTATCATGTCCATTTTTTTAGAAATCACATATTAGGAGAAAAGGGGGTTGGGGGGGGGCGGTGCTGGTTTATCAGTGAAGCCATCGTTAGGATTTGAGGGAACCGACTGGTGAATTCTTACCGTACTTATAAAGGCACACTAATAATCCTTAAATTAACAGTTTCACAATTTAGTAGGTGGTAAGGTGCTGGCTTACTGATCCGAAGGTCGGGGGTTCAAGTCCCACTATCACCGAGTTATCACTGCCGACCCCCCAGTGCAGCTAACTGGGTTATCAAAGGCCGGCCATGTCTCTCACTGTCTGTGGTGAGAGAAATGTGAAAGAACCATTGCAGTCATTCGTAAAGAGTAGGCCATTGGGTTGCCGTCAGCTTGTTTCTGCCCCACGCTGGTCTGGCGAGCTGTCCAGGGTGTACTCTGCCCTCACCCAGAGTGGGCCGAGATGGGCGCAAGCCTCCCCCGTGATCCTAATTAGGATTAAGTGGTTCCGAAATTGAATGATCAATGAATTATTAGCTTCTTGTTCCAAAATGTCTCTTTACTTTGGCACTAGAGCTATGAAGGTAATTTAAGCCAACAGGTAATGGGACTTTTTCCATCAATAACACCATCTGACTTCTTTCTGTCATTGAGAGCATTGACCGTTTTATGCCACAGTAGCTCTTCCGTGGCATCAGACCAGACGTACTGCTCATTTTTCCTGCTTCCAGCACATCAACTTCAAGAGCTGACTTCACTTTCTGCCTAATATATCTTACTGCAAAAACAAAGCAGTGTGGTCCTTTAATTAATAATATTTAATAACAAGCCGTATACTCCAGCATTGCTGGAACCTATCTCGGCCGATACTGGGTGAAGGCAGGATACACCCTGAACAGCTAGCCAGCCTGGCAAAGCCAAGACACACAACCATTCACACTCATATACACATTATGGGCAATTTGGTGCAGCCAGTGAGCCTAATGTGCATGTCTTTGGACTGTGGGAGGAAACTGGAGTGCCCAGAGGAAACCCATGCAAGCACGCAAGCACGGGGAGAACATGCAGACTCCACACAAAGACGTCCAAGCCACGTACTTAAACCCAGGGCCTTCTTGGTGACCACTACGCCACTGTGCCACCCTTAATAATAATTGAAATAGTTAATAAATACTGTGATGTTGTAATGAGATGCTAAACTGATTCCTTTACCGTTAGCTTTATTAACTTTTCAGACCCCAGGCAGACTCAGAAACAAACGTTAGCTGTGTATAAAATGGTCAGGATTGTTAAATGAAGTGCGTTATTCCTTTGTGACTTCTCCCCTTTCGTCACCTGTGACAGTTGGCGATGTCGCGATCCACTCGTATGTGTGTGTGCTCGCATGTGTGTCGAGCGCACAAAGGCACCACAGTGTCTCTGTGACTGAATGCTAGTTTTGTTAGCTTCTAATAAAAGGTTTATTTCTTACTACAATGAGCCGTAATGCAGCGAGCTCGTCAATAGGGACGTCTTCGAGTGGGCCTCGAGGGGCCACTTGTACAGTGATTAGACTTATGGACCTCACATTTAGTCCATCGAGTGGCGTGTTGAAGTGACAGATGCAGATTTAAGCGTGTGAGGCTGGAGTGCCAGGCTGTGAGCACGAGGAGCAGTACGAAGCAACACGACGTGAGTTCGATTGTGAGATCATGCCTATGTGTAGGGGGGAGGAAAAAATTTGTTCCTCGTGGCTAATCTGTGGTTTTGTGAAGTTTTAGCTAGCTTGCTTCTATGCTGCTGTGCTGAAACAGTGAAGAATATTTTCGTTTCCTGTTTTCCCATGGCAGTGCGGTGTCTCTGAGGTGGTTGGTGTTGCGATGTCGGGTGCTATGGGAGCTGCTGTGAGGTGAGCGAGCGCCGTCTTGCTTTAAGTGGCTGCGTTGGGAGACAACAGAACATGATTC
The DNA here is from genome assembly GCA_028564935.1 of Neosilurus hyrtlii. Lineage (NCBI taxonomy): Eukaryota > Metazoa > Chordata > Actinopteri > Siluriformes > Plotosidae > Neosilurus > Neosilurus hyrtlii. Next base: position 12,842,703 of record JAOUQZ010000025.1, read on the forward strand.
AGGCCTAGTCATGCTCTCTTACTTCCTTTATAAACGTGTGCCAGGTGATTTGACACTTTTATAACAATAATGCTAACAGCAATAAAGTCTGACAGCTGCTTGTGTGATCAAAGTGTCAATTTTGGCATCTTCTGCCAAAACAACGGTAATGAGCGAATAGTTTTATCGACATTGTTGTTAAACTTATGGGAGTTGTTAATAATTACACACAAAAGTAATAAAGACCTGATGTTTCTTATTGCTGTTAAATATAAGGAAATAGACGTGCCGTAGTCAAAACAAATGCCAATGGAAGTAAAGAACAAACCCAACAACATTGTGTGGTGTGATGTCACCCCTGTGTGAACTTACTCTTACACCAACAAAGTTGACTATTTTTCAAAAACAGCAAACACAGGTGCGCTTGCACCGCAACAGTTGTATTAATGAACAACACGGTTGTGTTTGTTCACAGTTTACAGTTTATACAGTTTATAGTATAACCTCTGAAAGACAAGTTTGTTCTTGTTATCCCTTACAGAAGGTGTAACCTTTTTTTTCCTCACCAGCTCTTTCTTCCTCCCTTCTCTTTCTCTTGAAGTTCGGAATACAAAACTACTCAACATGGTGTGGTACTGTATCTTGGTGGGGGAGCTGTTTTGGGATTTTGTTTTAAAAAGTACAGAAAGTATTTAAGAAATGATATACATTGATGTGAATGGATGCCTTCAACCAAAAAAAGTAAATAAAAGGAAAGAAATAAAAACATTAGGCAGTGCTTGGACCCCTAATTATTTCCCCCGCAAAGAGTAGGAGATATTATGTTTTCAGAAACTGTCCAACGCCACCGCTGCCAATTCTTGTTAACCCTCTAGCAGTGCCGTTTCTTTATGGATTTATTTTAGATTTATGTCAAATGGCCCTATGGCACATCCTACCAGCCTATCGAAACTGGGTCACCTTGACCTATTTTTCAAGGTCACAGAGGTCAATTAATCAAAAATGCCCGTTAACATTCAAAAAATCGTAGTTTTTGTCAGATCGGTTGCCAGATCTGTTTTACTTCATGTCTAGGTCTTCAAACCTATTTAACTGGGTCACCTTGACCTAAATTCACATGAAATGTGCACGTGGTCATATAATAAGTCATATATGCAAAATTTAGTACAGGATTGTTTGTTATTTGTACCAGATATGCCTATGGACATGCCTGTTAACCTTGTAAAAATAAAAACTTGATGATATAAGTGTGCTGTTGACCACGTGGGGGATTCATCTAGTGTCCTCTGACACGAATGCATTTCTAGTTATGTCAGTTATTTGTGCTGGTTATGTTTTTACACCAGAGGTATCTGGTATCTAACTCATTTTCACCTTCTTCTTGTTGGTGTTGTTGTTATGGACATTCGGTCCTAAAGGTTCTACTCCTCTGTGATTTGCAATCAGAATCACATGAATCTCGGCAAGCTAGAACTCAGTGGAGCCCAATTTTACACGATGCGTGGACGGAATCAAATTAAACTCGACAACATTATACTATACGTGTACCTCAGTTGAGCTTCTTAAAATAATCATCAATTTAAAAAAGCATATATTTGTCTGTATGAATTTATTTATTATTAATGAATTTATATTATCATTATATTTATTATTTATTTTTTGTCATATTATAACGGAGCTCCATACATATGCAAATGTTGTAGAGCCATGGGCTTGATTTTGTTGTCACGTCCGTGCTCACGTGCTCACACGGTCAATCCAATAAATGAAGAAAATGGCAGGGAAAATATATTGCACACCCACAATTCGCAGAAAATGTTCTTGTTTAGTCAGTGTTGTTATTTTTTTTCTTCTTGAGACCAAAGGAAAAAGTGGCACACTGTAATATTTTCATGGAGAGCATTTATCCTTGATCACAGCGTGTAATGTCCATGGCGTTGTTGCTCCAGTTGGTCGGGTCAAGGCTCAGCAACATTAATGTGGCAATAAAATGAAGTCAGCTGATGAGCTGAATGTACTGAATGAGCAGGTTATCACATCAATGGACTTTTTCTTCCCTGATAGAAAATGGGGACTCAGTGTCATGGAGATTACGTGCTGTAAGCTAGGATAAAGGCGGAACAACAACATATACATATGCAACCTTTTTTCTTTCTTTTTGAAGATGTTTACTTCCCAGAGATAGTTAGATTTGTAATGAATGTCATAACGAAGATCAAATACAAGCCTCACCTGTACCTTTAGCCATTTAGTATGAATTCAGTCCGTGTGAGCCGTGAGCAGCAGTGAAATGCGAACATCAGTGTTGTGCAATATGAATGCTGTGGTTTGGTTTTCCTGAGGATGATTTTCTCACGTTTTGCAGAAGAAGAAAAAAACCGCTGATTTGTTTGCGGCGGATTTTCACACAGCATGGGGCACTGATGCGTTCGTTTCTTTGATTTGAGTCAGACTGAATGTGTTCCTTTCTTTATTCTTGTCTATCTTTCAACAACAAAAATCCCTGAATGAAGTTGCAAAGTTCGAAGTTTTTTTTTTCTTTCACACAAGCTGTGGAATGTGCAGCACTGAGGGCACGCCATAAATCAACCCAGTGTGTCTTCGCGGCTTTAGCGAATGTGAAAGTGAAAATCGGTCTGCTGCTACCGTACTTTGTTCTTTGAGCCGACGCAGTCTGAAAACAGGATCTTTTTCTTTACTGTTTGCAGCTGCACTGGGAACGAGAGACCAGACACTGATTTGAGCCACACTGACGGGAGGACAGAGAGGGAAAGGGGACATCCAGGGACAAGGTGAGACTCAGTTCCAGTGCTTTGATTGCATTCGAGTTTGCATTTGAAACTAGTGCTTATAATATTACCAGTCGTGCAGTAGTTTCCATTTCGTTGCTATAGCAGCAGTACGCACTGTTAACAGTGGTGTTATAAATATAATATGCTGTTATAGCTGACTCCCTAGTTTTCATTACAAAAGCCATTATAGTTCTCCTGTAGCCCCCTCTGTGCTTTCATTAATCACGAAGGGAAAATACTTTACGTGGTTTGAGTGTCCATCTGTTCATGCTCAGATTGCTACACAGATTATTCCATATTATTAATAGTCTATTAATAGCGGCTCACCTCAGTGCCCGAGCTTTTCTGCCCATTCAGTCAGAGCCTGTCTCACATTACAAGCTCTATCTCTCTATTGTTTTTTTCTTCATGCCATGATTTGATATGGATTTCACTTTATGGAGTATGTGATACAAATCAAAAGTATATATCATACCATGTTATATATATATATATTGTATGTGGGAAAAAAATAACAGTACTACAATTTCATCCCGACAAGCCTGTTTCGTGGTTGC
>JAOUQZ010000025.1:12872926-12883793 GCA_028564935.1 Neosilurus hyrtlii
GAGTCGGCTGAGATGGGCGCCAGCCTCCCCGCGACCCTAATTAGGATTAAATGGTTCAGAAAATGAATGAATGAATGAATGCATTTTTAATTTGGTTGCACATATACTTCACCGTGGCATCGTCTGAAACTCAATTTTTGGAGGCCATATTACAGAGCTTTTTTCATAGTTTCGATTTAAGCATTATTCCAGGTTTGTGACGTGGTTAATGTCCGTTAGATTCGATTAGACTAGATTTGATTTCATTGTCAGTGCACACAGTAACAAGTACTAAGGCATCAAAATGCAATTTGGCATCTAACCAGAGTACCAAATGTAATAACTCCTGTGATACCAAACCAATCAGATTACATCATTCCCATGTCATCATCAGTCTTCCAGCCGGCTGATATCCTTTACCAGACATACCTGGATTAGGATGGCCCCGGAAGGTCGGTATCTCTTTCCCATGAAAACTGGTTCCTGGGTAGAGCATACTGAAGACAGTTATTCCTTTACCAGCCTATCCATATGGCGACCTCTTTAACCTGTGACTATTTTTAATAAAGCGAGAACGAATAGAAAACCTGGAAAGTGCATTATTACATGTATAGAGTAAAACTGTACACAGCATCCACACACAGTTTACTTTACTGTGCTCTCCTCATCCAAACCCTGACCTTCCTTCTTCTATTTCTTCCTGCAGGGAAAGAGCACTCGGCGTCCGCTGTGGTTACGGTGAGTGAAGCTGTCCGTTCCTCTCTGTGTTTTTACTATTCAGGAGGCTGATTACGTAGACAGTGTTTTTTACCAGTGATTTCAAGTCTTGGTCTTGTTTTAGGCTGGATGTTAGTGTTATGTTTTACAGAGAAGTGTAGACAGAGGTATAGTAGCTACTCAGAGACTGGTTTATAATCTTGTTTGAGTATTAGTCAATATTTAAACAGAGTTATTATAGTTATTATAAGATTCGTTATTTGGTATGTTTGTTTGTTTGCCTGTCTGTATGTCTGTTTGTGTGCAAGATAAAGTAGAAAGATTTTTGTGCGGGTTTGGGTTGATTTTTTTTTTGTTTTAAAGTAGGGTGTGGCACAAGTAACCAACCATTAAAATTTGCAGGTGATCTGTGCAAGGGATCATGTAGAAAAGAATTCCCAAATTCCCTCAAAAATGCCTATTCTTTAATATGCGCAGAAATGAGACTCCCACTAGGGGGAGACATTTCATTATAACTATAACGAGTTACAACAATATATTTGTGATTGGTGGAGGTACCTTGCACTGTCTGAGTGCTCACCTCACTCAAACTACAGCTTTCTGTCCATTATGTAGTTTTATAGACTTATAGGATTCTTTTTCAGATCTGCCTGGAATTAGATAGACGAGAACAAAAACACAACACAGAATGTTGCCTATATTATGTTAAATTGATATATGCTAATGGAGCAATCAGACTGGTTTGTTACCTGGGGGACAATTAACAACTACGCAGTGAAGGCAAGGTGGATGTCACTGAATAGTCGATTCAGTGACATCCACCAAGTCTGAGGCAAATAACTGTTGAAACATAAGCAAAAGGGCACGTTTAAAGCAGATTTAAAAGGTTTGTTTTTTTACATTTTTTAAATCTCGGCATATACATGAGCTCTGACCAAATAGCAACGTTATCTCCTTAAGTATCTTTAAGATTTTAGGTATATACTACATGCAAACACTAAGAAAAGCAAGCTAAAAGTAGCCAGTTTAAAGAGGCAGGTTGGTTGAGCTCTGTTCTGTTCTACGAGCAGACGTAAATGCTGTGTAGCTAATGGCATCTGTTTAGCCCATTCATAGGTTAGTGCACACCGCAGTCCGTAAAGGTGTTTGGTACATACTACACAGAAACACAAGAAAAGCAAACTAAAACAAGGTCTTTATAGTTTACTTTTGGCAGCATGATAATGATGATGCCCCCCTGCTCCAAGTGACAGTGACAAACCATGAGTGTCTGTCTTTTTGATTTAAGTACTATCCACTCGCAAAAATGCTTTTCGATCTCAAGCAAGGAGGCCAATCAGATCGCGCTGTTCCTGTGTAGTATATTCATCGTAGCCCTCGGCAGGTTTCTGTAAGAGGAAATACTGTATCGCGCTGTGAGTTGGAAAGTTTCCAACTGGTGACATTTACAGAGCAGTCAGAGACATATAGTGCTATCACCCAATATAAATCTTATCATTTGCATTTCGACGGACCTTGGCCTTTAATTCACAGGGAGGTTTTCGGCGATGACGGTCACAGAGCTGTGGAAGCGTGTAATTGTGAGAAAATGCGGCGTTAACGTGTATTGATTGCTTCGCCTTCCTGCTCCGCTCTCAGCTGTACAGTCATAATGTTTTACGTGTTATCTTCAGGACAGATAGTCAGCTAACAAGACTGCTAAAAGTCAAAGTTCGTTCAAATCCTGGGCATGACCTCACCCTCATACGCAGTATGGCTGATGTGAACGAGCGAGGACGCTCGTTAGTGTTCGAGGCTGCACACACTTCACTTATGAAGTTTCAAGTTTTATAAACTACTAATGAAGCCGAGAGGTGAATCAGCCGCATTTGAGTTTGTGGGTGATGTGCTTGACCCAACAGGACACCATGTGAGAACCACTGGAGGCCATGTTACAGTGTGGGATGTCTTTTTTTTTCTCCCTTTATTTTTTTAAAGCTTGGAAAATCACCGTCATCAACCATAAACACATGCACACGTGTTACAAATTTTCCTCGACTCACTTTAGTCATGAGTAATTACCCCGACAGCGTTGTAATGACGCATTAGGGAATTATTTAACTGGTTACGCTGTTTAAGTCTTTTCATTATCCAACAAAAAATTCTTCCATGCGATGATGAAATCTAGGTCATTTTCCTCCACAGGGGAGTGAACTGGACTGCAATCTCATGCTGAGTGGCAGAATAAGGATAAGGCGTAGAGATCTCTGGGGTGTAGATATCTCTGTCAGAACATGCTTGTTGCAGCTGCGTCCTGGATCCAGTAGAAAATGTAAAAAAAAACTGTTCAGTCAGACTGTTCACTTCGTATTAAGATGCATCCATGTTAGTGTGCATGCTGGGTATTTTCCATGGATTTGTCTGTGGATGAGTTTGGAGGAAACACTTGTACATTAGAAGGCTGTAGAAAGGGGTGTGTGTGTGTGTGTGTGTGTGTGTGTGTGTGGGCATCCCACTCACTTTTATTTGTCTGATAAGATAAACCTAACACGGTAATAGTTCACATGGTGATAATTCAGTCTTTTATAAAACACCTAGAGGCAATTTGGGACAGTCAGTTCGCCGAATGTGCATGTCTTTGGACTGTGGGAGGAAACCGGAGTTCCCGGAGGAAACCCAAGCAAGCACAGGGAGAACATGCAAACTCCTTCAAGAAAAAAGTCTTTTAAAATTTCCATAATTGTCTATCAACAAACATGTCAGGCATGACTAGCCGTTTTCAAAGTGGAGTGGTTAGTATCAAAACATTCCAATTCGGGACAACAAGGGTCTTTTTATTGAAGTGTATGCATTCATACAGCCTCTGTCTCTTCACTTGGCTGGTGTCCATCATCACCGTCCTTCCTGGTTTCAAAGGGTGGGAAGGTACCATGAGGACAAAGTGACTATTATTACTGAAGCTGTTCATTCTGTTCATGAGGGTCTTCTATGTAGTGGTGTGTAGATGATGTCCCCCATATCTCTCTCTCTCTCTCTCTCTCTCTCTCTCTCTCTCACTTACTCACTCACTCACACACACATTTCTCCATAATAATTTTGGCCATGGTTACCATGGAGAGAGTGTTGCCTGGAAGCAGACGTGGTTGAAAAAAAAACCCCAGAACAGAACAGCGTTTGGATCTGATGATAAACAGTAGTAGCTTTATATGTATATCTTCTAAAGCTGAGTACTCTCACTCACTCATTTGCCGAACCTCGTAATCCTCTATGAAGTTCGCAGGGAGGCTGGAGCATAGCTTAGCCGAAACTGGGCGAAGGTGGGTACGCCCTGAACAGCCAGACCATCACAGGGTAACACACAACTATCACGCACACTCCCCAACTATCACGCACACTCACAACTAGAGGCAATTTGGAACTGCAAATCAGCCTAATGGGCATGCCTTTGGACTGTGGGAGAAAAGCAGAGTACTCGGAGGAACCCCGCTCAAGCACGGGGCGAACAATGCAAAATCCACTAAGAAATGCCTGAGCCGAACCCGGGACTCAAACCCTACGCCACCGTGCCACAGTCAAACTGAGTACTGAAGACCAAGTTACATAAAAAATAGTCGTCAGACACATTACACGTTAGATGCAAGAATTTGTAACTTCAGCAGATTTGCAAAAGTACGGCTACACTAGTGATGTACCCTCACCAGTTTGGGGTGGCACAGTGGTGTAATGGTAGGCATTTCTGCTTTACCGCAAAATGGTCCTGTGTCTGAGTCCTGGTCCACCGTCAGTGCGTTTCTGTGTGGAGTTTGCATGTTCTCCCCGTGCTTGTGTGGGTTTCCTCTGAGTACTCCGGCTTCCCCACACAGTCCAAAGACATGCACATTAGGCTAATTGGTTGTTCCAGATTGCCCCTAGGTGTGGATGAGAATTTGTTGGTCCTGTGATGGTCTAGAAAGCTGTTTAAGGCCAACCCCCTGCCTTCTCCTGGAGTCGGCTGGGATGGGCTCCAGCCGTCCTGCGACTCTAATGCAGGATATAGAGGTTCTGAATATGACATGCCATGACTTCTCGGATCCACCAAAGATCTCTGAGACTATAGAAGTTTATACAGTGTCTTGCAAAAGTATCCCCCCCCCCTGGCTTTTTACTTATTTTGTTACATTACAACCTGTGATTTAAATGTTTTTTTTAATCTGAAATTTATGTGATGGATCTGCACAAAATAGTCTAAGTTGGTGAAAAATCCATCATCTTCAAATGAAAAGAACATGGTACCACAACAAACCTGCCAAGACAGGGCCGCCCACCAAAACTCACAGACCAGGCAAGGAGGGCATTAATCAGAGGGGCAGCACAGAGACCAAAGGTAACCCTGAAGGAGCTGCAGAGTTCCACAGAAGAGACTGCCATACACTCCATAGAGCTGGGCTATATGGAATAGTGGCCAGAAAAAAACCATTACTTCGTGTTAAAAATAAGAGGGCACATTTTGAGTTTGCCAAAAGACATGTGGGCGACTCCCCAAATGGATAGAAGAAGATGCTCTGGTCAGAGGAGACTAAAATTTTACTTTTCGGCTACAAAGGAAAACGCTATGTCAGGTGCAAACCCAACACATCCCATCACCTCAAGAACACCATCCCCACAGTGAAACATGGTGGTAGCAGCGTCATGCTCAGGGACTGGGAAACTGATCCGAGTCGAGGGAAAGATGGGTGGTGCTAAATACAGGGATATTCATGAGCAAAAGCTGTTTCAGTCTGCTTGTGATTTGAGACTGGGACGGAGGTTCACCTTCCAGGAGGACAATGACCTGAAGCATACTGCTAAAACAACACACAAGTGGTTTAAGGTGAAACATTTAAATGTGTTGGAATGGACTAGTCAAAGCCCAGACCTCAATCCAATAAAGAATTTGTGGTCAGACTTGAAGATCACTGGTCACAAGCGGAAACCATCCAACATGAAGGAGCTGGAGCAGTTTTGGCTTGAGGAATGGACAAAAATCCCAGTGGCAAGATGTGGCAAGCTCATAGAGACTTATGAAAAATGCCAAGGGGGGTAAACACTTTTGCAAGGCACTGTAAGTTTCCTTTTTTTCTTTGCACATCAGACAATAAAAGGGAACTTTGTGCAGAAAAAGAAAAGAAAAAACTTCAGACCTCAAGCACCACAGGATCGGTCTAAGAAATTAAAGAGGACATAGGGCAACTGGCTGGTGGTTTTGTGGCCCTGAGAAATCTTTGTGTTGTGTGTGTGTGTGTGTGTGTGTGTGTGTGTGTGTGTGTGTGTAGAATGTAATCGAGTCCCTGGGCATTATGATCTACAAAGCTCTGGACTACGGGCTGAATGAGCATGAGGAGAGAGAACTCAGTCCACCTCTCGAACAACTGATTGACCTCATGACCAACACGGCCGAGCTGAACCCTGACCCCTGCCCTGACGAAGGCTACGAGGCCACTGAGGATGAAGAGGAAGATGAGATCAGCCATAGCAGTAGGATCCGCCGCTACCGAGATGTTCTTAAGGTATTGGAGCTTGTTTTATTTATGAAAAATTTTAAGCTATTTAATAAATTTCCATCAGGCATCGCAGTACTGGTTAAACATGCTGTTACTTCCACAGTGGTCTTTTTTAACAGAAGTGGCTTTTCAGTCTGTTTCCTCTTAATTATGTTGCAGCCCGATATTACGACAGCTCATAGGCCGGACAGGTACAGCCCATAGGTCCTTAAACCTAACCCAACCAAACTCAGAGGGCTGGCGGACCAGTGGGCTGTCAGAACATAGAGCCATCACCGGGAATTTCAAGGTGGCAGGCTAAAGCTAGCAATGCTAAATAGTTAAATTGTTTAGTAGTTAAGATTTTACAGCAGGAAGCTTAGAAAAATACTCCAGACTAATTAGTGTTCATCTTACGTTTGTGTGAAGTAGGACGTCCGGAAGCTGTTTCATGTTTCATTCTGTAGGATATGGCAAGACTTTTGTGACACATTATGTCGCTTCTCTGCTAGCTAGCTAAGGTCAAAGCTAGGACTTTATATAGTAGTACAGTACACTTCAGAACATTTTCATTCATACTAAAAAAATTCAATAAGGGTAGAATAATCTTCTGAAATGTTATGTTGTGTAATCGTGCCATGATCGACCAATCAGAAATAAGAACCTAAAGATATGCAAGATCCGTCTCATTTCCGTCTACAGGCATGAAAACGAAACTAAGGTGTGAATATTTAGTCGAGTCAAGTATTCTGTAGCGTCCTGCTTTATTTATACCATCTGCTGAGTCTTTGGAGTGTCTTGTCCAGTACCGTAGGGATTTATCAGGTCCCTTGAAGACTTGGTGTGAATGTGGTGTAAGCAGTAAGCGAAATGGATGCTTGCTTGGTGCAATGCTGTTTTGATGATCGAGTGAGAAAAGGACAAACTGGCTGTTTAGCAGCCAGGATCAAGCAGAGAGTGACTCACAAACACCGTCTGTCCGTTCTGTCTAACGATGCCTCTGAACGCCAGCTCAGGTCCTGGACTTCTGGGCACCTGGTTTGAAACACACTTGTATTCTTCAAAATTTGTGACTCTGTAAGCAGGCCAAATGGAAATCAAAATGCGAAGCTAGCTACAGTATCAGTTTAAAGTTTTACAGAAATATCTACATCTCGCATATTTAAACCATCGTCACGTCAGCTACGTCTTCACCACATCCCCAAAAGTGAAGTATGAACTTGCTCAATGTAGAGGGAACGCAGTAGAAATCAATGAGAACGTGCTATGGCCTCTGTGGGCGTGGTCGAACTTTGAACACATTAAAAAGCCTAGTGTGGGCGTCATCGAATCAGGAGGCAGTTAGAACTTAATAAGGATGCAGTATGACGGCATTGATGTAGTTACAACATAACTGCAACCTAGTAGGGACTTCACTGACATAGTACAAGCCTGGTGTGGCCTTGTCAAACGTAGATGTGGACACAAGAACTTGCGGAAGGAATGAAAAAGCGCAGTGTTTGTAAGGACGCAGTGAGAACATGGTATGCATGTGGCGCGATCTGATTGGTCGTAGTAGGAGCAAAGTAAGAACACACTGGGTGATTGTGTGCGTGATATGAAATTAAACGTTAGACACAGTGAAAGCCTGGAATGGACACGGTAAAGACGGAGTATAAACTTTAAACACTTAAAAAAGAATTTCTTATGCTTATCATATCATTTCAACTTTACTGAAGAACAGTTTTAATGGCGGTGATGTTCTGAGTTGACATTTTTTTAGTAAGTAAGTAATAATAACGATTACCTTTTGCTAATTGTTGTCCCGTAGCTGTGCACGATGCACCTCCCGAGCCCTTCGGATGCCCCCGCTCACTACCAAGCTGTTTGCCGCGCACTCTACGCTGAAACCTTGGAACTGCGGACGTTTTTGGAAAAAATTTGGAGTGCAAAAGAGGTGAGAAAAATATTATCACTTGAAAGCGTTCTGAAGCTTGAAGGCGTAGTGGTTAGCACGTCCGGCTCACAGCAGGAAGGTCCTGGGTTCGAGTCCTAGGCTCAGCAAGGGGGATTCTGTGTGGCGTTTGCATGTTCTCCTTGTGCTTGCGTGGGTTTCCTCTGGGTACACTGGTTTCATCCTACAGTCCGATGGCATGCATATTTGGCTTATTGGTTGTTCCAAATTGCCCCTAGGAGTGAGTGTGAGTGTAAATGATTTTGTGTGTGTGTGTGTTGCCCTGCGGTGGTTTGGAGAGCTGTTCAGGGTGTACCCTGCCTTTGCCCAGTGTCATTTGAGATAGACTCCAGCCTCCCCACGACCCTAGTAGGATTAAACGATCCGCCGAATGAGTGAGTAAGTGAGAAAATTAATTTGTGTGCCGTTAAAATTTTAAAATGATCATCAAAAATAGATGATGGGTAACTCCATCATGTGTGATCTCGGAGGTGCGACTTTCTCACACAGAGGACTGCGGTCATATGGCTGGTCTCATAGCCTGTATAATCATTTCTTGCTGGTGTTTATGAAAGAGAGAGAATCATCTAAATGTACACATTGGGATGCATCCACAGCAGTGAATCTTCCTTATATCATCAGTGTTAGCTTTAAAACAAGCAGCACTTTAAACTATTCATGATCTGCCACTTAAGCTCATTAATATGCATTAGCTTTCAGTTAACTGTAATTAAAAAGCTTCTGTGTGTAATTTAAACTAAATAAAATATGTATGAACATATCGGTGAGCTTTAAGATTAGTGTTCGGTGAAGCCGGTGAATCCACTACACCAGAAACGCCGACCTGGATTAGCAGTCTGGGTGTGTGTGGGGTGTAAGATGAGCTGTTGCTCTCCTCCTGCTTGCTTTGTCTCCTGAAGGCAGTTCTGTATGTTCCCGGAGGGGTGTATTGTTACAGCTATTTGTTTTGTGCTTGAAGAAAAAGCCTGCTGTAAATAAACCTGCTCTAAATTCTACCTTTATTATGGAAGCTACTAGAGGCTCTAAAAACAGTGGTGCTAAAATCTTTACTCAGATACGCCAGTTTAAGTATAAATATGAGCGATAGATTAAAAAAAAGTGCGAAAAGTAGGTGTAGAAGATCTCTACTGTGTTCTCGTAAAAACAATGTGTATATTAAACGAGCTGTGTTTCTTTCTCCTTTTGAGACATTAAACTGAATCTAAGTTTAATACATTAAATACAACCATGAATACAAATACTTTATCTGTTTTTATCATTTTATTAGAATGCAAACTTGTGATTTGAATTTATATCTTGCAACACCACCTTCACTGGGACAAATACAGAGGCTTCCTACACTGGGAATGACAGATATAGGGCCACACCTCTTTTATTGGGACCAACAGACACAAAGGCCACTCCTCATTAATTAGGACTGACAGACACAGAGGCCACGCCTCCTTCATTAGTACTGCTGACTTCTTTTTTTAGGACTAACAGCACAGAGGCTACGCCTCCTTCATTAGTACTACTGACTATATTTTTTGGGACTAACAGCACAGAGGCCACGCCTCCTTCATTAATACTGCTGACTTCATGTTTTAGGACTAACAGCACAGAGGCCACGCCTCCTTTATTAGTACTACTGACTATATTTTCTGGGACTAACAGCACAGAGGCCACGCCTCCTTCATTAGTACCACTGACTTCACCTATTGGGACTAACAGCACAGAGGCCACGCCTCCTTCATTAGTACTACTGACTTCACCTATTGGGACTAACAGCACAGAGGCCACGCCTCCTTCATTAGTACTACTGACTTCACCTACTGGGACTAACAGCACAGAGGCCACGCCTCCTTCATTAGTACTACTGACTTCACCTATTGGGACTAACAGCACAGAGGCCACGCCTCCTACATTAGTACTACTGACTTAATTTTTTGGGACTAACAACACAGAGGCCACGCCGCCTTCATTAGTACGACTGAGTTCATTTCATTCATTAGTACTAATGACAGGCATAAAGGCCACACCTCCTTTATTAGAGAATTGGGGTTGTGGATAAATACTAATCTTAAACTAAGGTTGTATGATGGTCATTTCAGAGGCGTAAAATTAGTTCTTTTGCTTGTGATTGGTCAGAATCTGCGTAAGATGGAAGACAGCACGGCTGTGGATTCAGGCCGAGACCTGAACGAGCTCCAGAACGCAGACTGGGTGAGCAAAATCATTATGAAATCTCTTATTTTAAAAATAAAGATCCTGGTAATACCCTCAGCAGTAATTTTAAGCAGGTGTCACTGCAGTCTGTGGTGTATAATGGTGCGTGTGTGTGTGTGTGTGTGTGAATTTGTCATGTTTTGCAGGCACGGTTCTGGGTGCAGGTGATGAGGGACTTGAGGACGGGCGTGAAGCTTAAGAAGGTGCAGGAACGACAGTATAACCCTCTACCCATCGAGTTTCAGCTCACACCCTACGAGATGCTCATGGACGACATCCGAGCCAAACGCTACAAACTGCGAAAAGTCATGGTGAATCAAATAAATACGGAACAATGTACACGAAAACAGCAACCCTGTCGCCCAGAAGAACCTCTTTCTTACTCTAAGAGATCAATTATTAAATAATAAATGACACCTTATGATAATGATAATGATAAAGTTTTATGATATTCTATATGTCCCCCAGTGCAGCTAACTGGGTTATCAAATGCCGGCCATGTCTCTCACTGTCTATGGTGGGAGGCATGTAAAAG
>JAOUQZ010000025.1:12903598-12917032 GCA_028564935.1 Neosilurus hyrtlii
CCCCCCCCCCCCCCCCGGCCCCCCCCCCCCCCCCCCCCCCCCCCCAACCTGCCCAATACCAAACCCCCAACCTACCCTATGCACAAGCCCCCACCCTGGCCAGTGCACAACCCCCCAATCTGCCCTATGCATAACCTTCCATCCTGCCCCATACACAACCCCCCCCAAACCTGCCCTATGCACAACTCCACAACCTGCCCTATAAACAATCCCCCAACCTTGCCAATGCACAGCCCCCAACCTGCCCTATGCAAACCCCAGCTTTAACATTACTATTCCAACATATTAATCTAGACTTGCCTTAGATATGATTTCAGATATGTTCTTCAATGATTGCTTGATGGGGTATTTCGCCATGTCCCACTGGAACCTCGTGATGTAGGTAATCAGATCCACTAAGAACAACAAGAACATGAAAACCCACAGAAATGTTTAAAAAAAAAAAGAGAGAAAGAAATTACCAAAACAGATGGAAAGGGAGATGCGAACGATTAGATCACCTCCGTTCGCCAGCAGGTTCTCCTGAACTTTATCACGGCTGTCCTCAAGCACGTCGGCCATGTACTGCGCCACCTTCTTCACCACACTGCAAACCACAATGAACACACATCGCACCCTGTCACCAGCCTGCACTGTGCTCAGAATACACACCGTCTCAGCGAGAGCTTCAAAAGCAAACTGAGAAGTCGGTGAAAAAGAGAGAAGCTTTAGAAACCGCGCATGCAAAGAAATCAGCATCAACAAAATAATCTAAACACACAAGGGACAACAAACTGAACTGCTTAGAGTCAAAAACTCTAAATTTACTAGTGTCCCCTAAATTGTTTTGAGTAGTTTTATATATATATATATATAAATATAAATATATATATGGGTGTGTCTTAACAATGTGGGAAAATTTTAACTTTAGTATTTTATACTGGCCAGGTTAAATTATTGTGACACTTCTGAGGCAGACAGCTCAATATTTACTACTTGCTCAATACGCCCAAAGATTAGCATCTAGGAGCCAAGTCTAGCACGCGAGACTATATAATGCAATCTTGGAACTGGAACTAACTTTTCTTGGAAAGGATCCACAACAACGAGAAGCAGAACAAATCATACATATTGTAATTACTAATACCTGCGCGTTCATTCATTTCTTGAACCGCTTAATCCTGATTAGGGTCGCGGGGAGCCGACCATCTCAGTCATCTCAGCCATCTCTGGGTGAGAGCAGAGTACACCCTGGAACGCTCGCAGGGCAGAAACACGCGGATGGCAAATGCAGCCTTTTACACGCCTCTCATCACAGACAGTGAGAGACATGGCCGGCCTTTGATAACCCAGTTAGCTGCACTGGGGGGACAGCAGTGACAACCTGGTGATAGTGGGGTTTGACTCCCTACCTTGAGATCAGTAATCCAGCACCCTACCACTGGGCCACCACTGCCCCTACTGCCCCTGCGTGTGACACATGATTTGAGATTTTATAAATCTCTGGCCCACAATGAAGAACAAAAATGGTTTGTTTTGCAAGTGGTTGAACACCACCGAAGTAAATTCCCAAAAGCAGTAAAGGGAAATGACCAATAAACTCTAAAAATTTAGACACACCCTGATACACACACACACACAAACATATACATATATATATATATATATATTTATACACACATATTATATATAGGTGGATATTAGTGTGAATGGTTGTGTGTGTTGGCACTGTTATGGACTGGTGAGCTGTTCCAGGTGTACCCTGCCATCACCCAGTGTGGGTTGAGATAGGCTTCAACCTCACCGTGAGCCTAGTAGGATTAAATGGTTGTAAATATATATGTACGTGTGTGTGTGTGAAGGTCTTTTTTAAAAATAGTTTACATGACTAAATTCACTTCCTAAGTAGTATTGATTTCCTCGAGGGTCCTCGGATTCTGAGTGATTTTTGTTTTTTCAACCAACACACTGAAGAAAAGAAACCGCATCGTGTCCATGAGACGCGGCTGGCGTTGACTTTTTCGAGCTTCCAGACATTTATAAATAGGACCTTGTAACTGTGTTTGAAGCAGAAGTCATGAGTTTTAGATATGATTAAGAAAAGAGGTGCTGATGTGTCACCCAGCAGCTAACGGTTAATTTTAGCCCGGACACAGCGGGCATCACACTGCCGAGTGAGATTCCTCAGCACGCCAAACAAGCAGGAGAGATGAAAGTCCTCTGACTCGGACCCTGAACACTGAGCCTGTTCAAACTAATCACATCATCGCAAACACAAGATTTTAAAGGAAACGAACTAAAATAGCCGGGTCGAGACATGAAGAGTTTGTTCAGATCAAAGGGTCGGACCAGAGTGATGATTTGCACTACCATGTTTTGTTTTCCTGGAAAGCGAAGAGGGGTTTTAAAAAAAAAAAAAAAAGAAAGAAAGAAAAGTAAAGAAAACATACCTCTCCACAAAAGAGTCCAACTTGGCCAGCTCGTCTGAGAGTCCGACTAAAACATCTAACGTCCCGACCTGCAGGGGAACCAACAGACATGGGCTTTGATCAGAAAGCAGCATGATGGAGCAAAGAAAACGCAGCCAGTCTGTGTTTGATCAGCCAGAGCTTCCCTCGGCGCCGCTTCTGTTCTCGCCTCATTGGGCGCAGACAAACCTATAAAGGGGTACAAACTGCTGCACTGTGGTGTCACAAAGAGGGGCACGTACTGCACTTTTCTTTGAAAAAACCCAGCATTGGCAACAACAGAAATAAACGCCTTTAAATACTAGAAATGGGAAGATGTGCAAAAATATTGGCACTTATAAGCTGGAACAGGGGTGTCAGTAGTTTAGCCAGATTTATTAAAAGACACTGAAACTGAATGCATGTCATCACCGTGCAGTCCTTTATTCCTTGGACCTGAAACTCTTTTAGAGAAGTTCGGACAGTTCGCTTCGCTCGCACAAGCAGAACTGAAAGGGTTCGCAGCTTCCTCAAACAGGGAAGTCCTGAATTTCCTCAGACAGGAAATACATAAAACTAGCAAAGTGTTTCGTCAAACAAAGGCAGAAATTATCGAATGAATCTAAATCCCATGCATATGAATATGTAAGGATAGACAGATAGATAGATAGATAAATAAATAGATAAACACCTTGAGGTCCGGGATGTTGAACTTATTATTAGTGGACAGGTTGTTGGTGCGAGTGGTGGCCACCATCAGCTTATCCCACGTCTGCTGACAGGTTTTCTCTCCGGGAGCAGAGATCAACCAGAACTCCGTCATGATTAAACACTGACACAGAAAAACAGCACAACCTCGAATTTATTACACATGTAATACATTTATGAATGGGTTACAGGTTGAGCCCTTGGGTTTAGACTTGCATTTTTTTTATTCTCTCTTTCTTCATAAGGTGTAGTTTAGTTCTGCCACTAAATGAGACCATTGTTCTTTTCTCTTTCATGTAAAACTTTTTATTTTAACCAACAATGCTTAAAATGATGTCTGGATAATAATGTCTGGTAATGTTTGGATAAGAAGTGCTAAAAATATTGGTTTAAATAAACTTGGCAAAAATTAGAACCTAAAAAAGGTCTCAGCGGATCAGAACATCTCCCAAAAATTGTCTGCGCTTATGCGGGAAAAAGGCATAAAAGACAGCAAAGAGTTGAAAGATTTTAGAGGCACAGCTACTACAGACAGTAAGGCAGCTACCCATTGCTTTATGTCACCTTAAGTCATCAATATTGAAAATTTTTTGCTATACAGTAAATCAACACACAGTAAGAGTTTCACCACAAAGAGGCTTTAATCCGACTTCACTATTCTCCATTTAAACGTGGCCACTAATTATCTCTAGCCATGGTCGAGTGTGGACAATCTTGTTTACAATTATTGGTGTACAACCCATCATAATTAAATACCGAACAATGTTTGTTCTGTGAAAGCACCAGATGGTATGCATTCTGTCTCCCCTGTCAATCACAGCAGCATCATACAGTTGTAAGCATCTAAGAGGCAACGTATGCGAAAGAGGGCGGACGGCACGGTTCGATTCTGTGTACTAAGCTCTACGAGTTTGAAAAGACGAGCATGGCTTCATGCATCTTAGTACATCACTCATGTTTGCATGACAAAAATAAAAAAAAGATTCAAACGCACAACCTCGTGGTCACTAACCCAGCTCTCTGGTACACTCAAATACATTTGCTTGATGGTTTATTATATAACTGTGTAAGATATGTTACCACCTATATTAGTGTAAACGAAACTCTTTTTGACTCTGTCAGTTCAGCCGACGTGATAAGTTCCAGTTTCTTTTTTTTGGTGAAGTTGGACCCTTTACACAAATTTATTCCCAATGCACAACACAGACACACTTCAAACCTAAAACCTGAGCAACTGATATAGACCAGCATGCCTTCTTTTCAAAACTGGTCTCACTGACTTAAAACTATAGCCAAACTGACACATGCCAGGTAATGGATATTTTTGTGCAACTCGCTCTGACTCACTCATTTGCCGAACCGCTTACCCCTACTACAGTCACAAAAGGGCTGGACTGGAATCTCAGCCGACTCCGGGCGAAGGCGCGGTCCACCCTGAACCAGTCCACAACACAGTCTTTCCCACATTTAAGTGGACAGTCGGAGGAAACCGGAGTACCCAGACCAAACCCACACCTCACAGAAACACCCTCGCCAAGCCCGGGGCTCGAACCCAGAACCTTCTTGCTATGAGGCGGACATGCTCACCAAAACGCCACCGTGTTTTCTGGCAGTGTCAGTACAAGGAAAATGTCTATATGTTGTTTATAGGCATAAATGACAGAGCCTGTTAGCTAAGTGGCTGATTAAATCATCTTACATTACCTTAGTGATTGGCTCTCAGGAATGGATTAAAGATGGGGGCGTTCCCAAAATTTGCATATTTTACATATTCATATATAGTGGTGGTTTAAGAAAAAATGCATATATCTACATAAATATATATATTTGTGTACATATATATAGATGTTTACACGCTATAAAGCGGTTTGCTGAGGAATTAAACAAATATACAGGAATTTATTCTTTTAACGCTTTAAAATAGGTCGTAATTTCAGCTCATTCCGATTAAAAATGCTATAAAAACCCAATCTCACACACAAAATTACAATACACAACGTCTTTTAAAACAATCCTGGACAAAAAACATCGATAATCATGAGGTCAACAATTTGTTGTTCTGGCTAACATTACGCTAGCTTGGCTGGAAAGGTTACAAAGCTAACATGGCTAAAGCTAGCTGACATCATACTGCTGCCAGAGCAGAATGAAGGTGTAAAATGACTCCAATCACAGAATAAACAGCGTACCTGGGCTTGGTGAGGACACGCGAGGTAAAACAGCAGATAAAATACTAAATGGTGTCTTTTACTGGGTTATTATTTAAAGCGACAAATCGTACGAGTAGAAATTCATAATGTCATAACAGTGGTGTTTCCAGAGCCCGTCAGAGTCAGCTGATCCGCCGGGAGGAGGAGAATGAATGGATCCGTAAAATCACAGCGCCATCTAATGCTGCGGAGGTGCTACTGCACTCACAATTTAACACATCCTCAGCCCCAGGGGGTTCTGGGTTTGTTTGTTTTTTGTTTTTTGTTGTTGTTGTTGTTTTTTTAATACTGTAAGGCAAGTTCTACGTTATATTTAATGATATGTTCTGTTGATTTATTCACTATATTATTATGGGTTAGTGGGGCAGTGGTGGCCTGGTGGTAGGGTGCTGGATTACTGATCCCAAGGTCGGGGGTTCAAGCTCCACTATCAGCGGGTTGTCACTGCTGTCCCCCCAGTGCAACTAATTGGGTTATCAAATGCCGGCCATGTCTCTCACTGTCTATGGTGGGAGGCATGTAAAAGAACCATTGCTGATTTTCGTCAAGAGTAGCTGCATAGCCGTCAGCGTGTTTCTGCCCTGTGATGGCCTGGCAAGCTGTCCGGGGTGTACTCTGCCCTCCCCCAGAGTTGGATGAGATGGGCGCCAGCCTCCCAGCGACCCTAATTACGATTAGGCGGTTCAGAAAATGAATGAATGAATGAATTATGGGTGAGTACTCTTGCTTCACAGCTGTGCCTGGCGACTGGGGCTTTTCTGTGTTGGGTTTTGCATGTTCTCCCAGGGTTTCCTCAGTGTATTCTGGTTTCCTCCTGCAGTCCAGACACACACATGTACAGAATTGAGTGGTTTTATTGCCATTGCATTGAGAACAATATGACAAATAATTAAAAAAAGCTCTGCTAGAGACACTCACATGCATCTCTCATACATACACAATACAATAATAATAAAATATAAAAAAATAATACCAGTGCAGATAACTGGGTTATGAAATGCCAGCCATGTCTCGCACTGTCTGTGGTGAGAGGCATGTAAAAGAACCTTTGCTAATTTTCGTCAAGAGTAGGCTGCACAGCGTGTTTTTGCCCTGCGACGGGCTGGCAAACTGTCCCGGGTGTACTCTGCCCTCGGCCAGAGTCGGCTGAGATGGACGCCAGCCTCCCCCCAACCCTAATTAATATTAAGCGCTTCAAAAAATGAATGGATGATAAAGGGTATTGTATTAAAAGTGTATTCCAGTGGTTGCAAAGTATAATAATGCCATAAAAACTGTTCATATAGTGCATGATATTAAAAGTGCATTACATGCATGAGTCCAAAAGCTATTTAGATGGAGGAGATGGGGGCAGTTGGATAGGGGGTTGAGAGGTCAGTTCTTGGACTCTTATATTTACGGCATTTGAAAGAAGCCCTTATCCATTCATTCATTTTCTGAACCGATTAATCCTAATTAGGATCATGGGGGAGGCTGACACCCATCTCAGCTGACTCTGAGCGAGGGCGAAGCACACCCTGTACGACTCGCCAGGCCATCGCAGGGCAGAAAACACTTTGACGGCAATGAGGCCTACTCTTTACCAAAGTCAGCAATGGTTCTTTTACATGCCTCTCACCACAGACAGAGAGAGATATGGCTGGCCTTTAATAACCCAAAAAAGGCAAAAAAAAGGTAAAAAGAGCCAAAAAAAAGAAAAGCTGATAGAGAGAGAAGGTCTGCAGCTGTAATAGCCATTGCAAAGGTGATTCTACATTGAGTAGACCGACTTTCAGCGATCTACCAACCTGGGAATCACTGGTTCGAATCCAGGTTGATGCTGCAGCCATCCATGACCAGGACTCCATGAGAGCTAATTGGCCATAACATATGCTCCATTCTCTGTCAACCACCTGCCAATCATGGAC
Source organism: Neosilurus hyrtlii (assembly GCA_028564935.1). Taxonomy (NCBI): domain Eukaryota; kingdom Metazoa; phylum Chordata; class Actinopteri; order Siluriformes; family Plotosidae; genus Neosilurus; species Neosilurus hyrtlii. The sequence goes on from JAOUQZ010000025.1 coordinate 12,910,850, forward strand.
ATCTGTGAGCTCATTTGCACAAAGGGGCGGATAGTGATTTCCCTCCGAGTGTGTTAGGCCGCCCCGAATGCACATACACAGCAGTTCGTAAAGAGGCAGGTGGCAGCATTGTACGTCACAGAGGGGGCACGTGCATGCTTACGCCCCTCCCTGGTTGGTGTTGGTCATGTGATAGGAAAGGCAATACTTGGCGCTAATGGGCAATATTGACTCAGGGGGCGAATAAATTTTTTTGGGTTCATTTAGGTGCAATAAAACAGGATATCTTTCCACATTCAGACATATCGTGTGAAATCAACTTGTAACACTGGCTGTAACACTACTAAATGTGACCAAGTTCAGGGGGTCCAATTCTGCTATTCATACAGTACCAGACATACTGTAGTTTCTTTTAAAATGTGTTAAATTCCTAAAACATTTCAACATCTCTTTCAAACAAGTTGAGCTTTCAATGACCGGCTTTTCCCTGGAGCTTAGATTCAGGAATGCCCAGTCAGCCACCCCATCTGAGGGAGGCACGGCCATCTGTATTTGGACTGAAGTCCCACTTCCTGTCCATGGGTGTCCCCCACCCTGCATCCGAGGAAAAAAACCCACAGAGGGATCTGTTTGTGGAGTTCACCAGGTCTGGGTTGCATTGTGTTGGGACACAATGCCGGGACTGACTGGAGCCGAACGCTCAGATCAAAAGGCACGCTTCGCTGCCCAGCGGCTGGCGTCTGTCCAGGCAATGGGGACAATATCTAGGCACGCGTCCCCTAATCAGTCACCCACATGCATATCAGAGTGGCAGGAGGAGAATATTAGTGGCTGTTTAGTCTCCAGAGACATCCGTGTCGCTTGCCTGTTGTTACAACAAGTCATTAGTTTCCCAAATGTCATCAACATATGAGGGGGTTGCTTTCTATATATAGACTGAAAACCCAACATTTCCAGTAAAGAGGTCCCAGTGGAAGGGTTGGGACATTTAATGATCTTATGAAGATATAAAGAATAATAAAAGAACAATATAAGGTTTTGTTTTTAGCATCCATATCAGATATTGTTAAAAAATGTCTTTTTTTGTGAAGCTAAGGGCAACTGCACGATGTAAAAAACCCCATCTGATGCAGATGGTATGAAGAAGTGATGCTCGGGCTTATTACTTTCTAACCCAGACTGTAGCGCCATCGAGTGATGGTCATGTCAAGTCATCACAAAGAGTCAGAGTGTAAACGTGCATAAAGCAGAATGGTAAAAAAATGTCTGCGAGTGGCAGTCATGGAATCCAACCGACCAAGAAAACGGAGAATGTACCTCTAGTGTACAGTAGCAGAAGGCTAACAGTTCAAATCTCAGGACTTTTAATGAACCCTGAACTGCACAACTTGAAGCTATTTGTATCTCACCTTCTATTTTTCTATTCATCCACCAATTCATCCATCTTTCCATCCATCTTTCCATCCATCCATCCACCTATCCACCTATCCATCAACCATCCCATCCATCCTTCCATTCATCGTATTCACCAATCCATCCATCCTTCCATACATCCACAGATCCATCCATCTTCTCATCCATCCACCTATCCATCCATCTATTCATCTTTCCATCCATCCTTCCATCCATCTATCCACCTATCTATTCATCTATCCATCCATCCATCCTTCCATTCATCATATCCACCAATCCATCCATCCTTCCATCCATCCACCAATCCATCCATCCTTCCATCCACTAATCCATCCATCCTTCCATACATCCACAGATCCATCCATCTTCTCATCCATCCACCTATCCATCCATCTATTCATCTTTCCATCCATCCTTCCATCCATCTATCCACCCATCTTCATCTATCCATCCATCCACTTATCCATTCATCATTCTTTCCATCCACCAATCCATCCTTCCATCCATCCACCCATCCATCTTTCAATCCATCCTTCCATTCATCCTTCCATCTATCCACCTATCTATTCATCTATCCATCTATTCATCCATCCACTTATCCATCCATCATTCTTTTCATCCACCAATCCATCCTTCCATCCATCCATCCATCTTTCAATCCATCCTTCCATCCATCCACCTATCTATTCTTCTATCCATCTATCCATCCATCCACTTATCCATCCATTATTCTTTCCATCCACCAATCCATCCATCCTTCCATCCATCGATCCACCTAACTATACATTTATCCATCCATCCATTAAGTCAATTATCACAAAAACAATCCCGTTTATAATAAGTCCTCATCCGAGCGCAAGGCCTCTTATTCAAGGCAGGCCCTGCACACAATGCAGTCATATAAATGGCTGCACGTTTTGCATTGTAGGGCTCAAATAATAAAGAAATGTTGCACTTATAAAAATGCTGCCTTTCTCACAATACCATATGGAGGTACTGAACTGCCTTGGCGGAGGTCTGCGCTCTCTGAGTGCTTTTCTAGTTACTGAATGAAATCGCAAGTATCTTTTGCATACCAGATGACCTGATGAGCAATTCTGTGGAGCCGGATTTTTGATTCTCAACCTGGAAACGCAATTATTTACATTATCAGTTATGTTTCCAGATCTGAATGCATCACAGATATACCTCTGGTGTTTGTTCTATGCTTTTATTGCAGAGTATACCGAATAAGAATTGAAAAAGTGGAGGCGTTCCAAAACTTCTGACCAGTAGAATATAATGCTTTTAATGTCCTTTTTTTCTGTTTTTTGATGCTCCTGTTATTGTTGTTTTCCTCAGCAGTGTTCATAACCACATTTACAGTATATTTCCATCTAAATAGCTTGTATCCTATGCTGCACAAGCTGGACTAACATTCATTTTTTTTTCAGCAACGTCACATGTTTAATGTGTTAATAATTTTATAGTTTAACGATCACTACCATTTAACAATATGGAGTGAAAAGGAAAACTAAGTTAAAACTATACTGATATTCAGCATTTTAGGAATAGTTTGGCGCAGTGGACCGTAGGTGTGGTGAGGGTAAAAGGGTTAAAGATAATGTGAGAGAAGGAGAACACCCATGATATGCACCATTGTTATGGTTACAGCCGGTCTATTTTTAGGTCTAACGCTTATCAGTGTCCTTGAGGTACTTTGGAAAGCACTAATGGTGAACATTCTTTAATAGTGACAATAATAATAATGGAGATTATCTTATCATGAGGTCAGTCAGCATGCACACCATCACAGGTTTTAGGGGGTATCCGTTACAAATATGCAGAAGAGAAGGATTCCAAGGATTTCGACAGTTGTTGACTATCGAACCCGAGACCCGAGTAAAGGAATGTTGGGTTTATTTATATATTTATTTGCTTTTCTTGCTGCATGAAAAAGCATTCAAAGATCTTTTTAACATGTGCCAATGTTAACCCCAGTTCCATGTTAATGTATTCCATTGGCAAGCCATGCATTACTGAGCAATTCAGGATTTTGCACAGGGAGGAACCCAACAAAATCCTGGGATTTTACTCCAGTCATGAGATCCGAGCATTAATACCAAGTGACCTTTCATTCATTCATTCATTTTCTGAACCACTTAATCCTACATAGGGTCACGGGGAGGCTGGCGCCCATCTCAGTAGACTCTGGGTGAGGGCAGAGTACACCCTGGGCGGCCCAGTCCATCGCAGATCCAACACATACCTGTCAATCATACACACACTCTCTCCAAAGGGCAATTAGAGAGTAAGGGGCAAACACATTTCTGACCACACTGAAGTGAGTCCTACTGCACGGTCAGGATGGGTTTATATGTCTTTCAAACAGCATCTGTCCTGTTTTTCATGGTGTTGAATATTTTTTGGGTTAATATAGAATACAAAAAGCAAGATCTGGATTTACACCCTCCCACTCACTAACTTACGCTCTCATTTGTCAAACCGGGAGGCCAGAGCCTATCTCAGCCAACAGCTCGCCAGTCCATCGCACTCAGTCATTCACACTCACACTCACTCCCAGGGGCAACCTGGAAGAGCCAATTAGCATAATGTGCATTGCTTTGACTGTAGGAGGAAACCAGTATACCCGGAGGAAGCCCAGGACTCGAACCCAGGACAATCTTGCTGTGAGGCGGACGTGCTAGCCATTACGCCAATGTGCTGCTGCAACCAAAATTATTTACTGAAAATGTATGAATGATCGAATGGACAAAAGCAGTCAAAAAGTGCAAACCTCTGCCAAGCCTAGCATTGCACAGTGGGAAGCAAAATGCAAGCAAAAAGGGAAAAAGAAAAACATCCTCGATCCTGAAATTGATCCAAATCATCTCCAAAATCTAAAGGAGGCTTCCTTGTCCGAAGTCCAACCTCTGATAGAAATTTCATGAAAATTCTTAAACGACCTTTTGCGTAATCCTGCTAACAAACACACACACACACACACACACACACACACACACACACACACACACACACACAAACCGCAGGTAAAACATAACCTCCTCCTCCTCCAAATATTTAAAGCATTCTTTATCATTGCTCACTCAGTTATTTGCTGAACCAATTAATCCTACTGAGGTTGCGGGGAGGCTGGAGTCTATCTCAGCCGGCACTGGGAACACCCTGAATGGCTTGTCAGACCTGAATGAAGCTTCAACTCTTTTTGCAATGGTATGCAAACTTTTATTTCCAAAGAACTCAAGACAGGACTCGTCGCTGTCATTTTGAATAGCCGCAACGGTGCGAATTCGTCTTGCACAATGCGGAGCCGTGGGGTGTTACAGCCCGCAGCGGGCAAAACACATGTCATGCCAGCGACAGGCGCCTTAGACTCAGATACTATTCTGACCAGAACAATGGTAATCAAACATCTCGCTGTACTGGGAGCCACTTTAGATGCAACACAAGATTACAAGCCGTGCAGTCATTTATAGTCCTGCGGGAGCCGGCACAAAACGCGGAACACTTGTTGTGTGTGGTCCAGGGGGACAGACTTTCACTGGCAGTGTGGTTCTGAAGCCGGTCGAACAAAGACAGGCATTGTGTCACTTCCCCATTCCAGCTGGACTCAGTCATTCGACACTTTCGTTCGACTCGGATTGTTTATTCTACACGACAAACACGCAAGTACTCAGACGCATGCGTACATCACCCTGCGCCCAAGATAAACAGTTTATACAAGATTTAAGGTTGATGTATAACTCTACAGTGAGCACATTTTAGGGAAGAGAAGGTTGCTGAGAACCATTATGTGACCAGAACAAATCCCTAATATATTTTATAGTGGGTTACTGATCAGCCCCACTGGTTCAAGCCCCAGTATCTCTAAGCTGCCACTGTTGGGCGCTTGAGCAAGGCCCAGTTGTATAAATGATCTGGGTAAGGGCGTCCACCAAATGCCACAAATGTAAATGACATGCACATTAGGCTAGCTGCCCAAAATGCCCCAAAGTGTAGGTGTGACCTACGATTGACTGGCAAGCTATTCAGGGTGTCCCTCGTCTTTGCCCAGGGTTGGCTGAGGCTCCAACCTCCACACAACCCTAGTAGGCTCAAAATAATAATAAAAAAAACTGTGGCAGTCAGAATCTCCAGGATATCTGTGATTGGTCCAGTAAAACTTACAGCTCGTTACCTCTGCCAATGAGCATTTAGCACAAAAATGTACAATTCGCACAAAATGAAATATATGGTGACTTATTGCTTCAAAATCATATACAACATGTGCAAAACAATGTCTGAACAAAAACCCCGTACAAATAACAAGAGAAAAACATTTTGGGGAACTTTGGGGAACCACATGATTAGATTTGTCATGTAAGATCACAAAGTTCTCGAGAGCATCGGAGCCTCATATCGGTTTCCTCTGTTTGTTTTTCTTTTCTCTTTATGAGACCCTTGGTGTGAACGGTCATCACTCCACCCTCAGGGCAGCCCTCAAATAAAGGAGCAACATCTGTTTAGCTCACACGCTGGACACAGAGCCTCAACCCGACAGATGTGCTGAAGAACATGCAGACAGATATTTTCACACCACTGATAAAATCCTTCAGCTAACAGAGCAGCGCCAATCTGATCAAATACCGAGCATGGAACACATGCATGGGCGAAAAATGCTATGCTTCAGGTAGGTCTGATTATCCATCTATCTCTCTATCTATCTATCTATCTATCTATCTATCTATCTATCTATTTATCTATCTATCTATCTATCTGAATAATTATCTATCTATCTATCTATCTATCTAT
>JAOUQZ010000025.1:12919004-12939180 GCA_028564935.1 Neosilurus hyrtlii
GTAATTCAGGCGCAGGCCTTTGAGTTGCTGATTGCCTGGATGAGCAGGTGTACTGGTTTAGGTGAGATGAGGTGCTTTTATTTTTTTTTCCCAGCATATGAGTTTTAATTTTTCATCAACCCCGGGTGTACGTCATGTTCCACCATGTCCATGATCTACGCGATTCAAAAAAAGCTCGACGCTCTGTGATTTTCCACCTTGAAACTTAAAGGAATCGTGTTTCCGAGGCCATCAAGATTCCCTACAATGATGCGTCCAGGCCCGTTACGCTCTGTTAAGCTGTGCTACGCTCGACTACAGTTCCCACGTTCTATTACGATTGGCTTGTGGCAAAGTTCTCTCAAATCGTGGACATTGTGGCCCCAGAGTAAAGCCAAAGTTATTACTAGGCGATGTCAAGTGCAAACGCTATTGTGTGGTAATAGAATCATTTGCTCTAAGGTGTATTAGGGTTGTTTCTTTATCAGGAATGGATTGGAGTCGACATGTCTTCCTATCTGTTCTATTGATGTGTTTTATTCCATATGCTGTAATGCAGCATGTCTCCATCGCAACAGCAGATACCTGCACAGTCAGCATACTAGGTATTCATATTGGATTCGTTTCAGATATCAGCTAAGAAAACCGTCAGAATGAATTATTCCCATTCCAAATTATGCTAATTTTCTAAATCATATATATATATATATAAATCAGACTGTATTAAGCTTTTGATCTGTTTTTTTTTTTTTTTTTTTTTTTTTTTTTTTTTTTTTAGCAATACTATGTGACAGATAGATAGAAAACAATTTTTTTTTGTACTTGTGCTATGAAAGGAACTTGTATGAATCCTTGTGTGTGCTCTCTGTCTGACTCACTGATGTATCTTGTTTCTTGTTGGCATTCATTTCGTCATAAGGTCATGCAGGTACCCCTCATGGTATGATGTTTTTTTTTGTTTTCGTGTCCCCTGCAGCTGCTTGTGACTCACCAGGCCTGCACAGGAGCGGTTGTGTGCCGTGAGCTGTTGGACTTCAACGCTGAGCCCCCTTGGGATCCTAGCTGATAACAAGAGGGGTCTGACTTTCGACCTCGCTCTGTAAGTTCAGGAGACCGAATACAGGATAAACTAGAGAGGCGTTGCTGCTCGGCGTCACGTTGAGCAGCTGTGTTGAGATTAATAGATAAAATTAGTCAGTGGATGTTGTGAAACATGAGCTTCAGCACTGCACAAGTAGCTATTTGAATCCATTATGTGTTAACTCATCACTCACTCATTTGCTGAACTGCTTAATCCTAGTAGGGTCGGGGGGGTGTGCCTATCTCAGCCGATACTGGGTGAAGGCAGGATGCACCCTAAACAGCTTGCCAGACCACTGCAGGGTCAACACGCACCCATCCACTTACACTCACATTCCCACCTAGTGCCAAAAAATGTAAGAGTTTATCGAGAACAGACATCTCTTTTGGTCTTTTTTATTTATTTATTTATTTATGATTTAACACCTTACCTGCATATTTATGCCAATACATATTTCATACACACATCAGCAGTTTGCACTGTAAGCCGCGTCACTAATTCAGCTACAGCATAAGTCATGTCCTGATATTACCAGCCTGCTTTAAACACCGCCAGTAGCAGCCTAAAGCCAACACAGAGAGCAAAGCATGCCGGGATTCAGGCTGCCCTAATAACAAAAGCACAAAACAAACCTCATCGCATAACAGAATTCGCGTCATTATCGGTTTACAGGAAGTCCTTTTCTAGGCACTGGATAATAAAGAGAGGTCTCGAGTCCACACGTTTCGGTAATGTTTCATGAGTGTAAGCCTCAACATGTACAGTCTGTCTCTCTATAGGTATTTTTGTAAGTAGACAGGAGAAAAGTCAGCGCGTTATGGCAGCACTAATGGAACTTTTTTCCCCCCCAAAAAAGTGCTGCTTTACGTCGCTGTCGATTCTCCAGTGCTGAGTTTTTAATAGATTTGTAATAATAATGTGAAATAATCTGTAAGTCCACCCTTAAGAAGAGAATAGCATTCATCTTTATATCAGCATGTCATGCCTGTCTTATTTTCTTTTCTTTTTTTTCCCAGTGGATATCGCTAGGACCCAGGATCTGTGAGGGCTTTGCTTAAATAGCTGACTGTGCTTTATGACTGTGTGACTCTGTCTCGGATGAAGATGAGGGCGACGCTGGATGAATTGCTGTGTTCCGTCGAGCTGCTCGAAGGAGACACCGCAATCTGTGACGTGATCAACAAACACATTTCTGACCAAACTGAAGTGAGTCCTACGGCACTGCTGGGACGGGGTTTGTGGTGGTGTTTTTTTTAACAGCAACTGTCCTGGCGGGGTACACCCAGAACAGCCCGCCACAGGCTACCATTCTCACTCAGTCAGTCTGGAAGAGCCAGTAAGTCTAATGTGCTTGCCTTGGGACTTTGGGTGGGAACCAAAGTACCCAGAGGGAACCCGCCCGTGCACGGAGAGATCATGCGAATTCCACACAGAAACGCCAGAGACTGGGAGCCGAGCCCTGACAACCTTCTTGCTCAGAGGCAAACATAACCATTGCGTCCCCGTTCCGCCCCAAAATTTGAATTTTATTGGGGGTTTTTTAGCTCCCGCCAAACATCGTGGCAGGGGCTATTGGAATGGGTGGCGTCCGTCTGGTGTCTGTCACACTTTGGTTACTGGACGATAACTTAGAAATTGTTGCCTGGATTTTGATCAAATTTGGTATGCAGGTTTGTCTTACAGGTACCTCGCCTGGGATTGGTGCACACCAAAATCTGTGCATGATTAATGAGCCAGCTGGACTTAATTTGTTTTACACAATAGTTTTGATTTTGGTTTAAGGAAGATGTAGATCAACCTTAAAGTACACATTCCTGGGCGGCAGGAGCTTTGGACCCCTGCGGTCTATTTTTAATTAATTGTTTAAAAGGTAATAAAAAGAGATGAATACACGACGAAGTGTAAATCGGATTAAACTGACAGCTTTTGGGGTGGGCGTGGCCTAATATTCTAATCAGCACTTTTGTCCCCATACATTCTCTGCCCCGTGAGTGCTGGCTTGAATTCAACTATTTGGGCTTTAAGGCAGATGATTTAACAGCGTGTTCATTTCTCCTTCAGGCGAAAAAGAGTGCGTTCTTTGTGGCGGATCTGGGTACCATCGTTTGGCAGCAGATCCGATGGAAAACTCACATGGACCAGGTTCGACCGTTCTATGAAGTGAAGTGCAACAGTAGCGCTGTGGTGGTCGAGATCCTGGCTGCACTGGGAACTGGATTCGTTTGCTCCAATAAGGTGAACCTCAATAATGACACGTCTCGTTTAGGTCACGGGAGTTTATGCTTTATGACTTCCAACCCTCACCTATGGTCATGAGATTTGGGTAGTGACCGAAAGAACGAGATCGGGGGCGGGGGTAAAACCGTGATGTAAGCCTGGGAGCTCTTGAGTGGGTGTGGCCTGATGTTTTATTTTTCCCCCCACAGCACGAGTTGGAGTTGGTGAAGAGGATCGGCGTCTCGGCTCAAGATGTCATCCTGGGTGGAGCCTGCAAGCAACTCTCGCTCATCAAGTATGCTGCTAAAAATGGCATCCGGCTGCTGGTGTGTGACAATGAGGCTGAAATGAGGAAGATCGCTCGCTGCCACCCGAGTGCAGAGTAAGAATCCAGGCGCACCGTATTCTGATTCTGGCATTATCCACTCAGGATAATGTCTGACTCCCTCGATAGCGAACCAGTCACATTGCACCGTTTGCATGTAGTACATTATAGGGATGCGGGGAAAAAGATCGGTTCACATCTGAATCGCGATTCTTATTTATTAGCATTCTGAATCGATTCAAATTTTCAAGAATCGATTTTTAAGAACACGTTTTTTTCGAGCATTCCCAACCTTACTCACAATGCATACCATTTGTCCAGACATGGCCTCCGTAGCAAATTGTTCCAGTGAGTGGCGGCTCCAGAACTAGCTTTTAGCCTAGCTTTGGCATGGATGAGGAAAAAGAAATACAGCCAGCACCGTCTTTGCTGAAGGCAAATGCTTGCACTTCGGATTTTATAATTTCCGGGTAAGAAGGAGCCTGACATCACATATGTGGTGCGCAGCATAAAAGTCAAGTATTTCGGGAACACTTGAAATCTCCGAGCTCACATCTTTACACCATCACCCGGAGCTAAAAGAACCGGAGCAGCAGCACAATCAGCTCCTAACCAACGCACACGCCATCACTTCACTAAACTCCCAACCAACTCTAAACAAGCAAAGTGGATCAGTACATCTACAAAACCAGCTGTCCAGTAATATAATTTCTTTCTTTCTCATAGAAGAATCGTGACTTGTGAAATTGGTTCCCTTTGTTTGTAATGGTTATGAATCAAACATCGGTTTGAATCGATTCTGAATCGAATCGACAGCCCAAAAATCGGAATCGAATTGAATCGTGAGTGGTTGTTCGATTCACGTCCCTAGTACATTAGTAACAGTACCTTGCATGAGGGTATCGTATGGACAGTGAATATGTCCTGCAATAGTGTCTACAGCTTTACAGCTATATTCTCAGCTCTGAATTCTGTGTTGGCTTTAGGCTGCTGCTGCAGGTGTACACAGCAGGTCTCTGTGAGCACGAAGAGACGACCATGCCATTCGGCTGCACACTGAAGGACTGTCGACACCTGCTGGAGTGCGCAAAGGAGCTCGGACTGAACGTCACCGGCGTCAAGTGAGTCTCACGTGGATATTTTGAGCTGCGTTTCGTGTGTGTATCCATTACAACTCCAGCTAGAGATCAGCGTACAGATATAAATGATTTCATGTACTTTCATGATTATATGTGATACAATAATGGTGATAATGAGTCATGACATGTTATATAACTTATTGTTCCCACATGTCCGTTCATAGCAAGTGACAGATTTGTTTGTTTTCTGTTCCAGGTTCCACGTCCCCAGCTGCTGCGCGGAGCCCGAGGCCTTCACTCATGCTGTGTCAGACGCACGCTGCGTGTTTGACATGGGGGTAAGTCAGCAACATGCCTGCAGTACAAACAGCCATTTTATATTACTCTGTTGTATTCAATTTGAGGGGAAGTCTTGCCTGAGAACCCTCTTGTGTATAACGCTGGTGTTGATTTTTGTTTGGTTGTTTTAAACGTAGGCGGAACTCGGATTTGCCATGAGTGTCCTAGACGTTGGTGGAGGCTTCGATGGAGTCGAGGCTCAGTTAGAAAAGGTAACGTGTGTTTAAAAATCATGTTGGGGTCGCAGGGCCGACACCGGGCGCAGGCAGGGTGCATTCTGAACAGCTAACCAGACCAGGGCAACACACACACACACCTCGGAGCAATTTGGAACAGCCAGTTAGCCTAACGTGCATGGTTTTGAACTGTGGGAAGAAACCAGAGTAGCCTCGAGGAAACCCATGCAAGCACAGAGAGAACGTGCAAACTCCACACAGAGCCGTCTGAGCCCGGGACTCGAACCCAGGACCTTCTGGCTGTAAGGAGGACGTGGTAACCACTATGCCACTGTGCCGCCCGTTTATTGTTCTGACATCTCAAAGTATTTCATTAATTTAGGAAAAATTACTATGAACCTGTGATGTGAACTATAGCCAGCGCTCCTCTTATAGAACAGAATAGAATAGTTTATTACTTGGTAATAAGTTAGTATATTACGATACAACTGTACTATAGTACAGAACACTAATGTAACAGGATGAATGGTGTGTATAATGTACTTTGCTTTGAATTCTTTTCCGATGCAGGTAAACAGAGCGTTGAAACCCATGCTGGATGTGTACTTCCCTCAGTCGACGGGTGCGTCCATCATCGCCGAACCTGGAGCCTACTATGTGTCTGCTGCTTTCTCGTTGGCTGTGAGCGTCATCTCAAAGAACATAGCGGCTCAAGACGCGAAGCATCACACACACGGTCAGAGACGCACATGATTGTTTTTAATTAGCATATACGAAATGGGAAGGGTGAGATCTAATTGGTCGGCTTTCCATCAATTTAAATCGCGTTATCCTGAATGGATAGTACTGGAAACGGAAACGGATAGATGCACAGCATAGTCACTGTCACCTGCAGCATGTGGGGTCATCGTTAACGCTGTAATAATGGATGATGGAGAAATCAGTGTAGCTTTTAATATAAAAACCATTATGGACTGTGGTTCATTTATGTTTCTGTCTAGTATGTGGTAAAACTCTGTTTCAAAACATGCTGTTAGCTACACCGTACTTAGGTTTGCTCACCTGCCCTGCCTTTGTCGTGTGTGTGTGTGTGTGTCTTAACCGATTGTAACCACAATTCAGTATGAAAGACTTAATTTTTTTCCTCCCCTTTCTCAGATATGTTGTCTGGAAACGATGAGCCGGATTTCACATACTGTCTGAACGATGGCGTGTTCGGCTCCTTTGCCTATAAGCTGCTGGAGGAATCTGTTCCCGTTCCATCTCTGGTCAAGGTGAAGCCTTTTCATCTTCACCCCGACACACTTCCAGTGCCTTAGCTTAAACCATATTTGGATTGAATGGGTTTATCAGGGGCCATGATCTTTTAAAATAAATAAACCTCAGACATTAAATATAATAACAGGAAGGAGGCATGAATTGCAGGTTCTATTTTCTACGTACCTGTACATTTGTGTCTCATGATCACTAGAGACGATGAAGAAGAGAAGACTGCAATTCCAGTCATATTTCAAACCAAAGTTTAAAAATCCAATAAAACCATCACAATATATTCAGGGTCGGGTTGTTCCCAGTAATCATTCCTTGGATTTCTGTATTGATCATGTGTTAGGAAACGCCCACGTTCGATTACATCACGTGCTGTGCTTGAAATGAGATCAAATGTACCGCGAGAAACTTGAGCAACCCAAATGACCTCCATGCCGGTTGTTTTGGCTGTAGGAGATCTCTGCTGAGGAGCCTTTTTTCTCCAGCGATCTGTGGGGGAGCTCAAATGATGGTCTGGACCAGGTTCTGCAGTCCTGTCTTCTCCCAGAGCTCAGTGTTGGAGACTGGCTGGTGTTCCACCACACTGGAGCCAACAGTCTTAGAGTGACAGGAGAGCCCACGCCACCCGTACACTATGTCATCTCCGCACAAGACTGGTAAGAGCTTTAAGTGTTAAGAGTTTTAAACACTCGAATGTAGATGGCTTGTGTATGTCACATTCCTTTTGGTATGTAGTGGACAGGTATATCTTTCTGTGATATGATGCAACACCTTAGCAGGTGTAGTTAGCATGTTTAGCATAAAATTGTGATTTACTTACTTATTTAAGACTCTACGGGCTTTATTTTCACAGGTACGAGATTCAAAACTATGGCGTCACCCTGGACACAGCCCTCAAGAACTTCTCTCTGGTTCCAAGCCTTCAGAAGTCCGGTCTGAGCGAGGGCGCCATTTCCACTCCTGCTTAGCCAAGAAAAGCTGCTCTGGAGCTACTTATTTAATTACAGGGGGACGACCCGGATACATAGAACAAGGTTTCAGATGATCGGGTCGAGAAGAAACACATTTACAGTCGTGTGTATTGTCAAGATAGGGTTTAGTGATATGCAGGGTTAATGGTTAGTACTGTTTACAAACCTGTTAAGAGTATTTAATTCAGTTTTTATAAATATATTGAAACTCATTGCTTTATCATAAACATGTAATAATATTTGCTGCAAGACAAAACCGAGTAGTGGGAAGTTATTTATTAAATATAAAGCCTTTTTAAAGAGTCGTGTATTTATGATGCCGGGGCTTTAACAGCCAGCAGGTGGCAGTGGAGCTCTGCAGCTGTAGGGTCTGATAATATTTTCAGAATTAAAGAAAGTCCATGTCTGTTCTGATACTGTTTTTAATGCACACGTGGCCTTTTTTTTTTTTTCTTCTTCTTCTTCTTTTTTTTTTCTCTTGCCAGTTCATCAAACATGATTTTCTGTCCTTTATCTTATTTAATGGGACATGTTAAAGGTACAGGGTGGCATAATAGTTAGCATGTCTGCTGCACAACAAGAAGGTCCTGGGTTCATTTTCCAGACATGAGCTTGTGCTTGCATGGGTTTCCTCCGGTTTCCTCCCACAGTCCACAGACACGCTTGTTAGAGTAACTGGCTGTTCCGAACTGCCCTTAGGGGTGTGTGTGTGTGTGTGTGTGTGTGCCGGCCCTACTATGGATAAACGAGCTGATCAGGGTGTACCCTGCCTTCGCACAGTGTCGGCCTCCCCGTGACCCTACTAGGAATAGTTGCTTCTGAAAATTCATGAAAAATGTTAAAGGTATGGTGTGTGTGAGAATATTGCGGCATCTAGTGGTGAGGTTTCAGATCGCAGCCAATCTAAATTTTATGCCTGACCCCTCCATTTCCAAGCATTATTGTTCTGGGCTACTGTAATAACATTGTGGCACAAGATGGCAGCCTCCACGAGAGGGGACCCACCCCCCATGTAGATGTAAACCGCTTATCCCAAAAACGTAACCCTTTTTAAATTATTATAAATCCATGAAAACGTATTTGTTGATGATTGATATACTTGATTTCTGTTAATCTTTTCTCTAAGATGTTACACACTGTAACTTTAAATTTATTACATTAGCCATCTTCTAAGAATAAACACCTAGAAATCATAAGAGACTGGAATAATCCTTTATATATGACCATGCTAGATAAGCATAAGCAAGTGTGCATAACCGATAAGCAAGTGTGCATTAAAAACAGTATGACTGTTGGGGAATTTTTTTTTTCTTTCCTGCTTCTTATCCATGAAGTGTTAGGAATTTAGAGAGCCATGATACTGTGAAAACGACACCCTGCAAGGTTTTTTTTTTTTTTAACATAATACAATATAGACTTGCAAAATCGAATTTCAGTTGCATGGCTTCATTTCAGTAGGAGGACGATGAGGTCCTCCTGTATCGTCTTGATCTCTTCGTGGAGCTTCTAGGCATGTGCTGATTTAAAGACAAAATGAAAAAAAATAAATCATATCAGTCAGAGCCATGTTTATGTGAATGATAAATTTTAATTCCTAAACATAGTAGATGAGCGAAAAAATAACAGGCTGGGTGTCTGATGTTTGCTTCTTTAGGACCGGTTCATCACAACCTTTATTCCTCATATCCTTAAATCTATGACTAGAAGTAGAACCAACACCAACATGGGGGAACTAGAATAAAGGAAATATGATGCTGTTTCTTTCTCGTGCTACAGCATCATGTCTCCAAGTGATCTGACTCTGAGAGGTTTAAAGTTCTCGTGTGATGGTGTCAATTAACCAGGAGGGACAGAAATAGTTTTTCGTTGGTGGGGGGGGTCGTTTACTGTTGCTGTTTCTGCTGGACGGAATCAGTGTCTATTTATTACTCATGCTGTGCTTACGTCAGCTGACCTCATGCGATGTAGCTTCAATGTCTTGCCCATCGTCTGCACGTGAACAGGCTGTGATTTATGCAACGTGGACACTCGTTAGCCTGTTATGCTAAAGGAACTTCCTTGAGATTAAACAATATTTTGTCTGGAGTAATGTGTCTTAGTCCTATTATCCGCACATGCCTAGAGGCTGTGAATAAATATAGACACACAGGTGTGTGTGTGTGTGTGTGATTAAAGTATGTTAAAGAAAGTGCTGTATGGTTTCTGTAAGTGCTGTTGGAGTTGCTTGAATTGTTGATAACTATGATGTTTCCCAGTCGATAAAAACGTGTCATTTTGAATGACTGATGCATTTGAATACTCAGAAGGAATATGTAACATATTGGTCTGTTTGGCAATACACTGTCAGTAAATGAGTTTAATTAAGTGTCTGTTTATTTCTTTACACTTACAAGGTCTAAAACTGAATTAGGTCTCACTGTGAAGGCAAACCGGGTCTTGTCTTACATGGACAAGATTAATGCTGGGTTTACACTGGAGCCACGATGTCCTCGGCCTCCATGATTTATCGTGGGGATTTTTTTACGCGTTCTTATACTCGCGATTTGAGTCAAGATCTGCCACAATCCCTCATGATCTCTTACCATCACACGTTCCCATGTTCTGTTTAGATCTCTGATGTTCATCGAGTTCTGTTAAAATCATCGATTTTGACGTTGATTTGAGCAAGACTGCAACATCTGGGGAGAGGAGCGTCTGGACCTCGCTGCTTAGGCTGCTGCCCCCGCGACCCAACAACGGGTCAAGCGGAAGATGATGAATGCCACATTTCGTTCCCTCCAGAGATACCAAAGAGGAACTTTGCATCCAAGAGATGAAACTTGAAGGAACAGTGTTTCCAAGATCACCTATCATGGTGCATAAAGGTCTGTTTTTCTCTACTAGCTATGTGATTCCCACTGTCTATCAAGATTTGGTGTCAAATCATCATAATTGTAGCAAAATTTTTGCCCCTCAAGTTTCCCTAAGATCATCACGATTCCATCCCACAACCCCCCCTGCTCATCCCGATTCTCTCAAATCATGGACATTGTGTCCCAGTGTAAACCCAGCATTAGATTGGGAATACAGTTCCGGCGCTGAGCGAAAACCCATTCTTCTGTATACCTGTACATGACCACCAATTATACCTAATAAAATATTTAAAGTGCATTGTTGTGCAGTACTGAACTCCGACATGATGAACATGCATGTCTTTCCTTCAGACCTGTGGCCTGAGTGTGATGGGAAGGAGAGCTCGAGCTCCTGCACCGAAGCTGCCAATCTGGCTGATATATTTTTGACAGGCCGGAGATCTTTTGACTATACTATTATGGCGACGCTTGTGTTTGGCCAGGTGGTCACTGCGTGTAAAACGAAGGTGGCATGCGGGGCAGATGAAGCGTTTCTCCCCGGTGTGAATGCGTCGGTGGCGGGAGAGTTCATCCGAGCGGGAGAAGCGCCATTCGCAGCCCTCCCACTGACACCTAAATGGCTTCTCACCTGTGGGAAAGAAGCAGGAACTTTAGTCTGGAAGAAAATTCATTTTACATTTTAAGATCGCCTCTTTACTTTAAATGTGATCGGTCATGTTTGTTTACTATGAGGTCATTAAAATCTTCGTCACCTAAAATGTTCATCTCAACATACCTAGAACACCTAAATGTTCTTGATTCCCTCACCTGTGTGTGTGCGCAGGTGTGCTTTCAGGTGCGAGCTTTTCAGATATGTTTTACCGCAGTCGGCGTGGGTGCATAAATGGCAACGAAGCTGTGGTGGCTTCCTCAAGACAGTGGCCTTTGAACCTGCACCCGTGACCACCACAGGCTGTGTGTGTGAATTTGTAACCACCAATACCATGGCGGGAATAGGAGAAGCCACCAAAACTGGGGGATTCACTGTGGGTAGAGTTGGCGTGCTGATCAACGTACACGGAAGTGTCTGGAAAACTGGGACGGATGATGTGTTGGCAGGACAAGCCGAGAGCATCCTGACAGAGCCAGATGAGGGGTGTGAAGATGCAGCGAAGCCATTGGAGCTCACGTGTTCATGATTTACATCAGGATCCCCGTCACTGCGGCCGATCTGGACCGGGCCGATGGGGATGGAGAAGGGTTTGGTACTGATTGTCTCTATGGAAGGACATGAAAGGAGATCCGATGTGTGACGGATCACGCTGACGGCCTGGAACCGAGGTGCTTCGCTCGGGGTCGCGTCTGCAGATGAACGCCCATGTGGTGACGTCTCGCACCGAAGGGACTGTCAAAGACACAAAAGATGCACAGGTTACCTAAAGAATACGAGTCATATCGAAGCGTGAGGTGCTGTAGATAAAAAAAACACCCAGGATCTTGAATTAAATAATATATACAGTATAATGTGTGTGTGTATCATATTATGCTTTAATTTCCTGTTATGAAATGTAAAATGAAAAGCAAAATACCAGACTGTAGTGCCCTATGCTGGTTATAAGTGTAGTTTCATCCAACATGGCAACCCTAACTTTGACAACCGGCTAAAATACTAGCTCACATTAGCTTAGTGTGATTCTGACCTACTGTTTAGTAACATAATGCGAGATTTGAAGACAGTCATCCTATATTTAAGTAATATTACCGCGTATTAGTAATATATTCAATAAAAAAAAACAAATGTGAAGGTTACATGCTAATAAACATGCTAACAGGCTGTTTACCTCAGTTAAGAGAGACGAACCACGACGAAATTCACTTAGTGTAGCCATAACAATCAACTCTGCGGCTCTATTTTATTAATAAATCCAGCAAATATAAATAAACAATGTCTAATATCCATAAATATTATTTTATCTAGCTGTTATGTTATTCAGACTCATTCAGCCATTTCAAACATATGATTGAGAAATAGGTCCCGTTTTGACCAATCACAATAAAGGAATTCAGAGCCTTAAGCCAATCAGAAGCGTCTGGACACGTGAGGCCGGCGTGATACACAGCATTCAAAGAACGTGAAGGCGCGCGAGGGCCACCTTAGCGCGAGAACCCTTTCACCATCCGCGATTGGCCGGTGTTGCCAGATTGGGTGTTTCCATGCTTGTTTTGAAATTACACACCCTTTATGCTGTCTGACAACCTCAACAACAACCTGTAAAACAGTTGATGTGGTTTAACTATAAAGGAAGTCACTTCAGGACATTTGGATCATTTATTCAATTTATTCATTAATCAGTTTTATATATATATATATATAGGCGAAGTCTTGCCACTTTTGTCTCGTGCGCCGCGTTCACGCCACACATAGGGTTAGAAAGTGAGACGTACTTATGTCTTGTGGGCCACACAAATAGCAAATGTGGAGTTCGTGTGTAGTACGATGACCGTGTGTCACTCGCAGGTTGCGTGGCATACCAAAGGAGTACAGGTCCCATACTTATTGTATGCATTCTTGATTTTTTTTGCAAGATGTATAGAACAGGACCCTACGACGCCACCGCCACATTATCTGCATGAGCACGTTGAGCGTCATCACATCAGCACATTGAAAACTAGCTTGTTTATCACTAACGTGAAATTACCTTACTAGCTTGGCATGCATGAGTGGCACGGATATCCTGGGTTTGAGTCCCAGACTTGGAAAGGGGTTGAAAAGTGTGTGCACTGAACTACCTGTTTGGCTTCCTCCTCCCATTTATTTACATTTATGGAATTTGGCAGTCTTACTTTTTTTATAGAACTGAGCAACTAAAGCTCAAGGTGCTCAAGGGCACAACAGTGGCAGCTTGGTGGTACTCGGGCTGGAACCCCCGACTTTCGGATTAGTAACCTACAGCCTTAACCCCTGAGCCACCATTTGTGGCCTTTCCATTCTCTGCGCCTACTCTGCTCTGATTGGTCGCCTGAAAGCTCCACACTCAGTGCACTGCGAGGCAGATTGGGATGGGAGGAGATACCGTTGTGCATAAGCTAGGCATTTAATCGGAAGGCCCAGCACGCCGTGACACACGTGACAAAATCTGGCATCATCTAACATTGCTATTCCATACTGTAACAACACTTATGGGTCAAAAATAGTGGGAAAAGCATCATATCACCCCTTTAAGTATGGAATAAAGCACTACAGGAAGTTTTATGAGGAGGTTTGGTGTGGTGAATTGGGGACCAGTATGAAGTGGAGTTACTGTTACCACCCAGAAGTCGGGTATTTTCTAATAACAGCATATCCGGTCATGTTTTATTCATCTTGCACCATTGCAATCTGTCAATGATTGCAATTATGTATATTTATTCATGAAGATGAGGGGCTAAAACAAACACATACAAACACACAATCCTGTACTTCCTTCTTCACGGGGACCTTCAGTGACAATGCGTCTTTTTTCCGAACCCTAAGAACCTCGACTAAATACCTGACCCCAACCTTTGCCCTGGCCCGAACCTAAACCTAACTCTATACTGAACCCGGAAACCAATTTTTAATCCTCAACCAGCCTTGTTTGCAGCTGAAAACATATTTCAGTCTTTAATGTGAGGCAAGCACACACACACACACACACACACACACACACACACACACACACTGCATACCTCATGCTCACTCATAAAAAACATATTCCACCAGGGGGTGCTTTTAATCAAATAGTTTGTGTGTGTGTGTGTGTGTGTGTGTGTGTGTGTGTGTGTGTGTGTGTGTGTGTGTGTGTGTGTGTGAATGTTACTGAAAGAGAGGACACTGACAGGATAGGCATGTTAATGCAGCATGTTACTGCAAGTTTCATGTCAAATGGGTCAAATTTGCTTCTTAAATAAACTAGAAGTGCGTTCTTGTCACAGAGCTCTAGGTGTATCCCGCATGTGTTCAACTGCGCCCTCTAAAGTGTTAACAGGCCTTTTTGATGAATTGACCTCTGTGACCTTTGAAAAGTAGGTCAAGGTGACCCAGTTTCGATAGGCTGGAAGGGGCGTGCCATTTAACCTAAATATACCACTCATTCATTTCTCAGCCGCTTCATCCTAATTAGGGTTGCGGGGAGGCTGGCGCCCATTTCAGCCGACTCTGGGTGAGGGTGGGGTACACCCTGGACGGTTCACCAGGCCAGCACAGGGCCCTAAATATACAACTTAACATAAATATAAGATAAATCCATGACAAACTGTGTGTGAAGTGGCTGCGGTGCCGGCGGCGGTGGTGGATTCGGCGGCGGTGTACTGCCTGTGAAAATCTCTTCACGCGAGGGTACAATAATACATATAATGGTGGTTTTAATGGATATCGTGTTTTAATCTCACTTGAATAAATGCAAAAAGACATTAAAGGAGTTTTACTGTGTTCTCTCAAAAAACATTTCACAGTGTGACCCATCACCATAAAATGAGTCTCGCTCACTTCCACATTTGCCTAACCACTTAATCCAACTCGGGTCATCGGGGGTTGTTGCCTGTCTCGGCTGACACTGTACGAAGTTGGGGGTCCACCCTGAACAGCTTGCCAGCCCATCATATGGCCAACACTACCACTCACAGCTGTGATGAATTTGGAGCAGCTAATTAGCCTAATGTGCATATCTTTGGACTGTAGAAGGAAACCAGAGTGCCTGAAGGAAACCCAAGCAAACACAAGGAGAACATGCGAACTCCACAGAGAAACACCCAGGCGCACACAGGACTCGAACTCCGGACCTTCTAGTCGTGAGACGGACGTACTGACCACTACACCATCGTGACCCCCCCCCGGCCCGCCAGCCTCTCCTGTTTTAAATTGTTAAAAAAATTGTATAATATTTGTTTCTTAAGAATTTTGCCCCCTACCACATTTATTCTATGACCTTTAGGGCGTTTGTAATTATACTAAAATAATCCCAATGGCTGATGAGTTCCCAAGAGTCCTTGGTTCCTTAATGATTCTTTGTTTTTTCCTCAACACGGTTGCCCCAGTCCTGCTCACGAGGAAATGAAGACCACGTTTAGATATTGGTAAGACACCTCTGTGACAGTGTCTACTGTTAAACATGCTCTGCAAATAAAACTGAAGTGCTCAACCCAGACCTACGCACTTACTCGGGGTGGGGGGGGGTGAAGGGTGACGACGAGCCCAACCACCTGATTTGAGGCTCCGTGAAAGTGCTGCTTCTTGTCAACGCCGGCACGTCCTTGTTACTCATATCGTTCGTCCATTATGTTTCATTACACGGATGGATCCACAGGCGTTCCGTGGACTGTATAACTTTTTTCTAAAAGCAATATTCATGATATTCCACGAATCTATGACCAGATTTGAGGACTGACCAGGATGCAGAGTGGCTGTTGGCTTATTTAACTACAGTTTGCATCAACGTCCTAAATCTCACACCTGCCAGAGATGCCTTTTTGTAAACATGTAAACACAGACAAGCAGAAAAAACACTTATGTAACGAAAACCTAATATTGGATTCATTTATTTTTAGTTTTCTACTTGCAATATCTAATTTGCATCCACAATGTCCATGTGAACACGATAGTCTTGGTCTACTTCATAGACTAAGCTTAATTGCCGCGTTCAAATAGAAACTATTATGAAATTAGTGGTTTCTCTTTGTTTTATGAGTGGAAACAGGTTCCCAGCTGAAAAAGAACATTATTAAAACATTTAGTAAGTATTTATAGCATCTAAAAATGTTAGACATGTATACAACATTAATATCGACTGCACAGGAATGGTGCGATCCGACTGGATCTGTCTAGGAATTTTAAATCATTATTATTCGTTCAGTAGATTTCCTCATTTCTGATTGGTGGAAAACTATGAAATAATTCCTGGTATTGCGTCATTGCCATGGGACAACTTGGCCGTTGGCCTTGGTGGATAACACAGATATTTGGAGAAGGTTTTGTCATCATTACAATGGAAAAAATATGGAAAAAATAAATCACATAGTGTTTCCACATAGTATATTTTTCAATTCTGAAAGTTTAAAAACATCTAATACAGAGTGTGGTTTACTTATGTTTCCATGTAGTATATACCAAAACTCTTAATGTGTCTAAAAACATGGTGTTAACTACACAGCTTTTAGCTTATTTTGGCATTTACCTTACCCGCCTCTGTCATAGTTAAAATATGTAAAAAAAAAAAAAAATTTTAGTTTGCTTTTCTTTATGTTTACGTGTAGTATATGCTAAAACGCCAAAAGAGTTTAAAAATATGGTGTTAGCTACAGAGTTCTTAGCTCTTATGCATGGAGCTTAGTGCATGGAGCTGACCACTGCAATGGTTCAAATATGTAACAATAAACAATAGAAATCGTAATTTCATTTTGCTTTTTTTGCTTCTGTGTTTAGCTTCTGTGCTAAAACACTTGGTACATACTATAATATATATTTAGGCACTGCCTAAAAGTGGAGCTCCAAAAATGTTTGCATGTGTAGATTTACAGAAACATGCAAACATAAAGTAAGTGTATAAGCTGCGAAGTGCGGCATCAGCGGTGGAACATGTGCACAACATATGTTTCCTGTCATTTTCTTCATTTATTGGGTTTCCTGTCTGGGTACGTGAACACCGAACACGTGAAAAAAATCTAACTCAGAGCTTTACAAGATTTGCATAAGTATGGGGCTTCGGAGCTCCGCTCAAACAAGTATTTGTGTCAGACTAAGTAGATGTTTATGAGGTGAATCGTCTCCTCTGTCATCCTCCTTGCCTTTATTCTCCTAATTATAGGACAATGTTTAATGAAGAAGTGGTGTGGCTCAATGTGATACAGGGCCCAAGTTAATTGTTTTCTAATAACTTAGGCATATTGGTTAGCATGTCTGCCGCACAGCAAGAAGGTCCTGGGTTCGAGGCCCGAGCTCGGCATGGGTGTTTCTATGTGGAGTATGCATGTTCTCCCTGTCCGTTCGGGTTTTCCTCCAGGTACTTGGGTTTTCTCCCACATTCCAAAGACATGCACATGAGGCTAACTGACTATTCCAAATTGCCCCTAGGTGGAAGTGTGAATGAATATTTGTGTATGTTTGTGTGTGTGTAGAGACAGATGAGATATGCTCCAGCCTCCCCGCGACCCTAGTAGGATTAAATGGTCTGGTAAATGAATGGATGGATAAAATGCTTTTTTGTTTGCATGATCATTATATTAATATAATTATGAATTAACCCAGCCGTGTAGTGGTAACACTAGACCCCAGCCCAAGCTATGGAATTGTCTACAGCAAATGGGCTTCCCAGAACACCTGGTGTTGCTGATTCGTTCCCTCTTCATGCCCTCAAGAAGCCACTGTTATGACAGCATATGGAAGTACAGACTGGTTTGATACTGGGAAAGGCCTTCGACAGGGATGCATCCTATCACCAGCCCTGTTCAATCTCTACGCCCAAATGATCATGAGACAGTGCAGCTTGGATGAGTCTACAGTTGGAGTGAAAGTTGGAGGCAGGAACATCAATAACCTACGATATGCTGATGACACAACACTGCTCGCCAAGAGGGAAAAAGATCTGGATTATTTGGTCAGAAGAGTCAAGGAGGGGAGCGCACGAATGGGACTGCACCTCAACATCAAGAAGACAAAAGTAACGACCATTGATTATCGATAATCAAGACATCGAATCAGTGCAAAATTTCATCTTCCTTGGTTTTAAGATCGACCGTACGGACGAATCGGGTCCTAAAATCAAACGCCGGCTTGTACTTGGCCGCGCTGCTATGCAAAGATGTGGAAGAGCAATGATATCAGCATTATAACAAAAATACGATTGGACAATTCAATCATCTTTCCTATTGACACCTACAGGTAAATAGACGCCTTTGAATTATGGTGTTGGAGGATGTTACGTGTACCATGGACAGCAAGGACCACAAACTAGGCTATCCAAAATCATCACTGGAAGGGAAGATCACCAAGCAACGGCTTTCATACTTGGGCCGTGTCATGCGAGCCAACTCCTTAGAAACAACAATAATGCTCGGTCTGGTCAGTGGGTCAAGAAGAAGGGGACGACAACGTACACGATGATTGGACACGGTCAAAGCGAACACTTAACATGCAACTGAAGGACTTGAAAGAAACAAGAGACAGAAAGACATGGCAGACGTTGATCCATCGGGTGTCCGAAGGTCGACCACGACTGAACGGATAATCACCATCATCAGTTACACCTTTGTATATGCTTTTGTACCTTACCCTATTACACATATACATGAGAAAAGGTTTTTTTTGGGGGGGGGTTGAACAGCACAAATCAGGTGACCCATAATGCAGAATTATACATATTCAAACAGTCTAGCCTTGCAAATAATTGTTTTTCATCCACATGCAAAAAATTCAAGCACATGGTTACAAGTTTTTGCTTTCCATCCCCTCTTTATCATCATCATTATCATCATCATCATCATCACACTGCAAAATCCAATCCGGTTCCTTATAACGTTTTCCCTGTTCCATCCAATCAGCACGAGCGATGCGTTCTTGTTTGGGGCGGGACGAGAAGCTAGCCAATCACAGGGCAGAAGATTCGAAACGGGGCGTGTTTATGCCGAACCGGAAGAGGGATACAGGAGGAACAAAATAACGAAGCAGCTCGAGTCGGTAGAGTTAAGATGGCGGCATGTGGATTGTTGTAGGAGCTTGTTGGATGGTTCGGCTTTGGGTTTTTGTTACGTTTGAAAATAATTGGTAATGAAATAACACACGGAGGTTTAGTAGAGCGTTAAAATACCCACTTAGGAAGACCATTTCCTCATATTTTGGGGATATTTTGGATTAAAATCATGACCTCTATCCACTTCGTTGTGCACCCGTTACCCGGGACTGAGGACCAGCTCAATGACAGGTAATTTGGGCAAACAAATCAATATGTGTCCAGGGTGTGGTGGTTAATCATCACAACGAACGTCTAACACACACATCTGGGTGCTGTGTTGTTTATTAATGTTTGTATATGTGCATGGTTGTGATTACTATTCAGTAAAAGAAGCAGTTGGGACTGAATCGGTATCGAATCGCGGCTGATGCTAAACACAGCTAGCATAACGCTTAGCTTAGCATAGCTGACTAGAATGATTGGACAATGCGGGTTGGGGGATGGGAAGGAGGGGGGGTGAGTGCTGATAAAAAATGAGCTTATAGGGTTAAAGGAGTGTTAACGAATATGAAATATGGGTCGGTGTTATGATCCGAGAGTCCATCGAGGTGTTGACGTGAGCGAAGGAGCTTGATTGTGGGGTACGAAAATCGTAAAGGTCGCCGTGCATGCTTAGCGGCTAATTCTGTCAGGACGGAGAACACTTACAGACCGCAATTTTTGCTGAAATTGTTCAAAATTCTTGCAGAAAAGGGTGTGGAAATAATGTATAGGTAATTTTCCCTTGCTAGTTTTAACGTGGCTTGATTAAAAAAAAACAAGAAGACCGGTTAAGGGACTAGTTAGCTTAGCATAGCTTAGCTTAGCAGAGGCGCAAACCACAGACATGTTAATGGCCCTGAGGGTGAGGAGTTTATATTTGGTTCACACTGCCATGTTATTTTCCCTGTCTCTTTTTGCTCTAACGTCGACTAAAAAGCCTCCCCCTTCTCGTTTTTTCTCTACTTTCTTGGTTTATATGTGTATATTTTCGTTTTTCCCCCCTACACGACACGTTAAGAGTTGCCAACTCATTTCGACAAAAAGAAGCTAACACACTGTGACGTCACGAATAAAATTGAATAATGATTTGCATTTTAATTGGATAGGCAATATGTATTTACATATCAGAATCTGGCAGAATAGCCTCTTCAAGGATTTCATCTGACACTGGGTGAAGGCAGGA
>JAOUQZ010000025.1:12939280-12949701 GCA_028564935.1 Neosilurus hyrtlii
GCAATATGTATTTACATATCAGAATCTGGCAGAATAGCCTCTTCAAGGATTTCATCTGACACTGGGTGAAGGCAGGATACACCCTGAACATCTCACCAGACCATTAGCCTCATGTACATGTCTTTGGTGCGTTGGAGGAAACCGGAGTACGCGGAGGAAACTCGCGTGAGCACTGGGAGAAGTTACGAACTCCACGTAGAAACGCCCGAGCCCAGGAAGCAAACCCGGGACTTTTGTGCTGTCGGGCGGACGTGCTGACCACAACGCTGACTTAAACAGAAAAGATAGTATATTAAGCGGAACACCTGGCGGGCGGTGTGCTGTTTTAGGAAAAGCATCAACAATCAGGTGGTGTGATGCGATGCGGCGTGACCGATATGAGCGGGTTTATTTTAGTGTAAGAGCTCAGTCTGATGTTATTCCTCTTATACCATGCTGATTTGACAGCTGTTAAAGTGTCACACCTAATAATAAACGGTGCGTTGTGTTTTAATGGGTTGTAGGTAGTTTTCAGGTAGTGGTTGGTTGGTTAGTTCCATTTCTCACTTATGATAGTCATTTCCTCAAAAGCCTGTCTATATTTTCTATCATACATATTTATCTATCTCTCTCAAATGTCTCTTGCCATTTTTACTGAGAAAGCAGAATGTGCTATTGATAGGTGCGTGAGCCTGGGTTTGCTTTCCCCTTCACTAGAATCATTTGTAGCACCTGTCGTCGTAGTTTAAATTTCCATTAAGTTCTTGTAAGCTTCTGGTCTCGGCGTTTGCTCCAAGAACGTTTTATACGCCTGTCTGCCTGTCTGAGTTATGTCGTTTTTGTGACATGTGGAAACACACTAAGGAAATTAAAGAGTTGTGATGAGAGTAAGGAGATTTTTAATTTTATTTTTCCATTTTTTTAAAGCATGACGGTTCAGATTAATTTCATGACTATCTTTTAAAACTCATTTGAAAAATAAAAAAAAATTGCTTTTTACCTTCATAAAACATTCAGGCCGTATTGCTTTTTTTTTGCGATGGTATTTTGTTGAATTTCTATGATTTTTATTGTCAGTTACCATGACAAACCATGAGTGTTGGTCAGCCCTTTCCATTCAAGTGTTATTCACTTGGGATAATAAGCTGTTATTGGGTGAGGATGGCATGGTGGTATGTAACATCTTGATTGTATAATTTGTCAATGGTAGAGATTTTGCTCTACCATTTTATTTTATAATACCGCACCACACGGGATAACTAGCATCATGGTGGAGTACTTGCTGGTAAGCAAGCTGCATGTAACTTAAAAACAGATGTCCTGTTTTGTTCATGAGCGAGTTCTTGTACACAATTTTGAGAATAATTAAACATTCTAAGTAGTCTTTTGTCAGATTCATATCCATATGACATTAAATTGTGAGGATGGAACCACGCATATGTAAGGACACGGTCCTGATACATGCAGTTGAAAGGCCGGGGTTCAGAGAGATGGTTAGCGCCCTTTATCCCAGGTATGCAATGCCTATCCTCAAACCTTTTACCAAAGTTAAGTCGCCATGTTTATATGGCAAATTCTGGGTCAGAATTTAGAAGGAGGTCTGTGTATTTTGACAGCTTTTTGAAATGAACCAAGCTCTTGATAAATCTTGATAAGGTGTGCAGAGAAATACCACGAATTGTTTGATGGCTTTTCACCAAAAAGAAATGAGAAAATAATTTGAATGGATAATGATCGATGCAGGAAGCCAATCAGATTGCGCTGTTCCTCTATAGTGTATGCTAGTGTATGGTAATTTGCGTACTTGCATATTTATATTGTGCACGCTATGCTCTTATTTGTGTGTACATATTTTAGCAGAGTAGAATTGTCTTAAATCGAGCACTACAAGTGGTGAGCTTACCAGAAATAGTGTCCTTTCATTGACAGGAAGTGACAAATGCG
The DNA here is from genome assembly GCA_028564935.1 of Neosilurus hyrtlii. Taxonomy (NCBI): domain Eukaryota; kingdom Metazoa; phylum Chordata; class Actinopteri; order Siluriformes; family Plotosidae; genus Neosilurus; species Neosilurus hyrtlii. The sequence goes on from JAOUQZ010000025.1 coordinate 12,941,204, forward strand.
CCATTTAACCACATCGGATGTTATAATTGACTTATTTAAAAATGTTCTCTCTTATGTCCCTGGTGTCTTCGGATGCAGTTTTATCCGTCGACAATGGATAAAAGCTCCGCCCCTTCAGTACACGGCCACGACTGCAGGCGTTAGGGTTAAAAATATTTGCACCGTTATACTTTCAAAATCTTTCCGCCATCTTTCCGCTTTGTCAATAATTGTGTTATGTTTAACTGCTGATTTTTAATCTGTTTGAGCCTTAATTATATGAAGCATCTGCTGTACAGGTGTGTATAGTGTTACTATGGAAACGGTGCATCAGCAATTAACCTGTGTCTCAGCTTACATCCGGAATTACTTTTCCTGTTCCATGGAAATAACGTGCACTGTCTGACCAATCAGACGCAAGCATTACGCTATGTTGTGATTGTTTACCAGCTTCCTGAATCGTTACTCCTCTTGTACAGGACAGGGATTTCGTTAATGACAGACACGTCAGAATTTTTATCTAGTCATTGTTACATTTTTGTCATGTCCTAATTCCTGCACTAGTCTCTTTCTTGCTTTCAGAGTCGCTACTAATCGGAAACGAGAATTCAGCGCTGTAACTTTGTACTCTAGAGAAGCTGAATGGAAATATAATTGTAGCTCAGTACCCATTCTGTCCATTTGAAAAGAACACCGGCTCGATAGGGCACTCGGGTTTGCACGTGTGGATTTTCTCAAGGTACTCTGGTTTCCTCCCAGAAGTCCAAAGACATGCACATGAGGCTGATTGACGGTTCTGGATTGCCCCCAGGTGTGAGCGTTAATGGTTTCATGTATGTTGGTGTGTAATATTTGCCTACAAGGTTATGTCTTTGTTGGCCCAGGATTAGCTGGTAGCAGTTTTACATAAAAACCAATGAAGGGATTTTGATGAATCGTTTTGGAGGGGTGGAGTTCGGCCCAAGTGATACTCTATTCGATTTTGGCAGGGATCCGGGTTAAACTCTGGGTCCGGGAATTCTTTAAAGATTGTTTAACGTTGTGAGGGAGCATGTGAATTGTGGTATCACAGCAGGCTCAGCATGAGGTGCTGTACTTTGTTTCTTTTTTTATAGCTTGGTGGGGATTTGCGCTTCAGGTGCCCTTCTGGTATATTTTTTGGTAATTCATTTGGCAACTTCGTCAAGCCAGTAGGAAATAAAGAAACTGTATTGAGGACTGTTAGTGGATAGAGGTTTTTCTTGAACGTTTTACACTTTTTGATTCGTACAAAACTGATTAAAATGCATGACGGCATGCTTTTCTGTTTTTTATTTCAATTTTTTCCCACTGATTTTAGTTCTCTTTTACATTTGGCTGCGACGGCAACTTTCACATCCCTCTGGACGTGTCTCCAATCATCATCCAGCAACTGACATTGAAACCTTTATTTGTTTATTATCATCTGCAAAGATTTAGTGTATCTCTAAAGCCTTGTCTTGAGGATTAATCTACCCTGGGGGTAATGTCCTGGGGCAGTTTCCTATTTAGCAGATGCTCCCGGTTTTTTTTTTTTTTTTTTTTTGTCCATACGGATTGAATGATGGACAGTTTCTTGCCAGTCACGGCAGTCGTCTAATCTTTTTTTTTTTTGGTTCTGTATGGTTGTGCGCCTGTGATGCAGATGTCGCTTCATGTTTGGGGTGGTGGGAGCGATGTCCGACTGCTGGCACTTGCTGTATTTAGTCTCATATAAACAAGTCCTGAATCAGGTAGCGAACAGGAATTCTTTCTGATGTTCTTTCTGTGGTTTATTCTTACTAGAACTTTGGTTAATCCAAACTGAAGTCAGAGCCTCTTTTCCTAAAACCTTAGTGCTTCTTGGACCACATGGACGCCGTGTTGTGATGCTCCATCATGACAGCCATGCAGATGTTTGTGGAAATTACAACATGCTCCAAACTCCCTGTTCTTTATGTATTCACGTGCGTCGGTTTGTTTGTCGGTTTGTGGGACTATGAAAGAAAAATACAAACAACAGGACCGATTTTATCTGACTTGGTAGAGGGATGGGGTATGGGCCTGGCAAGAACTCCTAACATTTTGGAGGTGATCTGTGCATGGGATCATGTTGAAAAAATATCCTGTAATCCAGAAAAATTCCAGTCTATAAAAATTTCCAGTAGGGGGAGACATTTCATTAGAACAATACCAAGTTATAACATTTCATTTGTTCCTGGGAAGCACCTTGCACTCAGAGTTCCCCGGTAGTTGTCAGAGTTTTGCCACCAAATAGAGGAGACGTATGCTAAAATTATATACCGCAAACGTCCCGCTGCAGTTTAGGAGATTTAATCTTTAGGATTTTAAGAGTGAACATTGTATTTTTCTCATCTGTGCATTTTTTCCCCCTTTCGAGTGCACCTTGTCTAGGGTGTTGTCTGATGGAAGTTGTTTTGAATATGTGGGTCGCTTTTCTGCTTGGCTATACTCGAAGTAGTATGAGTCATGTGATCTTGTATAGGACCTTGTAAGGGGGAAAAACGTCTCTCAGACGGAAAGAACGCTGGTCTGTAAGTGCGGAACTGCATCCGACGAACCATCTGCACTTCCAGCCCAGAGCGAGTTTGGCCAGGAAACGAGGTGCTTTCCAGCATTCGTCCACAGCTCTGAGCCGCTACGCGACACCCCTACAGCTGACAGACGAACTGCTGTGACTTGCTCCACCGTGCAGAACGGGGCAGCTGTTTGGTTTGAGTGTGGCTTCGATGGCAGCTGCTGATGAGGCGGGGAAATCTCCGACTGCTTGAGTGCCGTGTAGCATTGGCAAAACCATGTTGTCAGATTTTAGTGTATAAATCGATGCTACATATACGGTGCATAAAGTTGGTCAAGGTGTCGTGTGAGCAGTTATTTCCTGATTTATTTCAGTTAGCCGCAGTTTGCTGGTCGTTGTTGCAAGATCTCCTTTCATCCGTGTCTCATTAGTCGAACCGTTTTCGTGCTGACCTCCTTTGGAGAATAGGGGCACCAATACTATGATCGCCCCCGATTCGGACTACACGTGCACGATCACAGTGCCTGAAATTCTTGCTGTGTGGTAGGTCAAGAACCTGTTCATCGTGGCTACAGAAGGGACGTCAAGGAAAATGCCAGAGCAGGACGGAAAGCGCAAATAATTTTGACGTCCTGGGCTTTTTGTCGCCATGTCATGTTGTCCCAGATGTTGTTCTTTGTCACACTGTAAGCCTTGGTCATCCTTTGAGGTCTTCATATTCAGGGTCGATGCTGGAAATTTGCCAGCTATGTCAAAATCGGGCTGAGTTGATTATCTTGAATTAAAATATCCCAAACGGCTTAAGTATACACAATCAAGGTGCCAGTCTTGAGCTGGACTCACCGTTGTCGGTTCAGACGGTGGTTCAGATGTGGCTGGGGTTTTTGTCCTGAGTTGAATCGTTTCTCTCGCCCCATGATCTTATCACCCTCTTGGCATATCCATCAGACCCTTTTATCTTGTAGCTTTTTTTCCTTCTTCTCCCATCTCTCTGCCTTCTTCTGTCAACCTGCTGGTATGCCTGTCTTTGTACTGTCTGGCGTTCTGATATCCTTTAATATTAAGCTCAGGATAAAATTGCAGTATAGCGTGTGTGTGTATATAATGTGTGCCAGTAAGGAACTCTGCAGTCATGTAGTGTGTGTGTGGTGTGTCAGGATTGTTTATTTTTGTTGGGAACAGTTCAGTCAGCCACGTTTTGCAGGGAATTGCTCCGTCAAACTGGTCCAGAGTAAATACGTTCAGATGTGTGTTCCCGGTGTGGCGGAGAGTGCGGTGTTTAGGACCCAGTGTATGTTGAACATCTCAAAATAATAGGAACTGGTGTATATACTACACGGGATCTATTTGGTCTGCTTTCTTGAGATTAAAAATATTGTTTCAAGTGGATAATGCTTGAATCTAAACCACACTGTTTTTATTCACTTGGATGAAATTTTTTTTTAAATAGGAATCATGTAGCGTAACCTCATTTTAGTTTGTTTTTTCTTTGTGTTTCTGTATAATGTTTACTAAACACCTAGTCATGTTTACGTGTCGTCTGTACTAAACTGTAAATGAGTATGCTACCTTACATTTACAGCATTTGGCAGACACCCTTATCCATAATGACTTACAGAAGGGATATAAAGTCACTATCAGTAAATACATCCTGATACTGGTTCACTAGGACACAGGTCAAGTATACCATCGTCAGTCAAAACTCAGTGGGTAGGTGTTGTGTGGTGGACCCTAACACCCCCCCCCAGCGTGAAGACACCTAGTGACCCAGCTGTCCAGACATCTAGACGACAGTTATTCCACCACTTTGGTGCCAGAATAGAGAAGAGTTTAGGTGCATGTTTTCTTTGTCACTTGATAGAATGCGGGACCCGTCTAGCAGTACTAGAGGGTCGGAGAGAAAGGGCGGAGTGCTAAGTGTTTTGAGGTAGGAGGGTCGAGGTCCGTTTTTGCCAGTGTTGGCTGGCATTAATGTTTTAAATTTGATGTGAGCAGCTACTCGAAGCCAATGCAGAGAGCATAGCAGTGGAGTAGTTTGGGAGAACTTGGGAGGTTGAAAACAAGCCATGCAGCTGCATTCTGGGTCATTTGCAGGGGTTGAATGGTGTCAAAGGCAGAACTGCCAGGAGTGAGTTGAAGTAGTCTAGCCTTGAGATGTCAAGGGACTGAACAAGTATCTGAGTGGGCTCAGCGGAAAGAAATGGACAAATCACTTTTCAACAAACAAACGGATCGAAGGCTAAACAGATGCTGGCTAGACAGCTTTGGTTTTGATGTGCAGAGCTCACCTGCACTGCCTTTGTCATGGTTAAAATATGTGAAAACAAACTATAAAAATGTTAGTTTTGTTTCTGTGTGGTGTATTCTAAATCTCTTAACGGTTCCGTCTCAGACTTTGGGGTGACATCCCTCTCGTCTTCTGTGAATAATTGTTGATTATAACTTTAATTTGAAGGAGAGAGAGACGGAAAAATTTTTTGTGTTTAAAATTTCCTCAGCAGCTGTTTAAGATATACATCACACCAGCATTGTGGTTTTATAAAGTGTGCTCAGTTCCTAATCTGTCAGAGCCCTTTATTTTTTAAAGGTACAGAATGTCCAGCGAATACACACAAGGTACTTCTGGAACGTTCACACAACCGCATGTCAGTTCTTTTGTCGTTCGGTGCTTAGTCTGTGACTGATCTTTTCTCGCTTCTGCTGTGTGTTGGGAGTTTTTTTAGAGCTGTGTTGTTGCTGGAACACATTCAGGTCCTCGGAGGCTTAATCAGAGGTGTTACTCCTCCAGCTTGGCCTGTTTCCAAGGAGACTCCTTACGCTGTGTGTTTTAAAGACGTCTGGGGGAGGCTGGTCCTCCCATGCGACTCTATGAACACAATACTGAGCGATGGGAATCGAACTCTCTGGTTAGGGGGGATTCACCGGCTTGAGTTTCTGCCAAATGCTCGATCTTACTGTCCTAAAATATCGCACTTGATTTTGAGTGATGAAGGGTTTATCAGTAAGGCTAGACGTGTGCTGTTGATGGAGATCTTCTAATTAAATTTTTATTAATCTGGCCAATAAGTAAATTAATACTCTGTCATTTGCTGAACTGCTTAATCCTACTACTAGGGTTGCGTGGAGGCTGGTGCCTATCACAGCCAACACGGGAATCGAACCCAGGACCTTCTTGCTGTGAGGCGGACGACCTAACCACTACACCGCCGTGCTGATAGAAAGGACAGTGTGATTTGTAAAGGAAAGTGTGTTTAGTAGTAATGAGTGTATTCGAGTTTATCAGCTGCTTGAGTTGTTGTGCAGCGACTATAGGAAAGAGTAATGCTGAATTCTCTGGTTCTTCTGAGCAGGTCTGACCTGAACAAGTTGAACAGTCAAAGTCATTCGTTATGTTAGGATTTGCTTTTGTGTTTGGGATGCGAAAGCACTGCTTTTATACCTTCCTGCTCTGTATATATGAACTGCAGCATATGGGCTTTTCTCCACCCTGTGTAATTAGTGTCTGTGCCATTTGGGATTCACCCAAACCCCTGGGAAGTGTCATGTGACTCTAATCACATGCTATCATTCAAAGAAACGAATCTGTGGAAATGGCGTCTGAACCAAAATAGGGAACATGACCATGATGGTGGCTATTTGTATTTTTATATTTTATATTTTGTTATATCTAAAGTGATGCATGTTTTTTGGGGAGTTCCAAGGATCTATTGCGAGGAACTACCCAGTACCGCCAAGAACTGCATACTTTCAAAGGATTTTTTTCCCTGTTAGCTTTCGCGCCATCAGTAGGAAAGCTGAAGGGATGTAAGCCAGGTTGCTAGCATGACGTTAACGAGAAATTTGTCAGTCATGTTGTATTGGCATTGTAGCGTCTCAAGTTAACTTACTTGCTGTGGGAGTAAAGGACGTTACCCAGAAGTGACGGCGAAGCCTCCTGTTGCTGATTCCGTCACAAGAGCTTTTTACAAGATAGCATTGTTAGCTCAACACCCAACCCCCAACACGAAGGGGTTGTTTAGTCAGGTCTTTACCCTTTGACCTGTCCGATAAGATTGAATCTATGGGATAAAGACACTCAGTCCTTCATACCATGCCGGGAGGATGATCCAGTGGAAGTGCTGGGAGACAACCGACCCTGAAGTAAGAGCTAAAAGTCCCTGGAGTGTGGCACAGGGAAAAGGGGGTACCTCCTCGGACAGTTCTAAGAACTATGATCCGGAAAAACCTAATATTCATGAATAGGGCGCGTGTGATTTCGGTGACCTTGTGGTCGTAGGTGCTGGAGAGTCTCTAAAGTTTACACATTGGTGCGAAAGACAAAACAATAATACCCACACTGTGACTACAGTGATGTCCACGTTGATGCTAGGCATCGCGGCGTCTGGGGAGGCGTAGCGCAAGTCAGCCAGTAATCATGATCACCGTCTCCAGGGATTTGAACCTGCAGTCTTCAGGTGATGGGACAGATGCTTTTCTGTTGTGCCACCTGGGACAAAATCCTAAGGACACCAACAGAATTGGAACCTGGAATCTGGCACGCTTGATATTTTACGACTCACGTAGCGTGAACAGGGCCGTGATGGAGTATTGAGGAGAGAGCGGTGGCCTCTCCAAGGCATCGGAAGGTCTGAAGGGGTGTCCACACAGTAAGCCGCGAATGACAAGCAACCGTGTAAAGTCGATGGCAGCAGATCGAGCGATGGAGGGGGTGCAGAGTTCAACTGAACTGATCTTTCAAGTGACGGGATTTGAGCGATAACCAATCAGAGCTGAAAGATACTGTTGATTGGCAGATGCTATCACAGGTTTATTTCAGGCAGCTAGCTCAATGCTACTCACAGTTTTGCTCAGAAAGACCTTTAAGGGAAATGCAAGAGGGTTGCCAAGGCAACAACACCTAATGGTATTTTGGCAACAGTTATTTACTTGCTTCGCAGGGCGAATCACATTCTCAATGGAAAAGCCATTGGTCTCTCGCTCATCGCTTCCGATGTGGATGGTGCTAAAGAATAAAATAGCCACTTTTTTGGGAATAAGTTCCCCTCTCTGTGATGACATCAGAGTATGTAGGTCATGTGACACTGCTGGGACATTCTGACAAAGAGGCAGGGGGATACAGGGTTTGGCCGCCGGTGCAGCACCACTAAGTGACCTCTTTATTACGTGGGAAGAATGTAGAACACAACAATGCAAAACTGTTGAATGAGTCACTTTCACAAAAGAATCAGGATACGGGGCAATCGCTTTTCTCCTTCGTCTTCGACTTACTGTAAGGTCTGAGTTGTGGTTTTGGAGGACAGGTCTCTGGGTGGAAAAGATGCGAACAAAAATACATTCGTTTCAGATTCTACAGCATCACCTTGTTTTTCTTGGTAGCTGCTGAATTACTGAATGCATTGCACCCGTTACTGAAAGATTTAGATTTGAACGTGGGCTGATTCTGGATTGACTGCGTGTGTGTGTGTGTATGTGTTTGTGTGTTTATTGGCATTGGACTTGTTGGGGGAGCCATTAATATAATAGGTAAAATCTGAATGTTGTGTGTGTTTGTGTGTTTTTTCATATTATGTAATTATTGTGGGTTACAGCCAGAGTTGCACTTACTCACGTATCACTAATTCTTCCTACAGACTTCGGGAAGTGTCTGAAAAACTCAACAAGTACAACTGTAACAGGTGAGAAGTTACATAATACACTACACGCCTGTCTCTCTCTCGGCTCGCCGCGCTCTCTCGGCTCGCCGCTCTCTCTCGGCTCGCCGCTCTCTCTCGCCGCTCTCTCTCTCTCTCTCGCCTCTGTCTCTCTCTCTCGCCGCTCGCCTCTTTCTCTCTCTCTCTCTCGCCGCTTGCCTCTTTCTCTCTCTCGCCGCTTGCCTCTTTCTCTCTCTCTCTCTCGCCGCTCGCCTCTTTCTCTCTCTCGCCGCTCGCCTTTTTCTCTCTTCCAGTCTCTCCCCTCGCCCCACTCTCTCTTCCAGTCTCTCCCC
>JAOUQZ010000025.1:12949801-12961628 GCA_028564935.1 Neosilurus hyrtlii
TCTCCCCTCGCCCCACTCTCTTCCAGTCTCTCCCCTCGCCCCACTCTCTTCCAGTCTCTCCCCTCGCCCCACTCTCTCTTCCAGTCTCTCCCCTCGAATCTCTCCTAGACTCAGAGGAATCAGAAATGTTCAGTGTTTCTACTAGCTAAATAAAAAACCTACCCAGATGACTCTGGTCTAATCTGTTTCTCTTGTTTTGCAGTCATCCACAGCTTAACTTGCTGGAGCAGGCCACGCTGAAGCAGTGTGTCGTCGGACCAAACCACGCTGGCTTCCTGCTAGAGGTAACGTGTCTGGTGTTTTCATACCGGCTCAGATTTTTATCTTATGTCTGCTTTTATTATGGAAGGAAATGACGCCTCGCTCTGTTACAGGATGGACGGATCTGCAGGATAAGCTTTGCAGTGCAGCCAGATCGACTGGAGCTGGGCAAGCCTGACGGAAACGACGGGTGAGACTTTGTTCATGTTTTCTGAGCTTAAAGAGAGCAGACGCTTTTTCCCCCCGAGCTGCCTGTCTGGGATGTAATTGCACGCCTGTTATGAGGGTTAGGACGTTGTCGATGTTAGTTTGTCGCTTTCGGAGTTCTTGGGGATTTGCGTTATGATTTTATCTAGAAATATACTGCCAGTGTTTTTTTTTTTTTTTCTTTTCTTTTTTTTTTCTTTTCCCTGCTTTCTTTCTTTGTCCCTCATTCTTACATGTGTAGTGAATTTTTTAATAGGTTTTTTAAGTGGGTGTTTTCTCTAACAATCTGATGGTTGACCGGGTTACGTAAAGCATTTAGAGATGATTTATGCACGACACATTTTTTTAAGAGTGTGTGATAGAATACACTCTGTGCTGAAATTCTTTACGTCCCAGTGGAACGGCAGAATAGCAGCGGTAAAGGTTTTGTGAACAGAAGTTTTACACCTCGGCATTAAAGCGATGGGATTTAGGGAGACGCCAGGAGGGAGAAGAAAACCCCTTTGAAAGGCTTATTTATTTATTTATTTATTTTTAACGTGCATGGTGATATTGCATTGCTGCTCTGGAATGAAATGCCATTGCTTTGCTTCGGGTTGCAGAATGCTGCTCTTGCACTACTCCTTTTATAATTTAGTGCATTTTTTTTAAAAAGCCAGTGTCATCCATACAAACATCCAGGCTATTACACCATTTATATTTTACTTCCAAACCTAAAATTATCCACGTTTTACTAATTATAATGCACAGATGGCTCTCCCCGCACTCAGCAGTCATTTTTTTTCTCACCCTCCTCCCCCTGTACTTTGATTAATGACTTGCAGGCAGTTCTGACATATCCAAGGGTGTTGCCATGCTAGTTAGCCCTCGAATTCTTTTTCCCCCTGCGCTTTCAGACAGAGAAAATTAATATATCCGTGCCTGGCATGACCAGGCTGTACTCAATAGTCCCGAAAGTGTGGGGCTGCAATTCATGTAACTGTAATCTCCGGTCTTTTGTTTCCAGTTCAAAGTTGAGCAGTGGCTCAGGGACAGGAAGGACCTCCAGGCCAGGTAGGACTAGTGATCCACCCTGGTTCCTGTCTGGTTCTGACACTTTGGGCCGGCTGGCAGGCAACACCCTTGGGTAAGTGGCTGGCAGGGGGGCATTCAGAAGCCTGGCAGAAAAATCCTGACGTGTGTAATAATTCTTTTTTTTTTTTTTTTTTTTTTGTTCTTAACCGCCCTGTTAAGTGGAAAGGCTACCAGTAGAGTCAGGGTCCTGAAGAAACCCCAAGTGTTTGCAGTATTAACTGAGAAATAAGATGTTTAATGTAAAATATTTATTTAATTTTGTTATTGGTGTATTGTGAAAGAGATATCAAACTACCCCTTCCTCATAGATCTCATGTCGGAATGGCGATATTTAATCTGTGAGTTGTAAACCATTGTTAGCTCTATGTAGAAGATAAGACATCTGCTGCCATACATGTGTTAGGTTTTAGAACCAGAGAATCAGCCCCAAGATGTGCAGTAGGAACAGGAAAAAGTATTAAGAATAACAGGTGTAGACTAGTGGCGCTCTCCGCTATCCCTGACTGATGGCGTCCGTGTGTGTGTATATATATCTGTGTACAGGAGCCGCTGGAGTTCAGGAGTTGGTGGAGGTGGCGGGGGCAGCGGGGGCAGTGGTGGTGGAGGGACAGGAGGAGGCGGGGGCAGCGGTGGTGGGGGAGGAGGAGCCAGCGGAGGAGGTGGAGCATCTTCCGGTCGCTCAAGTGCCGCAGCACGTGACTCACGGAGACAGACCCGGGTCATCCGTACAGGCAGAGACAGAGGTTCGGGGCTGCTGGGGAGCCAGCCACAACCCGTCATTCCAGCATCTGTCATTCCTGAAGAGCTCATCTCTCAGGTAACACACACACAGAGAAAGAGAGATTTACAGTGATGGCACATGATCACATTACATTTGCTCATTTGTTAAAGTGTAAAGCGAAGGCGTCCGTCTTCCGTAGTCTGATGTGTATTATTATTTTTAGGCCCAAGTGGTTCTGCAAGGCAAATCAAGAAGCGTCATCATCCGCGAGCTGCAGCGCACCAACCTGGATGTTAACCTGGCTGTGAACAACCTGCTGAGCCGAGATGACGAGGACGGCGACGACGGCGACGACACGGCCAGCGAGTCTTACCTACCTGGAGGTGAAACATCTTAAAGAGAAACAAAATCCCAAATTTATTAAAAACTTTTATACATCATGTAGGTCTTTGCACGTCAAAACGCTCTGTCGTTATTACAAGGTTCTTCGTGAAGCAAAATAAAATTAATAAATCCACCCGGAGACGATATTGTCGCGCATTTTTTACGTGTGAAAACGATGGTGAGTACGGAAGTAATTTGCATATGAGTGAACAGTGGGTTATACCATTTGTCCATGTAAACGAGCCAGTGATTGTCTGATGTATGTAAACGCAAGTTTTGTGTGTTGTGTGTATTTGTGCCTAGGCCTGATTTTATTTCGATGTTCATTAGTTCATTTTTGACTCGTCAGTTTAGTATCTGTATACTGTTATTATTGCCGTTAACTTTTCTTGTACGAACTGAGGGATTCGCGCCCTGTTCTTACGATTTTTGCACTTTTGCGTGAGCAGATAGCATCGCCGCTACATCCTCTACAGTTCACCTGACCACCGAAGGGCAACACACAATCAGTCACACCTAGTGTCAATTTGGATCCTTCAGTTAGCCTAGTCCTTTTTAGACTGTGGGAGAAAACCGGAGTACCTGGAGGAAACCCACGCAAGCACAGGAAGAACATGCAAGCTCCACACAGAAACACCTGAGCCCAGGACCTTCTTGCTATGACGTGAACGTGCTAAACACACTGCCACCGTGCCGTGATCAGTACAAGTGCATTGATAAAATTGTAATATGCAGCTTGCAGCTATGTGAGGAACATTACCACACAAAAAAAAAAAAACATCTGACCAATCGGAATTGAGATTTCAGGAGCAATGTGGTACAAACCCAGTGTACATGCTGACCAATCAGAATTGAGATGTGTTCGAATCCAGCTGTGAACAGTGCGCTCTTTTGCAGAAGACCTGATGTCGCTGCTAGACGCCGACATCCACTCCGCACACCCCAGCGTCATCATCGACGCCGATGCCATGTTCTCCGAGGACATCAGCTACTTCGGCTACCCGTCCTTCAGACGCTCATCGCTGTCACGCCTCGGCTCTTCACGAGGTAATGGGCGAAACACGAATGCGCTCTGAGATAAGATCAGGGATTCTAGAGTCACGTGAAGTCCATATCAGTGTTAAATGATAGAAATCGGGAAAGAAAAACGTTTAGTAACAAAAGTAACAAAATCTGTGAGTTCGATGTGAGTTTTGTTAAAGTCTGGGTGTCGGCATGTGCTTATAAATTGTGTGTTTGTATTCATGACAGTGTTGGTATTATTAAGATTAATGATTCTTACTGTGTGACCTGTTAGTCATATTATGGAAGGAGCTTAACAGGAGCACCCAGAGCGCAAACCTACACCAAGCTAAGCATTCCCATATTTTCTCTTGGACGCACACCTCATTTTATTTTCTATGGTTTATGTATCGAGTCAGTGAAGTCATATTTTTCATAATGGATCCAAAAAAAAAAAAAGACACCACAGCCGCCCGTGACCGGGAGTCCATGGGAGCTAATTGACCGAGCTCTCACTGGAAGATGGCATACGCTCACCAGCCAACCATGGGTGTCTGTGAGCTTAGGGGGAGGATATCGCTTTTCCTCCGTGTTTTAGGCCGCCCCTAAATACACATGTGCAGCAGGTGGTAAAGAGCTAGGCGGCAGCATCACATGTCACGAAGGGAGCGTTTTTATGCTTGCGTCCCTCCTAGGTTGGTGGCGGTCGTGTGATAGGGAAGGCAATAATTGATGTGTTGGAATTGAATAGAACAAAAAAAATAAATTCTCAAAAAATTGTCATGGTAGCTAACGAGCATGTTACCATGACGACTTTGCTGCAGCCAAATTGTTACTCAGAGACTCCTCTCCTAAATCTTAGAACAAGGCCATTAAAATAAACCAGATGAAGTTACAAGGTTAGAGGTTTTTATTTTATTTATCAGCACATGTCTACATTTGTGTGTGTTTGTGTTTGTGTGTGTCGTCCACGCCGCTGCATGGTCCCAGACGTTTCCTGTAATGAGCCCTCTGAGAAAGGCCCTGATGTGGGAGATTCTGTAGCCTGAAATCTCTAGAAGTGTCCGTCGGTCTTTACTGGACACCTCCAACAACCAGCCGAACGAGTTCCTACCATTTAAATCCACATAATGCAGTCCGGAGGTTTGGACAGCCGCTGTGGTAATCGACCGTGAAGCAAATGGATCTAATTAAACGGGAGTAATCGTGGCTGGAGAGAGGAAAGGGTGTCAAGTAAAGATTCGGCAAAGAAAGATCAAGTAGACTCAGGATATGCCTTTTTTTGATTGACCGTATTTTCCGGATTATAGAACGCACGCTCGTCCTAGTGCGCCACTTGGGTATCGCAGTCACGTTGGTGTAGCTCACACGCGTAGACGTGGCGGCTACTCCGGCACGTGCCGGAACAGCTGTGGTGACTTACCATTGCTAAACATACTCTTCGCCATTAAGCATGGATGAACATGTAGACAGTACAAGACGTCTGAATTATGGGATGTTTAAGTGCGTCAGGAAAGGTGAACACGTACAGCTAGAAGAAGAAGAGTCAGCACACAAAGAAAATGGATTATTGTCCTGAAGATACGGTCCTGCTCTAATTATCTTTATTATAATTTTTTTTATGTCTTTTGTAGTAAATTAGTACCAAGTTTATTTATCTGTTTCATTACAAGGGTCTTTCCCAGAGAGTGGCTTATGTGTATCCCACTGGTGTGACCCTATTGCATACCAGTTCTCCTTCTTCCCTTAGAGCGCGACTCTGAGCTGCTGCGCGAACGCGAGTCCGTGCTGAGGCTCCGCGAGAGGAGATGGCTGGACGGCGCATCCTTCGACGCGGAGCGCGGCTCCACCAGCCGGGACGGAGAACCGAGCCTGGACAAAAAGAGCGTCCCCCTGCAGAGCCCCGTCACTCTCGGAGAGGAGCTGCAGTGGTGGCCTGATAAGGTGAGATGTGTCATATATTAACATCAGGTCCCGGATTTTATTTTAAGACCTCCTCCCCTGGATGTTTATCCCAAATATGGCTTCAGAGGAACTATTCAGTGTATTGTGATGCATGTTGTGTATCATGAAGACGCTGCCGTTGTTTTCCTCGCTCACTCCTACCTCTTACTGCCTCTGCAGCGTTATATAACATCCTTCCTCCAAATGTGAAGTCGTAAGCATATGTGTTGCTATCATACCGGGAATTTCATCCAGTGTATTTTTTTTATTTTATCCCACCGTGTCATGGTACTAAGTAACGATAGATTAGTGTGTGTGTGTATTTGTAAAGCAGGTTTTTATATTAGAACTTGTGCTAGAACATGATGAAGATACCAGATGAAGGAATTCTCCTTTGATGATGCGTTTACTTTCTGCTCATACAGGATGGCGTGAGGTTCGTGAGTATCGGGGCGATGTTCTCAGAGCTCATGGCCGTCAGCTCCAAAGGCGAACTTTATCAGTGGAAATGGAACGAACCAGAACCTTACAGAAACTCACAAGTAAGTAAGAGCCACATGGCAAATCACAGCTGTTTGGAGGGGAAGCCAGGATGTTCGGCGACGTCTATAACCGAACAGTGCAGGAGATTCACTGAGAAACTTTCTGTAGCTAAGCAGTAAAAAAATCCTGTCATGGAGTGATGAGAGAAAAGAATTTGTTGGCCCCTACTTCCTTTCTTCCTTCCTTCCCTCCTTCCCTCCTTCCTTTCTTTCTTCCTTTCTTCCCTTCTTCCCTCCTTCCCTCCTCTCCCTTCCTTCCTTTCTTCCTTCCCTCCCTTCTTTCTTCCCTCTCTCCCATGTTCTTTCCTTCCGTCCCTCCCTTCTTCCTTCCTTTTTTCCTTTCTTCCTTCCTATTAATATCTTAATTTTAGGAATTGACTGGCATTATTTTTATTTTAACCTATTTAGCTCATCACTCACTCATTAACCGCTTAATCCTGTTAAGGTTGCCAGCATCTCAGTCGACTCAGGGTGAAGGTGGGGTACACCAGGAACAGCTCATCAGACCATCACAGGGCAACACCCATAACCATTCACACACTCTCACTTATGCCTACGGGCAATATGGAACAGCCAGTCAGCCTACTGTGCCTGACAGGGGTCTGTGGGAGGAAACCCACACAAGCATGGGGAGAACATGCAAACTCCACACAAACGCCCTCACCGAGCCCCAGACTCGAACCCAGGACCTTCTTGCTTCGCGTGAGGCGGACGTTCCAGCCACTAGTCCACCTTTCCGCCGGAATTTTTTTTTAGCTGTCTGCATGATTTATATTGGTTGACTGGTCTTTACGCTGCAATGTGAAATGTTACTGTGTATATTTGAGTGCTGATATTTTCCTTTTTTTTTTTTTTTTTCCTCCCCCAGAATCCCTCTATTCATCACCCTCGTGTGTCCTTCCTCGGTCTGACCAATGAGAAGATCACGCTCTTGTCCGCTAACAGTATTCGGGCCACGGTGGCTACAGAGTCCAACAAGGTCAGAGATTTTTCCTGCAGTGTTGAAAAGAATTGCTATGCAGCGGACTAAAGCTGTCTGTCTGTGTGTGTGTGTGTGTGTGTGTGTGTGTGTGTGTGTGTGTGTGTGTGTGTGTAGGTGGCCACATGGGTGGATGACACTCTGAGTTCAGTGGCATGTAAACTGGAACACGGCGCTCAAACGTTCCCGGAGCTGCAGGGTGAACGAATCGTGTCTCTACATTGCTGCTCTCTATACTCCTGCGCTCAGCTTGAGACCAGCCTCTACTGGTGGTTCGTCACTCGCTCCAGTCACCATCACACCCTCTCGCTGTCATGTTTCCTAACTTTTTCTTTACTACGTCCTTGCTGTTTTTTTCTAACATTTTTATATCGTCTGATCCTTTCTTTCTGTCTCCCTTTCTTTATTTCTTTCAAGCCTTTATGGTTTTCTTTTACTTTTTATTTTATTTCATTCTCTTTTTTGTTTTTTTTTCCCTCTTCTTTCTCTGCTTCTTTGAAATTTTTCCTTTCTTATTAGCTCTCACATGTAAATGAAGAGCTGTAAGGATTCGCGTGCCAAAAGCAAAGTCGTCATCTACACCTTTTACTTGATGCTGCTTGAAACCACCAAGCGGATTTATTTAGAATTTTACACTAAGAATGTGCTGAAAAGCGTAAGGGGAAATTTGGTAATGTTTTTTCCCTAATAAAAAAAACTAAAACAAAAAAAAACAGTAGAAATTGTTTTTAAAACAATGCAAAGAGAAATAATAATGAATCTGTGACATCCCCTGCTCAGAATTTGCTCAAATCAACATTTGAGCGTGTGACCGGATATATATCCATGTGAGCGCTACACCTCTCTGTCCATCTTTCTTTTTTACATTTTAGCCACTTAATCCAGATTACAGTCACACCTATCTTGACCAACTCTGGGCGAAGGCGGGGTACACCCTGAACAGGTCGCTAGACCATTGCAGGGCAAACACGCATAAATCTATTCACTGTCCTACTTGGGGGTTATTTTTAGCAGCCACTTTGCATACTGTGCATGTTTTTGGACTGCGTGAAGAAACTGGAGTACCCGGCGGAAACCCCACACAAGCGAGGGAAGATCATGCAAACCCCACACTGAAACGCCCGAGCCCAGGAATCGAACCCAGGACCTTCTTTGCTGTGAGGCAGACGGTTCTAATAACTTTGTCACTGTGCCGCCCGCCTTAACTTTCTATTTATTTATTCATTCGTTCATTCGTGTGCCATTTTTCTTGTCGTTCCTTTTAAAAAAATTTTTATTTTTATTGTTATGTTTATTTTTTGTTTCTTTGACTTTTTTCCTTTGGTCCCCCGCTCCCTCCCTTTTCAACCCCTTCCCTCAACCGGACCAGGACCTGGCCACTTGAATTAATGCTTCCAAATAAGAATACATTTTGATAGTGGAGTATTATTCATCCTTCCTTCATCTTCCTTTTCTTTTCTTCATTACGTTTTTTTTTTGTCGGCCTGCGTTTGCGCCACAGAGCAGTGTTGGGCACTTGAGGATCCGAGCTAAAGCCGTGTGTAACTGCCGCCTCTTCTCCGCAGGGGCGTCGTACCTTTCAGCCAACGCAAAAAGATGCTTGAAAAGGCCAGGGCTAAGAACAAGAAACCCAAATCCAGCGCCGGAATTGCCTCCATTCCCAACATTACAGTGGGCACTCAGGTATGAGAGAGGCACTACATACCGATTTGGGGAAATCAGATGTTGGCAGTAGAGCTGTTTGATACTGTCGAATCCTGTTTGTCTGCTGATTTATCCCCCTCCCTTGTGCTTTCGTAGGTGTGTTTGAGGAACAATCCCCTGTATCACGCAGGCGCCGTGGCCTTCTCGGTGAATGCCGGCGTCCCCAAGGTGGGCGTCCTGCTCGAGTCGGTGTGGAACATGAACGACAGCTGCCGCTTCCAGCTCCGCTCTCCAGAAAGCCTGAAGAGCATGGAGAAGAGTGCCAAGGCTCAGGAGACCAAGTACGACCTGTGATACAATGTTCTTTCACCGACCTCAGTGTTGCTGAGATCTGGACAAAACTGTTGGGGGTTTTGATGGTTCTGTTTGTTCAACAGGGCGGAGATCAAACCTGAAATGGTCAAAACAGAGATGGGTCCCCCGCCGTCTCCGGCCTCTACGTGCAGCGATACCTCCTCTATCGCCAGCAGTGCCTCTTTGCCTTATAGTACGTACTCCGTCACGCAGATTGTGTGTCCAAAACATTCTGTTGTTTCATGTCTACTTACTCAGAATACAGAAAGCCCCGCCCCTTCATTAGGAAAGATAAGATCATCATGATGAGATCATCAACATCAAGGGGAATTTAAAGATGTTGGTGTGATGTGGTCCTGTCCACATTCTACCAGCACACATTGACTTCTTTCCCGGTTATATCCATACTCTTTCTGCTTCCTGTTCTTTATAAAGCACTTGGTGGGAAGGCTGAGAGTAGTGCTAGTTAGGGTGCATGATCGAGAGGTTGCGGGTTCAAATCTCAATTGGACCCCCCCCTCCTGTCCATCCAGCGGTGTAAACGGGTACTTGGAAGGTAACCTGTGATAGACTGGCGTCTCCTCCAGGAGGAGTTTCACGCTACAGAGACCAAGATAAGTTCCTGCCGTGATGTGCCTCTACACCTAGGTGTAAAAAGCCCAGGAGAATTAAAGAGTTGAAATCGGTAGTAAATGTGAAAATGTTTATTATTGGCAGTAATTTAACTCATCTAGCCATAGGATCGCTGAGCTTGTGCCATGGTGATGGGACGTCTGTCAGGTGTCCATCCACAATTTTGAGTGCTTCTCCCTTATTTCTTGCCTTATTCTGATTTGTTTTATCTGATATTCTGATGTCCTTTTACAATCCTCCCACCCCCCCATTCATCACATACAGTACGCCGCTCATTATTACAATCCTGTAATACTCGTCCCTATAAATAATTAGTTGAAATCCTGTACTTGCTGAAGATGATGTCAGTGACGTTCTGTTAAAGGAGGGTCATGTGAAAGAGCATGTCTTGTGTCTTTCGCTAGTGTGTGGAACTAAGGTGTCATTTAAAAAAAAAAAAGTGTCCTAGCACTTTAAGAATATATTAGGATGTTTTCGATAAGGTGCGAAGCGGCACTGTGATTTTCGTGTTACAGAAAGTATTCATGTATTAATTAGTCATTTATCCAACTGGCCTTCTCGAAACCAGCTACAGATTTAAAAAGACCAAATAATCTGATAAAAATGCCAAAAGAAGAAACATGGGCTGTGTTCCATTACTCAGTATGGACTGATGTTGGTTCACTACCTACTGTTGGCCCTCCTTTCTACTGTAGAACACTCTGGTACCGTGCAAGCGATTACTACTACGCACAAAGCTCGGACCAAAGCTTCCGGCCACTGTTTGTTACCGCAAGGGACCCAATCTTTGGATATCGAGTGTCTCCTGATATTCTGGGATATCTTTAAGTGTGGTATGGTACCTTTTACATACTTGAGGTTCAGTTTGACATCCAGGTAACTTTTGAAGTATTCAGACGCAGTAGGGGAAAGGATAGGGAAGATGAGGCGGTTTTGCCGGAGGTTGTAATTAACATGCTTTCTCACGTGTCCTTCGCTGTGCTGCAGAGCGGAGGCGCTCCACACCGGCGCCAAAAGAGGAAGAGAAGGTCAACGAAGAGCAGTGGCCTCTGCGTGAGGTCGTGTTCGTGGAGGATGTTAAAAATGTCCCCGTCGGGAAGGTAGGTGATGCTGCAGGATCGATGATGTGGAGGCTAAATATAGTAATAAGCACTGTGACAGCATGACTTGTGTTAATTGTAATAATCTTTAATAATTTGGAAGTATTTTGGAGAAAAGGGCAGTGATTTTTCAGGATTTTCTGATGTTTGTTAGCAGTTAGAGTTAGCATGTTATCCCAGGGCTTGAGCGGGTTTCCTCCGGGTACTCCAGTTTCCTCCCACAGTACAAAGGCGTGCACTTTAGGCTAATTGCTTTTTCCAAATTGCCCCCAAGTGTGAGTTCATAGAAGTCAATGCAAGTTAATTTTGTTATAACCTTTGAATAATTGTGTAGTAAATGAATTAGTGTACGCTGTCATTGAATTTCTATACATTTTGTGATGGTCTTACGTGTACTGTGCATGTAGCTCATGGAATACTGTGACCTGTTCTTGTGTACGTGTTTGTGTTTTCTCTCATGTTGACGCCACGTTCGCAACAAATCTCTCTTTTGAACTCAAGGTGCTAAAAGTCGATGGTGCATATGTTGCTGTGAAATTTCCAGGGACGTCGAGCAGCGTGAGCAGCCAGAGCGCAGCTCCCACTGACTCTGACCCGTCCTCACTCCTGCAGGACTGCAGGCTGCTCCGAATCGATGAGCTACAGGTACCGTGTGTGTGTATATGTGTATACACTGCCTTGCAAAAGTATTCACCCCCTTGGCCTTTTACCTGTTTTGTTACATTACAGTCTGTAATTTAAATGTTTTTTTAATCTGATGGAACTGCACAAAATAGTTTAAGTTGATGAAGTGAAATAAGAAAAAAATATATTTAAAAAAAGTTTTTAAAATAAATTTTTTTTTTTGCATATGTATTCACCCCCTTTGCTATGAAGCCTCTCAAAAGTTAGATAAGTCAAAAATAACAGTACTACAGTTTCATCCCGACAAGCCTGTTTCATGGTTGCCCACTCAAATCCCCTGATGGAGTGGGCAACCACG
>JAOUQZ010000025.1:12961728-12979466 GCA_028564935.1 Neosilurus hyrtlii
TTCATCCCGACAAGCCTGTTTCATGGTTGCCCACTCAAATCCCCTGATGGAGTGGGCAACCACGAAACAGGCTTGTCGGGATGAAACTGTAGTACTATTATTTTTCCCACATACAATATATATACATACATATATACACACACACAGACACGTGTGTGTGTGTATACGCATGCTACCACATGTATGCAGGCATACAGACAGTACGTGTGTGTGCTAGTTTGGAATGAATGTGCCGGTGCTTAACGTCGTCTTTTTTGTTCTTTAACAGGTTGTTAAAACTGGTGGAACTCCTAAAGTTCCAGATTGTTTTCAGCGCACACCGAAAAAACTATGTATTCCAGAGAAAGCTGAAATTTTAGCTGTAAATGTTGACTCCAAAGGCAAGTAACACAATTTTTTTTTTATTTATTTTAAGTAGACCAACATTGATTTCAGTAATGTGATTTATAGCATGCTAATGTTTATACCATTTAATCAGTAATTCGTATTACAGCTGTAAGTTAATAGGAGGCTCTAGATCTGCCACACAGGGCAAATCAGTAACTGCAGTTCCCTCTGCAGACCAGCGTGATCCGTCAGCTTTAACGTTAGCAAATCATTAGTTAGCAGATAATGAGGTACATTTTCTGAACAGATAAAGTTAGGGTTGGTAACGTTTTAGCTGAATACATAAACTTTTATATTTGTTATAATGATTTTTTTATACCCTGACAGTGATCAGTAACTGATGAGATCTGAAAAAGGTCCAGAGAAATCCGTCATGCTGACCAATCGCTGCCTCATGGCCCTCTGGGAAACCTAATAATATTCAATAAAATGTCTATTCGCCCCTTTGTGACCCTACCGTCCATGAACCTGCTGTCAGAGAATATGTGTGTGTGGGGTGGGGTGGGGTGGGGGAGGCACACCTTTATAAGGGCCTCCGACAGCAGTGGAGGGTTCAGCTGACCCCCTGAAGAGATGCTACTTTGAAATTTCGCTAGCTTTCCAGATTACCAACCTCAGCTTTAAAGCACATGGTTTTATTTTATTGCATTGTTCTCAGTAATGGGGTAAGAGCTTTTGAAATAAACCCAGTCAGAAGAGGCGTGGTCATATAAAGGCATGGCCATTACTCATTTCATTGCTAATTATTATTATTACATTGCTATTATAATATACAACATTTTTGGTCCACTGTATTATTGATTAATTTCTACTATTTAAGAAATAGGCCATATTTATCTGCATGGGTTGTTAACTGAGTGTTTGCGTCTTCATTTAATGTGAATTCGTGTCTTCATCAGCTGCTTGTGTGTGTCCAACATAGGAGTCCATGCTGTTCTCAAAACAGGAAGTTGGGTTCGGTACTGTATATTTGACTTGGCTACCGGCAAAGCCGAGCAAGAGAATCATTTCCCAACGAGTAACCTGGCTTTTCTGGGCCAGAATGAGCGTAATGTGGCCATCTTCACCGCTGGGCAGGTAAAGAGCTTTATTAATGGAGTGTTATTAAAATCCGTGTGCCATGGTATCGAATATGATTAGCACAAGACAAGGTGAAGGTCAATGAAAGCCAACCACTAGGAATACAAATCATTACAGAATATTCAAATCAGATCTAAAAGTCTTGTAGGTGTGAATTAAATGAGAGTCAGAACAAATGGAAAACTTGAAGGTTTGAGATGTGTTAGCTTTTATTGTGGCTGGTGTATTGAAGCGCATGCACGATCTGTTACTTCTGTCTGTCACTATTGTCCCCGACTCCCCCCAGCTTAATTTTTAAATTGTCACTAATTAACATGTCATTTTGTGTACAGGAGAGCCCCATCATCCTGCGGGACGGCAATGGCACTCTTTACCCAATGGCCAAAGACTGTACTGGTGGCATCCGAGACCCTGATTGGCTGGATCTGCCACCTATCGCTAGTTTGGGAATCGGAGTTCACTCGCTTGCCAACCTGCCTAATAACTCCACAATCAAAAAGAAAGCTGCCGTCATCATTATGGCAGTAGAGGTACGTTTTGTGTGTGTGTGTGTGTGTGTGTGTGTGTGTGTGTGTGTGAGGCTAATTGGGCTTGTAAACTTCCCTTTTTGCATGCATTTATGTACATTTCAGAAGCAGACCTTGATGCAGCATGTGTTGCGCTGCGATTACGAAGCATGCCGGCAGTACCTGGTAGGTTTAGAGCAGGCCGTGCTCTTAGAACAGAACCCTCACGCTCTCGGCGCTCTGCTGGGTCACCGGTGCGACGGAAACAGGAACCTCCTGCACGCCTGTGTCTCGGTCTGCTTCCCCATCAGCAACAAAGAGACCAAAGAGGAGGAAGGTCAGTGAAATGAATGAGTATGGGAGAGTAGGATGATGAGAAAGTTATAAATGAATTAAAATTCCGAAGCTCTGTGCCGTGTTTCAGAAGCCGAACGCTCGGAGAGGAACACGTTCGCCGAGAGGCTGTCTGCAGTCGAAGCCATCGCCAACGCCATATCTGTGGTGTCCAGTAATAGCTCGGGGAACAGGACTGGATCGTCCAGCAGTCGCAGGTAAAGGGAGAGGAGACTGTGCTCCATTATAAGTGTATGAAATATGAATGAATTTTTTTTTTTTTGATTTAGCACCTTGTGATCTTATCACAGCTGTCTTATTTCAGTGAACTGGTTCTCACAGTCACAATCTCTCTCTCTCTCTTTTTATTTTTGTTTTTATTTATTTATTTATTTTTGTGTAGCCTCCGCCTCCGAGAGATGATGAGGCGTTCACTCCGAGCTGCCTCGATGAGCCGCCACGAATCGGGCCCTTCCTCCAGTGACCACCAAGACCCGGTGTCACCACCCATCGCCCCACCTAGCTGGGTGCCGGACCCTCCGCCCATGGATCCTGGTATGCGTGTTCACGCAGTCCATCAGTATTGTGCTCAGTGATGACCCCAGTAGGGTCTAACATCGGTCTCCACAGTCTCTAACCTCCTACGAATCCCTCTCCTCTGATAGACGGTGACATTGATTTCATCCTGGCCCCTGCAGTTGGATCGCTCACTACGGCGTCTTCGGGTCCCAGTCAAGGTCCGAGTACATCCACCATCCCGGGTGAGACAGAACGCAAAGTATCCGCCGTCTCAGCTATTCCACCATGTTTATATGTAATTCGAAAGAGAAAAGATGTACAGTGCGTTTGTCTTTAATGAATGAGTGATTATCTCCGGGGCCAGGCAAGGAAGAATGGAAGACGTTTAATTTTTTTCCTTAGGTTCAGTGACTTAAGATTTTAGTCAACTAGCAAAGCAGTTGAGTTTTTAGGTTTAACACTAGGTGACTGTCTGGAGTTTATTACAGCTGTTCGACTCACATCACATCGCAGCAGCTGCTACGAGTTCACTCGACTCAGCGTAATGTTTCACTTGCACCTCCTAACCAATCACTGGTCCCATCTGCTCGTCCAACCCACTCACTTTCCTTTTAGAGTCATTGCAGGTTAGAAGTATTAAAAGCGAGCAAATAGTTTCTTTTAGGGTATTGTAGTAGTTTAAAGGACGCAGCCCTCTGGCATGCTTGGGGGGGGGTCATGGCTCTGAAAATATTGTCGTTACATCACGGCTTAACAATCTAATACGAATATAACTGTTCTGTCTATTCCTACTCTATTCTAATGTAACTGTTCTTGTAGGCCCGTCGTCTGAGGCATCCGTGGTGGAAAGCAAAGACCGCAAGGCCAACGCCCACCTAATTCTCAAGCTGATGTGTGACAGCGTCATCCTCAGACCTCATCTCCGGGAACTGCTTTCTGCAAAGTATATCTGCCTTTGTTTACTTAACGTCAGTGGGACTAAAGTAAAACTTGAGTGCTTCATAAATAGGGCAGGAGTGGGTCAGTGGATAAGACTCATGGTCTTAGGTTCAAGCCCCAGAGTCACCAATGTACCACTGCTGGGCCCCTGAGCCAAAGCCCTTAATTCCCATCTGCTCAGTTGTATAAATGAGATACAACGTATGCTGCTGTGGATAACAGTGCCTGCCAAATGCCATAAACGGCAATCTAAATAAGAGTTTTGTAAATGTTAGTTGATTAATATTTAAATAAAAATAGCCTAAATATGAAATAGACGTGAATCTGTTCAATTTTGTTTCGGATGAATATGGATGTGAGGCTGAGAAAGGTATCTGTATGTGTGTATTGCTATGCAGGGACGCACGAGGCATGACTCCTTTTATGCTAGCTGTCAGCGGGAGGGCGTACCCTGCAGCCATTACTGTCCTGGAGGCAGCCCAAAAAATAGCCAAGGGTGAGTGAGGTGTTTTTTTTTTTAATTGTTTTATTTTAATTTTTGAAAATTATTTTAAAATTTATTTGTAATTTTTTTTAATATAATGTTATTGTTTGTTACTGAGCTTCCTGGCTCCTTGTTTTGTGACCTGAAGGAGAGGCCAGCATTGGGGACAAGGACGACGTGAACTCTGTGTTTATGGAAATGATCTGTCCTGCGGGGACAAACCCCGATGACTCGCCGCTGTACGTGCTGTGTTGTAACGACACCTGCAGCTTCACGTGGACAGGAGCGGAGCACATCAACCAGGTGAACACAACCCTGACAGTGTTGAACAGGGTGCCGACGAGAGAGGATGTGAAACATGTTCATGTTTTCTTTCTCTTTAATCTTATTTACGGCAGTGTGTAGGATTTATTTAAAAATGTCAAAATGAGCACACCAGCCATGTGCTGGACCTCAATGTGTGGTGTTTTACACTCTGTGTGTGTGTGTGTGTGTGTGTGTGTGTGTGTGTGTGTGTGTGTGTGTTTAGGACATCTTTGAGTGTAGGACATGTGGTCTGCTGGATTCTCTGTGCTGCTGCACAGAGTGCGCCAGAGTTTGCCACAAAGGCCACGACTGCAAGTGAGTACACGCTTTTATTCATCCAGATGTCTATATGAGACGAGGCTAGTTTAGTCTTTTTTGGGCTTCGAAGTGTGTGTGTGTGTGTGTGTGTGATTCTGAAAATGACACTTGGGTCTGAGAGTGTTTTTAGTGCAGAGAGGTTTATTAAATATGAGCATGTTGCTGCATATTTGTGGGTGTACATGTATTGTTTAATTATGATACAGCTGTTATTGTGTGTGTGTGTGTGTGTGTGTGTGTTTAGGCTAAAGAGAACATCTCCCACTGCGTACTGTGACTGCTGGGAGAAGTGCAAGTGCAAAACCCTGATCGCCGGGCAGAAAGCAGCACGACTGGACCTGCTCTATAGGCTTCTGACCACCACTAACCTAGTGACGAGTCCCAACAGCAGGTGTGTTGATCCCGTCTGTTAAACAGTCAGCTCACTTTTTAAACTTGGGGCACCGAGAGAGGGGGTTTAAAGTGAAACCTGTAAGATTTTTGGATTTTGAATAAGCGCATGTACAGAAGCATGGGCCGCCACATTGGAGCGCATTTTTGACTGAGGCACTTTGCTCGTAGACTCTTCAGCTATGAAGGACCCTTCGGTCCCAAAGCTGCTTTCTCTAACCATTATGCCACGGTTGCCCCCAAATAAATCACTTGATAAATCACAGGTTTATACAAATCTCTTTGTACTCTTGTTATTTTTTTGTACTTTTTAATATTTTAAAGGTCGAGTCTTGTGTATAATATGTAGTCATGTTTTTGTTGCTAATAGTTCATGGTGATGAAAAATCAACCCTTTCAGTCCCAGCATTTATCACAGCTGTGTGTACTTGAGTTCAGTTTGGTGTTTCCCGGCTCCTTAATACCCACAGCTGCCAAACAGACACGACTAGGTCAAGTCAGGTCACATGGGTACATGAAACGTCACACACAGGACTCATGTGGAAGTGTAAACATGTCCAGTATGATTGAAAACAGTCCTCACTCGCGAAAAAAGGGGAAAACTGGAGATGTATACTCAATGGCATTTTGTAGAAACCATTTTTTTATCTACATACTTTCTTTAGCAAGTAAGATTTAACATATTTAATCGTACTCACGTCCCACGTAAGACTCGAACTTTAAGTTGTCAGAAGTCTTCAGGGCAGACGGGCTTGTGGGTTCTCAGTAATAGTAACAGTTTTTTTTTTTTTTTTTTTGGGGGGGGGTGATGGAACTAATGTGACTAAAGTGGTTATATGTGAGTGATAGCAGGAGCAGATGTTTTACAGATGTTCCACAATATTAAATATGACTATAAATGAATAAAGGTATGGTGTGTGTGCAAAAGGAACAATGGTTTGGTACCTACTGGTTTTGAAAAAATTATTAATTTCAGTGGGACGCATCACATTACCTCATTGAACATATTGCTTGTCCAACTTTTTTCCTACCTTTTATTTGTAATTGGCCAAGCAGTGTGTTTGACATCATCTCACTGGTGAAATGCTCGTTGCACGTCTCAAACCCCCCCACCCCACGTGCTCACACTAGAAATAAAATTCAAAATTCAATTATTTGATATTCCTCTTTGCTCTATCCCTCTTATATCATTTTTCCTAACTTCCGCTTTCTCTCTCTCTCTCTCTCTCTGTCCCTGCAGGGGTGAGCACATCTTGCTGTTCCTGGTGCAGACTGTTGCACGGCAGAGTGTGGAGCACTGTCAGTACAGGCCTCCCCGTATCAGAGAAGACAGGAACCGTAAGGCTGTTAATGCAGAAGGTATCCACAAACTCGCAATCCTCAAAACAAAACTTTTTTTTTTTTCAAATAAATAAATGGGGCGGCTCAGCCTTCCCAGAATCGCATTGATTACTACGTGCTAGCTAACTGTGCCTCAGAGTCGTATTTAGGACGTCCACCTCATAGGAAGAAGATCCTGGGCCTGGGTGTTTCAGTGCAGAGCTTGCATTTTGTCCCCATGCTTGCGTGAGTTACCTCCGGGTACTCTGGTTTCCTCCCACAGTCTAAAGGCATGCCAAAGACATTAGAATCAATGGCTGCTTCATATTGCCCCTGAGTGTGAGTGCGAATGGTTTTGTGTGAGTGTTGGCCCTGCGATGGTTAGGGGTACACCACCTTCACCTTCTTTGGCTCAGATAGGCGCCAGCCTTCCTACGACCCCAGTAGGATTAAGTGGTTCGGGAAATGAGTGAGAGATGGTCGGGGGGCCTATTAGGGTTTATTCCATTGGAATACCTACATGAAAACACAACAGATACTAAATAACTAAATAATATAAAAAAAACCTGCAGTTTCACCTTAGAGTTTAAAAATCTGTGGTGTGGGGTGTCACCGGATGTTGCAGATTGTGTTTCCTAACAGTGTGGGGTGTCAGGACAGGCAGAAAAGTAGTTTTACACTGGCGCAAAGGATTCTGGGTAGACTATTGCATAATTAAAATTAAACCAAAGTGCTAAACTAGGATGTAGTGATGATGGATTAAAGAACCTGGGAACAAATGTAAATTATTTTAACTTTTCAGTTAATTTAATCTAGAGTTTCATGATTCTCTCTCTCTCTCTCTCTCTTTCAAGACTCAGACATGCCTGACCATGACCTCGAGCCGCCACGCTTCGCTCACATGGCTCTAGAGCGCGTGCTGCAGGACTGGAACGCACTTAAGTGCATGATTATGTTTGGCTCACAGGAAAACAAAGATCCGTAAGTGGCTCATCTCTCCCAGAACCTCTACCTGTCACATGGTGACACCCTGACACATACTAATGAGACATTTTGAATGGTTTTTACAATGAAGTTCAGCTGTACTGGCTGCGTGAAGCTGAAAATGATAGCTTAACTTCCCAGAAAACAGTCCTGTGAGTCAGGAAAAGGGGATTTTATCAGATATTTTAAAAGTACAATGTGTAATTTAGTGATGTCTAGCGGCATCTAGTGGTGCGGTTCCAGGTTGCAACCAACTGAAATTTTTATTCAAGCATGGCGGTGCAAGATGGCGGCCTCTGTGAGATGGGACCCGCTTCCCATTTAGATATAAACAGCTTATTCTGAGATTTTTAAATATGATTATGCATAAATTAAAACTTAATTGATGTACTCAATCTCTGATAATTAGTGTTAAAAAAAAAAGTTACACACCGTACCTTTAAATTATTTCAATAAAATGTCATAGGAAAGGCCAGTCCGAGAATTGAGGCTAGTGGTGTAGTGATTAGGGTACTTGGATTATGAACTTATGAGAGGTTATGGGTTTGAGACCCTGTTAGACCCCCTCTGTGCTTAGACGCCTGGGCTTGGTGCCTCTGTCCACCCAGCAGTATAAATGGGTACCAGTAAAAATACTGGGAAGGACTAGCGTCTCATCCAGAAGGAGTTGAACTCTCAATTCATGGTACAGGAGCTGGGATAAGCTCAGGGTGTGATGAGCCACTAGGCTCAGGTGTAAAAAGCATTATTGTATTTTCGCCGATGGATAGATAACAGATGAAGGAATGTATTTACGTCTAAAATGGTGTTCAGGTCTCACTCCCATCCTAAATATCTCGTTTGCATTCGTTTTGTAGACTGAGTGCGAGCAGTCGGATCGCTCATCTCTTGCCGGAGGAACAGATGTACCTGAACCAGCAGAGTGGTACAATCAGGCTGGACTGCTTCACTCACTGCCTCATCGTCAAGTGCAATCCAGACCTTCCTGTGAGTCTCACACACGAATAACTTGCACCCATATGGCCCAGGCTTTGCAGGAGTAGCATGTGGTTTTGGTTGTGAGATCTCGTGGGCTCATGCTGTAAGACAGGATTGATTAATGATCTTGTGTGTTGTACAGTTTATCGACACACTGCTGGGAACACTGGTGAAGGAACTGCAGAACAAATACACCCCAGGTCGCAGAGAAGAGGCCATCTGCGTCACGCGACGCTTCCTGCGTTCGGTCGCCAGGGTTTTCGTCATCCTTAGTGTAGAGATGGCGTCATCCAAGAAGAAAAAGTAAGGGGATAAAGTTGATGGAAGTAATATTCTTAAAATTATAGTAGATAGAAATATTTTACAAGGTCTCGAACTGTTTCTCATCGCGTGCGTACTGCTTCTTCTTCATCCTGCAGTAACTTCGTCCCGCAGCCCATAGGGAAGTGCAGGCGTGTGTTCCAGGCGCTGCTGCCTTACGCCGTCGAGGAGTTGTGTAACGTAGCCGAGTCTCTGATTGTGCCGGTGCGCATGGGCATCGCCAGACCGACGGCACCGTTTACGCTGGCCAGCACAAGCATCGACGCCGTGCAGGGCAGCGAGGAGCTTTTCTCTGTGGAGCCGTTACCCCCGCGGCCCTCACCCGATCAGTCCAACAAGTGGGTCTCTCTCTCCCCCCTACCACACACATACACGCACACACTGATGGTGTCAACATGTTTAAGATGACCATGTTTCCCACCATTTGTTCTCCAGTTCCAGCCAATCAGCTTCCTCTTACATCATCAGAAACCCTCAGCCACGCCGCAGCAGCCAATCACAGACGGCACGGGGACGAGACGAAGAACAGGACGACATCGTGTCTGCTGATGTTGAGGAGGTCAGGAACTCATTCCATAAGCTACACACGTTATTATTTATTTTTTTTTTTTATGCACCACAGTACGTTTTGCACTAATAACCGATCTTGGGCGTGTCCAGGTGGAGGTTGTAGAGGGGGTCGCTGGGGAGGAAGATCACCATGACGACCAGGAGGAGCAGGGGGAAGAGCCTGCAGAAGCTGAGGGACAGCACGATGAACATGATGAGGATGGTAAAGATCTGATGTTCAGCGCATGCATCCATAAGGCATACGTGGCTGTTCGCTCATTCTTATCACACCTCTTTTCAGGAAGCGACATGGAGCTCGATCTGTTAGCCGCCGCTGAGACGGAGAGCGACAGCGAGAGTAACCATAGCAACCAGGACAACGCAAGCGGGCGCCGCAGTGTCGTCACGGCAGCCACGGCGGGTTCTGAAGCAGGTACCAAACGCAAATGTGAACGAAACCAAATGAGTCAGCATGACGTGAATTTTTTTACGCTAACTGGCGCCTGGATTTTTTTGATGTAGTATTAGATGCATTATAATAATAATAACCATTGCCCTTGAACGCACATCTTGAGATAGTGGGCCAAAATTTGTGTACGGATTGTTCCTTTGTGTTCATATTAATTCCTTAAGGGTGGTTTACTGCCTTTGGCTTACTACCCCACCCCCCACCCCCCCAAGAGATGTTTTACTACCTGATATAATTTTATAATTTTTTTTTCCTATGATGAAGCACAAGCATTTATCAGTGTTTAGTTCAATGGACACTTTCTCATTTACAGGAAGTAGGGTGTCCCTGGCATTTCCTTTGTTTGGTATGAGCTCCTCTTTCCTATGCTGCGTTTATTTATTTATCCCCCCCGCCGGGTCCAGTATGAAGTGTGCGCACCATTTTATCTTGCGAAAGATCACAGAAACGCCGTTTCCGCACACCCTGATTGGACTGACGAGCATGTAATGTTCAGTCAGGAAGTGCTGAAACAGAACCACTCAGCTGTTCCTAACAACAAAACAATATTAAAGCAAAATTTGCTGTAATTTCCAGGCTTTAAGATGAACAGTGTAAGCCAGATACATGTTCATTAAGTTACCAGGCATTTTAAAAAATAAGAAGTCCGATGGCACTTGTTCATCTCTGTATTAAAATCTGTCTGTCTGCAAAACCGTACCCTGATAGCTAGTATTTCAGCAATTGTATTGGTAATCATTTGAAAACCAAGTCTCAGAATGATGACATCAATTCCCAGGTTAACATGGAGGAGCTTGGCTTTAAACCTCGTTTCTTTCAGTTTCCGATGTTTGTGCTTAAATATACGAATCCCGCTGCATGTCTAGGAAAGGATGGGCTCCCGTGTGGTGCACCGACAACGCTGACTCAGGGATGATGCCGCAGCCATCCGCGACCGGGAGTCCACGTGGGGGCTTAATTGGCCGAGCTCTCGTGGGAGGGAAGGATGCCATATGCTCACTTCCCTTTCACTCACCAGTCAATCAGGGGCATCTGTGAGCTCAATCGTACGCATGAATATGCATGCACAGCAGTTCATGAAGATGTGGGTGGCAGCAGTGTGTGATGAAGGGGGAAAGTGCATTCTTACGCCTCTCCCAGGTTAGAGGCAGTACTTGACGGGTGGAAATTGGTTATGAGAAAGTTAGGGAGGAAAAATGGGGGAAATCAGTCAGTATGTGGTGTGAATCTATCAGGATGCTATGCCTGTACATGTTCACGTGGGCCTTGATGACAACCGCATTCTGAGACTGAGACGAGTTTTATATGATAATCTTTTTTTATAGTCTGGAAAACAGTAAATAATGTACAACTAACTATTAATGATATTTTAAATCTTGCTGCAAGTACAGAACATTTCTGTGTGAGACTTTAAAGCGGTTGCTAATGCGTTGTGTACTAATGTTTGTGTTTTTTAATTTTAATGATTAACTGCCTAATGTGCTGATTTGAAGAATGTTGCTCTAACAAGATCTTTGACGCACATTCGTATGAGCCTTTTTTGATGTCTGCATTGTGTAATTTCCGATGTTTTTTTGCTAACACAGGACGCACCTGTCTGAAATTTTCTGGTTTTATTTGTGTTTTGGACTTTCTCTGCTACAAAAAAAGCAAAATTAAAAAAAAAAAAAAAACATTAGTTAATATGGTGAAGCTTGAACCGAATTTCTGTCCTGAAGGTGCCAGCAGCGTGCCTGCTTTCTTCTCCGAGGACGACTCCCAGTCGAACGACTCGAGTGACTCGGACAGCAGCAGCAGCCAGAGCGACGAAGCCGATCAGGAGACGTACATGCTGGATGAACCTCTGGAGAGAACAACAGGCGCCGCCCACGCCAACAGTGCTGCGCAGGCTCCACGCTCCATGCAGTGGGCCGTGCGTACCACTCCCAGTCAGCGCACATCTGGGGGCGCTCCCACAAGCTCCTCCACTCCAGCAGGTAGGGTCGAGTGTTTGGTCTATATTGCGTAGACTACGAAGGTGGTTAGTTTGCGTGTGTTTTAGTGAAACCTTGTCTCAAATGCTCCCGACTGTCTCGTAGCGAGTTCCGCAGGCCTCATCTACATTGACCCGTCTAACCTGCGCCGCAGCAGCGCTATCAGCACAAGTGCGGCGGCGGCGGCGGCAGCCCTGGAGGCCAGCAACTCCAGCAGCTACTTGACTTCTGCAAGCAGCCTGGCGAGAGCCTACAGCATCGTCATCCGCCAGATTTCTGACCTGATGAGCCTCATCCCTAAATACAACCACCTCGTTTACTCGCAGTACCCTGCTGCTGTTAAACTCACCTATCAGGATGCAGTCAATCTTCAGGTGAGAAGTAAAAAACGTGGCAGGTTATTAATGCCTTAAAGTACGAATATTTTATTCATCTGGTTTGTCTGATGTTCCAGAACTATGTGGAGGAGAAGCTGGTCCCGACATGGAACTGGATGGTGTCCATCATGGACTCGACGGAGGCTCAGTTGCGCTACGGCTCGGCTCTGTCCTCTGCAGGAGACCCCGGGCACCCGAGCCACCCGCTGCATGTCTCGCAGCACTCAGGCCGCAGGGAGCGCTTGACTGCGCGTGAAGAGGCCAGCCTGCGCGCGCTGGACGGACGCAGGTCAGGCACTGTGCGAAATCAGGAGCAGCACTATTTAAATGTCTACAGATGCATTATATGATTTGAGGATTGTATCTTGCAGGCGTGGGGCTACTCTGCTGACTGCTCGTCAGGGTATGATGTCGGCACGTGGAGACTTCCTGAACTACGCGCTTTCCCTGATGCGCTCCCATAACGACGAGCACTCGGACGTGCTGCCCGTGCTGGATGTGTGCTCGCTGAAACACGTGGCGTACGTCTTCCAGGCCCTCATTTACTGGATAAAAGCCATGAACCTCCAGACCACGCTGGACACCACACAGATGGACAGGAAGAGGTTAGATGCTCTATTTTGGGGTGGGGGCTATAAATGTCATGCAGTCTTAAGGTTCTGTTGTAGCGGTTTTGGTTTCTAAGTCTTTGCTGTTGTGTTTTTCTCAGTAGGAATCGCGACCCGTTGGAACTCGCACTGGAAAATGAGGACTCAGAGCATGAGAATGATGATGACACCAATCAGAGTGAGTTTAACTTATCGGAGTGTTTTTACTTGATGCCCAGTGTTTCATCAGGCGGCACGGTGGCATAGTGGTTAGCACGTCCGCCTCACAGCAAGTTGGTGTCTCTGTGTGGAGCTTTGTTGGGTTTCCTCCGGGTACCCTGCTTTCCTCCGGTAGTCAAAAGACATGCCCGTTAGGCTAGTTCGTTTTTCCCAATTGCGTAGGTGTGTGTGTTGCCCTGCGATGGTCTGGTGTGCTGTTCAGGGTGTAACCCACCTTCGGCCCAGTTAGGCACCAGACTCCGCGCGACCGTGATAGTGGTTCAGCAAACCGATGAGACAAGATGTAGAACGTCCGTATAAAGTATCTGTCAAACTTAAATAATGCATGTGTGTTTTCTTTATAGGCTCCACCCTTCAGGATAAGGAGGAGGAGCCTGTTCCTGCCGAAACGGGTCAGCACCATCCGTTCTTCCGCCGCTCTGATTCCATGACCTTCCTCGGCTGCATTCCGCCAAATCCCTTCGAAGTCCCCGTAGCCGAGGCTATCCCTCTGGCAGACCAGCCTCACCTGCTGCAGGTAAACACACACACTTTCTCTCGCCAAGCCATCCGTGTCTAATGAATGAGTTTTATTGATGGTCTGAATGAAGTGGTGATGTTACAGTCAGACAATGCCTGCATGTTCTGCCCGTTATAGCCGAATGCTAGGAAGGAGGACCTGTTCGGCCGGCCGAGTCAAGGCCTCTACTCATCCTCCTACATCGCAAGCAAAGGGCTCTCCGATCTCACAGTGGACATGAACTGCTTACAGGTAAACTTGCTTTGTCCCGGTAAAAAAAAAAAACACATGCAGTATTGCGTCAGTAGTTATGGAGGTTTATGATACTACATTTTCATAATTCTTAACCGATTCTTTCCAGATTCTGCCCACAAAGATGTCTTATTCAGCCAATATGAAAAACGTCATGAGTATGGAGTCTCGGCAGAGGGGCGCAGAAGAGCAGCAGGCGACGGTGCAGGACATAGACGTCTCTAAGCCTGGCCCCTCCCCCCACGATCTCGCCGCACAGTTAAAGAGCAGCCTCCTCGCAGAGATCGGACTGACAGAGAGCGAAGGCCCGCCCCTTCCAACGTTCATGTAAGGATGAATTTTTGTTGTTCGAGAGGAGCTGGTTCTCCTGATCCAGCATCATCGGATCGTGCTAACCGGTTGCGTTATTGTTTATTGCTTGTGTCGTGATTGTTGTATTTGGGATTTTGCCAGTCCTCACTGCAGCTTCATGGGCATGGTGATCTCTCACGATATGCTGCTGGGACGGTGGCGTCTCTCCCTCGAGCTCTTCGGCCGTGTCTTCATGGAGGACGTAGGTGCTGAGCCAGGATCTGTAAGTTTTGTGGAGCCGCACCCCCTCCGATAGCTAATATAGTACGTTATGAGGTGTCACGGTCTCACCCGCCCCCTTGTGGTCTGCAGATCCTGACCGAGCTGGGTGGTTTCGAGGTGAAGGAGTCCAAGTTTCGCAGGGAGATGGAGAAGCTGCGGAACATGCAGTCCCGGGATCTGACATTGGAGGTGGACCGTGATCGCGACCAACTCATCCAGCAGACCATGCGTCAGCTCAACACGCACTTCGGTCGCCGCTGCACTAGCACGCCCATGGCCGCGCACCGCGTCAAGGTCACGTTCAAGGACGAGCCCGGCGAGGGTAGCGGCGTGGCGCGCAGCTTCTACACGGCTATCGCGCAGGCCTTTCTGTCCAATGAAAAACTGCCCAACCTGGATTGTGTACAGAGCGTCAGCAAGGGCATGCAGGCCAGCAGTAAGCTCCACCCCTTAACGATAACACCAGCGTATTAATAATTCTGATATCCAATTCAATAAAGTGTTGTGTTTGTGGTTTTTCTGGCTTTTTTTCCCCTCAAGATTTAATTTAAAGATAATTACTTTATAGCATATACTTGGTAATTGACTGTATAGATGTAACTGATTCTCCGTGCACATCCGCGTGCAGATTTGATGCAGCGCCTGAGAAACCGAGACCGGGAGAGGGAGAGGAGGAGTGGTGGCCTGAGGGCAGGATCCCGCAGGGACCGTGACCGGTGAGGCTGAGCTACAAGCTACACTAATCAGATCCAGATCAGCATTCGTGTTACTTAATAAAAAAAAAGATTAAAAAGGGGTTCCGTTTCCTAATTGTGTCCTGTGTCCTTGTGTACAACAGGGACTCTCGGAGGCAGCTGTCCATTGACACCAGGCCCTTCCGCCCTGCGTCAGAGGGGAATCCCAGCGACGAGCCCGACCCGCTGCCCGCTCACAGACAGGCTTTAGGGGAGCGTCTGTACCCGCGTGTCCATGCCATGCAGCCGGTATGCGCTCACTCGCACGCATGCACTCAAATGCTGGTGAACCAGTGACACGGTGTAAAAACTCACCCGTCCTTTTTTATTTTTTTTCTCTCTCTACAGGCATTTGCTAGTAAAATCACAGGCATGTTGCTGGAACTCTCTCCCGCTCAGCTGCTGCTGCTATTGGCCAGCGAGGATTCTCTCCGAGCCCGTGTAGAGGAGGCCATGGAGCTGCTCATCACGCACGGAAGGTACCGACTTCCTTCTCATGTTCCTATTTTCCCCGTCTTTTATATCCGTGACGGTCTTACCAGTCGGTCTAGTATCAGGCTCCCTCTAACTTTGCCGCGTCCTCTTGTTGTTTGAAGGGAAAACGGCGCTGACAGCATACTGGACCTTGGTCTCCTCGACGCTCCAGAGAAAGCGCAGGTACAGCTTTACAGGCGTATAGCACTGATTCATCAGAAGTCGTTTTCTATTAAAATAAGGCTCGGACAATCGTTCCGGCGTGTACCGTGTGTGTTTGTGCAGCAGGAGAACAGGAAGAGGCATGCCTCGACCCGCAGTGTGGTGGACATGGAGCTGGACGATACGGATGACAGCGATGATAACGCACCTTTGTTTTACCAGCCTGGAAAAAGGGGATTCTACTCACCCCGGCCTGGAAAAAACTCTGAGGCCAGGCTCAACTGCTTCCGTAACATCGGCAGGTGGGATGTGGATTTATTTATTTATTTACGTGTTTGTGATGGTGTTTTTCCTTGATCTGCCGCCAATTTCGCCAACGTCTCCTTTTTTCTAATCTTCCAGAATACTCGGCCTGTGTCTCCTGCAGAACGAGCTTTGCCCCATCACCCTGAATAGGCACGTGATCAAAGTGTTGCTGGGTAGAAAGGTGGGTATTGTGTGAAATATTTTACTAAAGCCATGTTCATACAGGGAGTGACAAGCGACCACACAAAGTCAATGATCACACGTGAAAGTGGGCAGGTGCGGAGTTGAACCTAGCTGAACTTTCACGCCACGCAAGCCAAATGATTACCAATCAGAGCTTAAAGATATTGTTGATTGACATATTCCGGCAGTCACTGAGTTTGCCGTAATGTTTCCGTATGGAAACCGTGAACATGAGTTTAAGTCTCGCCCACATCGACATGGAAGAGAGGTTTCATTTGGAAAGATTTTAAAGAGGAAAATATGGGAAGGAGTTACCCACGCAACAAGAGCTGAGAGGTGAAGCTATTCGCTCGTCGCTTCCTGTATGAATGCAGCTTAATAAAAAGGCCCAGTGCTCCAGATTTGCTCTGATTTGATGTAACAGAAACCGATTTAACGATTGGCTGTTTGCGTGTGCCGCAGGTGAACTGGCACGACTTTGCTTTCTTCGATCCCGTAATGTACGAGAGCTTGCGGCAGCTGATTCGCCACTCGCAGGCAAGTGAGGCAGAAGCCGTGTTCGCCGCAATGGACCTCGCCTTCGCCATCGACCTCTGCAAAGAAGAAGGATCCGGACAGGTAACAGCTTTCCGCTCTGAAGCTCTGTCCGTAGAGATGTAAAGAAAACATGTGGATTGGTTGTTTATTCAGTCATTCATTTCATTATCATTCTCTCTGCCTATGTTCTCAAGTACGACTATCGCTGTAGTGTTCTAGCTCTGTAGTCATTTGGTATTTACTTGGCTAACACTTGTTGTTAGCATGATTCATTGCTAACTCTTAAGGTATTCAAGAAATATTGTTGGAATTCTTGCACCAGTTTCGTTGGTTCTCTGTATATACGTGTGATCTTGCTGTCCTGCTCTGATCGCTTAAACCCTGGAGAGTCCTGACAGTTAAATGTCGTGATCATGTGATTATCAGGTGGAGTTGTTGGCAGGTGGAAGCAGCATGCCTGTGACGCCTCAGAACGTGTACGAATACGTGAGGAAATACGCCGAACACAGGATGCTGGTGGTAGCTGAGCAGCCTCTGCATGTGAGTAACAAGCAAATAAGTGAAAAGCTGAAATATTGCTTCAGCAAATAATTAAAAAAAACATTTCCATGCAACATTTAATTTTTCATAATTGAAAGTTTTTAATCTGATAAGAACTAAAATCCTTTAAAATAGTTTTAGACCACAAAAAAGCCCATACATTGGTATATAAGCTGGTAGGTAAATATATATATAATCCAGGTAATTATTAGCGTGATTGAGAGCTAACTCTAGCTAGCTGTAGTCTAGCTAAAGCAAGTTATTAGCATGATTCGTCACTAATTCTTGCTAAACTTAGTTATTAGCATGATTCACCTCTGCTATTCTAGCTAAAAAAAAAGTTATTAGCATGATTCATCTCTGCTACTCTGCTAAACTTGGTTATTAGCATGATTCATCACTACTATTTTAGCTGAAC
>JAOUQZ010000025.1:13068897-13097242 GCA_028564935.1 Neosilurus hyrtlii
CACAGAAACGCCCGAGCTGGGAATCGAACCCAGGACCTTCTTGCTGTGAGGCGGACGTGCTAACCACTGCGCCACTGCGCCACCGTGCCGCCCTCCTATCTCACAATGTTAAGTAATTTTTTTTTTAATTCCTGGATCCAGAATTCGATCCGAATCATCTTCAAAATCTACTGGAGCCTTTCTTGTCCGAAGCCCAATCTCTGGTAGAAATTTCATGAAAATCCTCACAAAAGTTTTGAATAATTCTGCTAACAGATATACAAGAAAACAAAGTGAAGGTAAACCATAACCTCACGGAGGTAATAAGAAAGGTAATCAAGTATTTAGGATTGGCTTAAGTTATAAGCGGATTGGGTGGGGGTGATATGGGGGTAGGGTATCTGCTTCGTAGCATTTAATCAATAAAACCCCTGAGCTACTGAGACATCTCAATTTCAGTCAGTGACACAGATGGGGTTTAGGTTTGCACATTTCATGAGAACACAGGCCTCAGATTCTCCCGTAAGAATAATGTGATTACATTTTAATTGGTTTTGTTTGTTTGTTTTTTTGCTGTACATGATAAATCAAATGACAAAAATGACAAATCAAATGACAAAAATCATATAAAAGTGGAAACCATTAATCATCAAAGGACTAGTGAATGACCTTCCTCTCAAAAAAGAAATAATTCCACTTGATCGGTTTATAACATCTATTTTGGGGCAGTGGTGGCTCAGCGGTTAAGGCTCTGGGTTAGTAATACAAAGGACAGAGGTTCAAGCTCCAGGTACCACAATGCTGCCATTACTGGGTCCTTGGGCAAGGCCCTTACCCCTCAGTTGCTTATTATGTTTGTATAAAAGTGATTACTGTAAGTCACTCTGGATAAGGGCGTCTGTCAAAGGACGAAACTGTATATGGTATAAGTCCTAAACAGGTGCCACTAGTGGAACAGATAATTTTTTTTGGTGCTCTAGAGCTCACATCAGATGTTAAGCCACTCTATTTGAAATACTTTCAAACGTCCTTGTGTCTCCCCGCAGACATTCAACTCAGCGTTGAAAGCCTAAAGGTTGAATCGCTCATAAACAATCTTGTCACCATCCTGAAGGCTCCAGAGGCATCTATGATCTATGAAAAAGTGCCATATTCACACCTACTATTTTTGCAATCACTATTTAAACTCTCCAGCTACAGAAAGGGACTAAAAGCCTAGTGATATTCCTTAAGACACCTTGGGGAGAGATACCGGATCCACAGATTCAGGCAACATTTACAATTCACACACCATTAATGCCTTTTATAATTCTGGATGTGGATAGCGATATATATAAAGGAGTGGCCAAGCCCCAGCACATCAACACTGTGATACGTAAATGAAACGCCAAACAGAGATGTTAAAGTTTATAATTTCCATGGTATAGGTTGAAAATCTTAGTTGTATTGTTTGAATTTCCCACATGCCCCTCTTACAATATCTTATATAGTACATTTTGACCAAATGAGTGGAAAAAACTCTTGATGGCTGTTTTATTTGATGGCTGGGGATTGACCTTTCAAGGTCACTCAAGGTCAAAGGTAAATCATTACATTTAAAAGTCAATGTATGGTTTCCTATTATGGTGCCATAGTGACAACATGTCAATCAGTATTTGTTTCAAAGTTTTAAGTGCTCGTTCTCCAAAACGTTGTGACCTTGCTCTGACCTTCACCTTTGACCCAGACATTCCAAAATCAAATTACCCCTGGGACTTAGGTAGGGTAGTGTCCCCACCAAAGTTGGTGAAGATCTGTGCAAGGATGTGGTCACAGGCAAACAGATGGATGAACAAACGCCGGTGATTGAATACTGAGCTATGACTATATGACGGAAATTTCCAGGAAATTTCTTTGACTGTCAATATTTATTATAGCAGTTGCTCTGAGTTAGGGTGTTGTGTTGTATTTCCAGGCAAAATAATTAATATTATTTTAGCCACACACCTTGGATATGAGCAGTGGTGTGCTCTGATTGGCTCGACTACTACTAAGATATCCACTCATGGGCCATGAGTACAGAAAGCAGAATGGCAAAATTATTTGCTAAACCTTCTCCACCCCCACCCAAAGACAGCAACAAAATTCGCACTTTTTAATAAAAAAAAGAAATTCAGATGTTGCTGTCAGATGGCCACTTTGTTTAGGTTTAGCGCTTTTGTTATGTTGCATAGTACCGTGACAGCTATTAAATCAGTTCATAAAATAACTGGTAAATATGGAGACAAATGTGTTATTTTGGGAAGCACGCTGGCACAGTGGTTAGTATGTCCTTGGTTTGATTACCTGGCTCGGGTGTTTATGTGCCGAGTTTGCATGTTCTCCTTGTGCTTGTGGGTTTCCTCCAGGAACTCTTGTTTTCTCCCACAGCCCATAAACATGCGCTCTAGTCTAATAGGCTGTTCCAGGTCGTCCCTAGGTGTGAGAGTGGGTGTGAATGGTGTGTACCCCGCCTTCGCCCACAGTCAACTGAGATAGGCTCCAGCCTCCCCGCGACCCTAATTAGGATTACGTGGCT
Source organism: Neosilurus hyrtlii (assembly GCA_028564935.1). Classification (NCBI taxonomy): domain Eukaryota; kingdom Metazoa; phylum Chordata; class Actinopteri; order Siluriformes; family Plotosidae; genus Neosilurus; species Neosilurus hyrtlii. The sequence continues at coordinate 13,071,434 of JAOUQZ010000025.1, forward strand.
TGGAAAATGAATTAATGAATGAATGGTTTTCTCATTTCCTCTTTAAGACAAATGGTGACATGATTGAGGAAAACGATCAGACTGCTTAATAATGAAGAATTAATGAAATGATGATACTGCAGAATGTCCTGAGTTCGTCAGCTGGAACAATAAAGCTGATCCAGAGTTCTATCACCAGTTTTGATCAAATCATTAAAGGTTGAATTACAAGGACGGTCAAGCAGGCTGTAAAGATTCTGAAAGCAGTAAGGTTTGAAGTGACATAATCTTGTGCTGTATTCAGAAAAAAAATCCATATCTCTGTAAGAAACGGTGCAGGAGATTTTAAAAGGGAATAAATCCAGTGATAATCCATAAATCGCTTAGTACAGATGCAGGACCTCTATGGTTCTCATTCACTCACTCACTCATTTGCCGAACCGCCTAATTCCACTAGAGTCGTATGGAGGCTGGAGTCTATCAACCGGAAACTGGAAAACCCAGAGGAAACTCCCGCAAGGGTTGAACATACAATGTCCACACAGAAATGCCCGAGCCTAGGAATTGAACCTAGGACCTTCCTACTGTGAGGCAGGCGCGATAATCACTATGCCACTGTGCCATGCTTGGTGTTTGTTAGATAAAGAATATCTATGGGCCTTAAGATGAGGTCCCCCTGGTTGTCATAAACCCCCCCCAACACACACACACACTCACACACACACATACTTCACGGCAAGAAGGTCGTGAGTTTGAGTTCTGGGCTTGGCGAGGGCGTTTCTGTGAGGAGTTTCAATGTTCTCCTCATGCTTGCTTGGGTTTATTCTGGAGACTCTGGTTTCCTCCTACAGTCCAAAAGCATGCACATTAGGTCAACTGGCTGTTCGAATTTGCCCCTTGGTGTGAATTTGAGTGTGAATTGTTGTTGTGTGTATGTGTGTGTGTGTTGGCCATGCAATGGTCTGGTAAGCTGTTCAGGGTGTACCCTGCCTTCGTCCAGTGAGAAATGCTCCAGCCTTTCTGCGACCATGTTTGAATTAAGTGGTTCAGCAAATGAGTGGGTGAGTGGTTCATATGGAGGATTGCTGGGCTTGGTGGAGGTTTGCACTCTCCGATGGCTCTTGTTAAATTTGATGTTGGTCTCACTTGAATTAGGGTATCTGGTACATATTATCACACTTTATTTTGTGTTATTTACCTTTTACTTTTTTATCAATTTTGATACTTATACTTCATAATAGCTTTGACTATTTGAGTACTAGATGGCCAAAGAGAGCTGTAATGGAAGTTGTCGTCATTCCAATGTTGTAGTGTGTCTCTAGTGAGATCTGAAGCACAGAAAGAAGTGTTCTTTATGCGCATTAAGTTCTTTGTGTATCTCCCACAAGCGTAAAACAAATGAAGTACACTATAGGCCAAACCCGGCTCATAGGAATGCACATGTATAGTAGATATACTTATAAAGATACAACAAAGTCTTAGTCAGCCATGTGATCAATAAAAGCTGATCTCCTGTAACTTTACACAAACACATGCTGGAAATGTGTAATCTGATCATCTTTTAAACTTCCTTCATTAATATTAAAACACGTCCTCTTCCTCTTGTGGCTGGAGGAATGTAGAACTAGTATGAAATACTGCACATTCTCTTTTGTTCTGTGTTTCAGGCCTGTTTGAATCACATCAAACTTTACGGTTAAAGATTACATAAAGCTCAATATCAGAACACTTTTCAAGTTGCTCACAAGGCAGCTCTTTAATGATTGGCCAGAATTCTTCACTCACTCACTCATTTGCTGAATCGCTTATTCCAACTACAAGAGCTGCTCAGACGACACTGGGAGAAGACGGGGTACATTGTGACCTAATGGTTAAAGATGTGGGTTTGAGACCTAAAGGCCGCTGGTTCGATTCCCAAATCAGCAGAAAAAATGTGTGGTCAGCAGCACCTTGCCTTCCTCCACCTTCATGGCTGAAGTGCCCGAATCACCAACTGCTCTCCGGGTGCCACAATGTGTGGCAGCCCACTGTTTATGTGTGTGTGCTTACTTTGGATGGGTTAAGTTAATGCAGAGGCAATAATTTCCCTTGCAGGATTAATACAGTATTTCAAAATCAAAATCAAAAAGCCCTGAACAGATTGCAGGGCAACACACAACCACTCACACTCACATCCACACCTGAGGCAATTTGGAACAGCCAGTTAGCCATATGTGCATGTCTTTGGACTGTAGGAGGAAACCCGGAAAGCAACATGCAAACTCCACACAGAAATTCCCAAGCCCAGGACTCGAACCCTGGACCTTCTTCCTGTGAAGCATAAATGCTGATCACAACACCTGTATACTCTTGCACAAGCTTGACCTGAAATGAGCCATGCCCACTTTATTTTAAAGAGGAAGGTAGTTAAAAAAAACGATCCTTCATATTTTATACACTCTTTTTTTTTTTTTTTTACATCGTTAAATTTATTAGTAAGCAATTGTCAGTGTGGGGCTTTGATAAAATCTGCATTCCAGCACAGGCAGGAATTTCACATCAGAGGAAACCCACTTGAGCGCGGTACTGTATGTGTTCACGCAATGCAGTCTTTCACCTACAATCTGAATCACTGTCAGTAATAGAGTAGGTTCTACTCCGAGTGCACTACCAAAAACTGGTTTTATTGCATCATTCAGAGAGAAAACGAGTCTGAGTTTCAGTTGATGGGCTTACTCATTATTCAAGCATGCATTATTTAAAGTGGGCAACTCTATTTTCAGCTGGGTAAGAAATCTCCATTTCACTGAATTTCCTATACTGTTGTACTGCAAGTCCATGTGACATCATATTAAAACTGTTGGGACATCATATGTTTCTTTAAGATACACACCCAGCCTGAGGTGAATAATTGTTTAAGTAAATTCTAAACATGAACATGAGAAAAGCAAAGTAAGCTTGCAAGTGGCGCATCAACAAAGTGACTCAGAACCCAGAGATTGCAAGTTCGAATCTGTGTTGATGCTACAGCCATCCGTGACCAGAAGTCCATGGGAGCTAACTGGCTGAGCTCTCTGTGGGGGGACACTTCCCTGTCACTCACAGTGGTCACAATATAATCATGGGCATCTATGCTTACACCCCTCCCTGGTTGGTGGTGGACGTGTGATAGGGAAGGCAATACTTGAAGGGCAATACTTGAACAAAATTAGGGGAGAAAATGGGGAAATAAAAAATAAAAGCAAAGTAAAACAAGATTTTATAGTTTATTTAAACAGAATTTAGGCACAACAATCACAGATCAAAGCCACTTAGGGGGTGATCACACGAGAGGTGTGACTGAAAAGCGACTGATGCAAATAGATGTTTTTTGCGAAATTTAAAACGTGTCACTTTTTCTTGTGAATAAAAAACGAATAATTTTGCGAGCAAAACGACAACAACGTGCGGATTGTTTGGGAAAAGTTTGAGACTACTCAAATCAGATCAGAGCCTCATTTTGCTAATTTCGCAGAAATTTTAAACGTGTATTATTTTCTTCGATGAGTTCACGAACCAGGTGACCAAAATGGGACACCACGAATGTTGCGTGACAAATATAAGAATGAAAAGCGACAGCCACAAATTGCCATTCACGTCAGTTGCTTTTCTATTGCACCTCTAGTGTCTAGATCACCTAATCACCCCCTAAATAAGTCTCTATAAATTTGTACATGTTTATTTAAATCAGATTCATTTTTTGAACCTCAGAGTTCAAAATTTAAGAAAAGTGCACTTCACAATGGTAACTTTTTAGACTCATTTGTTTTAGTAAATACTTCATGGAAACATAAGAAAAGTAAACTAAAATAGAATTTTTATGGTTTATTCTTTCATTTTTGTATGCATGTAGATGTCGCTGAATAGTCATGGAGATGGACCATAGGCTGTGTACCTGTATAGCACAGTTCCAATCCAGAAACACGTATAAGATATAATCTCGGATTAGATGTCTTGTAACCTTCGAATAGGAAATGTGAGATTATTTTAACTACATTCAAGATTCTTTTTTAATTGCTGCGATGTTTTCTGTAGTGTTTGTGATATGTGGTAAAATAAGCAGAAGTTATTACAATCCCCAGTTACAATTAACAAAACTATGGTTTGTGTTGGTTGTAGAGAAGCTGAGGATTACTGAAGTGAAATCCTTCCTCAGGAACTTCTGAGCCAGGAAACTGAAGGAAGATTGAAGTAAAGAGTAAACACAGAATCAGCGTGAAAACAGCAGGAGGCCTGAAATATTTTCATTTGAAAAAAGATTACTTTTGCATGTTAAGTGCAGACAGGAAATGACCGAATGCCTGAAGCACGCTCATGTGTGTATATACATGCACTTGCTACACTTTTATATTTTGGCTGGTCGTCACTTCTTCAAAGGGATGTTTGAGGGTTAAGACTTGGCTCTAGGGTTTAAGTAAGAATAAGTTCAGGTTGGGGTTAGGGTAGAGGTTGGGGTTAGGATTGAGGTTGGGGTTAGGGTTGAGGTTGGGGTTGGGCACTCAGTGGTGGTTGAGATTAGGGTAAGGGACAAAGGAACGCATTATGTTTATTGGAGCCCCCACTCTCTCTCTCTCTCTCTCTCTCTCTCTTCTCTCTCTGTAACTCTCTCTCTTTCTCTCTGTGTGTCATGGTGACTGGGTGTATCATAAGAAGTCCAGATGCTTTAACACCATTAATCAAGCATCCAGAATTAAACACATTTAAGCGATGGCTCTTTTTTGTTGAATCCAGACATCTGAGACTAAAATTAAAATCTGGAGGTTTTTTTTATTTAAAATTGTAAACAGACAGTTTATGAATTTTTAAAAACAATTCATTCATTTTCTGAAGCACTTTATCCGATAAGGTTAGATAAGCTACAGCCTATCTCAGCTGACTTTGGGCAAAACCAAGGTACAGTCTAAACAACTCGCCAGTCCATAGCAGGGCCATATTTAAAACAAAGAACATATTTTGTAAATTAAATATGTAAGATCTCACAAGGTCTCTATTTAAATAAATACTATTTATGATGCTATACAAGCATGGAGAGAGCATGCAAACGCCACACAGAAATGCCCTGACAAAGAGCAGGACTCCACCGTGGGCCTTTTTGGTGTGAGGTAGACATGATAACCACCATCCATCCATCCATCCATCCATCCATCCATCCATTATTTACACCACTTATCCATCAGCTTCATACCTATGGGCAATTAAGAGTAGCTAGGTGACCTAATGTACATGTCTTTAGACTGCAGGAGGAAACCAGAGTACCCAGAGGAAACCCATGTGAGAAAAAAAAGTAAGACTCTTTTTAATTACAAGATTCAAGCCCAGAGCCTTCTTGCTGTGATCTTAGGTCCTAATGACTTTACTGTTCAGGGCGAATCTTCACCACTAATGCATGTAAATGTGATTGTGATTACATAACTGAAGCTTTGTTCGAATAATAACCTACTGTTTCAACAGCACTGAAGCCATCTTCCCTCCTGTACTTTTAATCGCTCTTGAGCAATCTGCCTGCACGAATCAGCAAGCGGCAACAATCCGTAAATTACACGCTATGAAAAATAAGGCATGAGCTGCAGTCAACTGAAGCGTCTTCGCAGTCAGGCTTTTACTGTGATTTATGTCTCTGTTAATGTAAAGGAGGTGACACCGGCGACACTAATGTTCTCTGATGTAAAACACACATCGCTTAGCCATCCGTTTCGTACACATCTGGCATTCAACAACAGCCATTAGCACATGCATGGAGTCAGGCTCTAAGATACAGTACATCATTAAGAGATCGAGGCCCGGGTTTATCATACTGCAATATGTTTTGATGGGGTGACATCAGATAATGGGATAATGTGTTCTTAATAAAGGTCAGTACCATGATCAATTCTCACTTGGCTTGTTTTTTTATTTAACCTGGTCTAACATAAATCTTTGAGGATTTATTTCCTGCTTTATATAATTCATTGTTAGATCCCTGTGTACTTGTATATTTTCCTACTAGCGTATTTTCTCAGGTGGCATGGTGGTGTAATGGTGTAGTAGCACGTTGACCTTACAGCAAGAAGGTCCTCGATTCAAGACCCAGACTTGGGCATTTCTGTGTGGTGTCTGCATGCTCCCCTAGTGCTTGCATGGGTTTTCTCTGGGCACACCAGTTTCCTCCTTCAGTCTAAAAATATGCATCAAATTGGCATCTTCAGAACAGCAGGTCTTGTGAGGTGTTCCTGGTACTCAGTGGTAAGTACCTCCCAAAGGTGGTCCAATGAAGAACCACCCATGAACTAGTAAGAGTGTCATGGCTGCCCAAGGCTCATTAATGCGAGTGAGGAGCGACGGCTAGAAGGTCTGGTCTGATCCTACACAAGAGCTTCTGTAGCACAAATTGCTGAAACTGTTAATGCCACCTGTGATAGGAAGAAGTCAAAACACACAACCTAGCTGGGGGTCTATTGACCATAAACAGTTGCTTCAGCTAATATGGAGTTGAAACAAAATGGTCTAGGAGGTCATTTCCTGAAATAACAGTCTTCAGCAAACACCTTTAATGACCCTTCACAGTTGCATTGATAATGCTATGAGCACTGTTGGGGCCTAAAGGAATAATTATAAGGTTTACTGCCTTGCCCGTATATTAATAATATCGTTTCTGGGGTGACAGTTACATTCCCAGCCTTATTATTGGACATGCAACACCTGCTACGTGTCCACAACCTGCTGGTGATTTAACAGATCATAAAGATAAGGTAATAATGTTTGGAAGGACAGAGCATGCACCTTGATGACATTAACAATAAAAAAAGTTCCCTCGCTGTTTAAAATGGTGACTTTTTAATCATCAGATCTGCTAGCTTCTTCCTGGATTCCTAACAAATATAAACATGAAAAGGTAAGACAGAGGTTTAATCTGTACTTCTATTTATTTTTACCTCCACCATGGAGGTTGTGTATGTTTTCATCACTGTTGGCTTATTTTTATTTTTATTTATTATAAAAATATTTTTTAACAACTTTTCATAAAACGTATAAACAAATTTTGTTTTTTTTTGGAGAGGTGGAATGCCCCAAGTAACACCCCCATTAGTCTTTGGTGGTGATCCAGAAATAATTCAAGGGCTCCTGAGTGGCACATCGATAAGGTGTGTCTCTGTCATTCTGGAGATCAGGATCTTAAATCCAGGTTGATGCACACAGCCATTCGTGGCCTGGGGCCCATGAGAGCTGATTAGCCGAGCTCTCACGGGAGGAGTGGATGGCATAGACACTTTATCACCAGCCAATCATGGGCATCTGTGCTCTACCTGAATATGCATGCGCAGCAGCAAGGAAAGATGTGCTTGAGAAGCATCAGGTTCTCCCCCAAAATAAATTAATAAATAAATGGGTAGATAAATAAATACCTAACAAACAAAACAAAACAAATAACAAATAAACACCCAAAAAAACTTTAGGCCCAGAAATGTAAAAAAAATCTATATTTTACACTGTGTGATAGAAGGCCTTTTTTGGAAGTGTGGTAAGAGTGTACATTCATTCATCATTCATTTTCTGAACCACTTAATCCCAATTAGGGTCATGTGGAGGCTGGCACCCATTTCAGCCTACTTAGGGCGAGGGTGGGGTACACCTCCCCAGGTCACTGCAGGGCAGAAACACGCTGATGGAAACCTCATGGCCTACATTCTTTTCAAATGGTTCTTTTACATGCCTCTTACCACAGACAGTGAGAGACATGGCTGGCCATTGAAAACCCAGTTAGCTGCACTGGGGGGACAGCAGTGACACCTAGGTGATAGTGGGGCTTGAACCCCCGAACTCCGGATCAGATAGCGCCCTACCACCGTCCACCGTAGCCCGTGCTATGTACAGCACCAGTCAAAAGTGTGGAGACAGTCACTTGTGTGTCCAAACTTTTGACAGGTATTTATGTTTATAAGCATAAGGGTCATCACTGAACACCGAACACCAAAAATTCCAAATCATTTCAGTTATTTTTTTTTACACATATACTTAAAAATTGTCATTCGTAAATTATATTATTTTATTTTCTATACATTATAACATATAGTACTGTTTAATTTCTGATATTTTTCAGCTTTGCAGAGGTTTGCACTCTCCAATGCCCTTATAGTTCTGATTGTATTTTTCGTGGCAGTTTGTGTTGTGATGGCTTGTTCATTTTTTCATGCTACCTATCAGTAGGAAGGAATGTAATCTAACGTTAGCTTTAACCATGTTCTTCAGTGTCTCAGCGAAAGAGCACAGATATAATATCAGGAGCCAAAATAAACCATCTTTCTTAAATGTTTCTTTTACACCATCAGGAAATTTATGAGATTATACGATTTTACATTACACCAGTAACGAAAATTTTACCAGAGGATTTAATTAGAGGAGCACTCGCACTTTTACTTTTATGTAAAGAATTTTCCAGTAAAGAACATCTGCTTGTGTCTTAACGGGATTGTTATAAATGGACAGTTTTCTTTATTAGATGCTAAAAGCAGGTTTATGCAGAGTTTATACAGGTTTATGCCTGGAAAAAACCCATCTGTCAGTCATAAACTAAAAGGAATATTACTTTTTATTCTCTCTGAAGAGTCCAGAGGTATTTTCATGCCAGACAGATGAATTTTATTTAAAGTCGGTCTGGACAAAAATTCTGTTGATTCTCGCGGTCGGTCATCCGGTCATTTGGCCCACACTTCGGCTGGCAACCCACATGACATTTCTGCACTCGGTGAAAACAAAAGCAGACTCCTGGTTAACAACATACCGCTTGGCCTTATCAGGTGCGGCATTATTTATTTATGCACTGCTTTTGTTTCTTTCCATCCCAGCCAGATTGTTTGATTCGATGCCATGCCTTCCTCCAACTAGCCTAAACAATGCATGTGTTTTGCTGGGGGCCACTGGCGGGCTTTTCAGATTGTCTGATCCCGGGCATTTCAAATCCCTTGACCCCATTCTTTGTTCAATCAGGAGACTCAACAATGTTTGTCACAGGTATAACAGCCCGTGCATGTAAATAATGGAGCTGTGGTTCACACGTACTATAAAAGTCCTTCTCACCAGTCAGAAGTGATTGTTTTTTTTTTTACATTTCTTTATTGCACACCACTGTTTAGTATAACCAACCATTGCTATGGAGCACATCAATATAGCTATGTAAAAAATGCACAATGTGTACAGCAAGCTGGAAAGAATCGTAAAAAATAAACCCTTTTAGATTAATGCAAGACCCCTCCACTACATGCAGAGATCCTGATCCCTCTGTCAGAGTTTATTTCACAACTGAAAGGGGTACTCAGAGTGCAGGGTACCATCACCTCACACCAAATAGTCTGCATATGGGAACTGGTTTTATTTCCAATGTGCACGTTTTACAACATGATGGGACCAAATTGGTGAAAAAGCTCTAATTTGAAGGTTGAACAAGATGGTGAGGGTTTGACCTTTGAAGGTCACTCAAGGTCAAAGGTAACTGTCTCGTTTGAAAATCTATATGTGGTTTCCTATAGTGTTCCATAGTAACGGCATGTTACAAATGCTCCATCTCCAAAACTTTTTTGCCTTGACATTCCAAAATCAAATCATCCTTGGAACTCCGGTAAGGTAGAGTCCCTACCAGGTTTGGTGAAAATCCATGCAGAGGTACGGTCAGGGTTTTGTTCACAATGAAACTGACAAACAGACAAAAAACTATTGGTGACTACAATACTTCCATCCAAACTCTGTTTAAGGTAAAGGTAATAATAACTAGCTCACTGTACTTTATCCCTTACATATCGTTATCGTTATGGAAATGCAACTGATCTGCCAAGATAGTCTCAGAGTCTGAAGTTGGCTTCATGTCAAAGTCCCAAATTTAAACCTAGATTATTACAAATACATACAGTCTATCCTCAGAGTACAAAATGCACAGACACATTTTAACCTTTATAACCTGGATACCAGGGTTTGTCAGTCTAAATTTATTTTGTAAGCACTATTTCCCCTTTGCACTGTGATATTGTTTAGGTTTTGGTTCTGTCTCCACACCCCCATCCTGTCATTGGTTTGCTACCTTTTTTGTGTTAGTTATTGATTAGTTGGCCTGTGAACACCCTGCTGTATTGTCATTGAGTCCAACCCCTACAACTGTGTTTAGACCCTCACACTGTTTATAATTTGCAATATTCCCATCACCACCCTTGTCTGCCTGTGTATTGACCCATACTATAGATTCTGACAAGGTTGGCTTGCTCAGCGCAACCAAACCTGCATTTCAAATGGTTCACAAAAGTTAATCATCCCGAGCCAGTGGAATCCCAACTCGAAAATATCAGGCTCCGTAGTCTATATACAAACTGCGTCTAGCCCAAAACCTCACAATCAACAACCCTGGCTTTCCATTATCATTCTTATATTTTGTTTTTCCCAAACATTTAAACCCAAAGTTTATTTGACCTCTATTGCTCCCTTGAGGGCAAGAACCAAATGTTTTGGAAGCTATTGAATTATGCATCGTATCCGAGGCTGTGAGTGTCTGGCAGCTCCGATACTAATGTTGCCTCAATAAATTTGTATTATTTTGACAAGCCTTCAGCTCGGTGGTCGAATGAATGACAGACTGCCTGAAGGGTGCGGCTAATTCTGAATAATAGTACACCCCTGCCATCATTTTGATAAATCTTTTTTAATCTTTTACAGGGCAGATTGTTTGTGGTGTAAAAAGGAACACGATTGATACATGAACGGATACACACACCCACACGCACACACACACACACACACACACACACACACATAAATGATAGTGTAAATCTCTAATTACACTACTTGTGTGTTGCAAATATTTATACAAATGGGAAAATCACCCAACTTTTGTAGAATTAGCCTTGAATAAAGAAACCGGTGTTAACGGAATAGCATTTTAAGTAGCTAGCAGCATTTCCAGCTTGCTCACACCGGGTACGATGCGCTCTCCTCCGGACGCTGACATTAGGCCAATACGTGGCGCCAGCTTCACCCTGAATACGACCCATCTGACAGCTATTACAGCCTTAACAGAGCTTTCCAAGTCATTCTGTTCCGAGTCTGAACTGGACACAGATTGAATGCCCATTTGTTCAGACTGAAGATTGGACAGACGGATAATTGCCCATGCGAAAGCGCAGATGACCACCCAACAACTACTCCAAGAGTGTCCTCTACATGAGGTCATCAAGCAGACACCATGGCCAGAAGAGACCCTGCTGAGGGACAAGCTGCATGAAGATGTCCCGGCCCTGCAGAGGAGCACGTCTGTCCAGCGATCGACAGGAAGAACAAGGCCATTCGCAAAACCTTCTCGGCAGCCAGCCGATAAGGTTGCGTTTGGTAAAGAAAAAAGTCTCCCTCCCACTCATTCATTTGCTGAACCACTTAATCCTATTAGGGTTCGTGGAGCCAACACCGGAGGAATATATATATACACACACACACACACACACACACACACACACACACACATGTATATGTATGGACCCTTGTTTTTTTTTTAATAACATTCACTAACAAATTATCAGTGGCCACCATGATTTTGGTTTTAATGCAATAAAGAGTTGGAATTTCTGGGCAAAACTGATAGCAAAATTAATTTTCATTTTATCTTTAAACTCGGAGGTTTCTTTCAGGCATGCAAGGGAAAGTTTTTCAGAGTGAAGTTTCCTCGCTGGCTGGCGGCACCACCTAGGTGATAATGCCTCTCAGTGAGGAACATACTGAGGCCTCCTTTTTCAAAAATCCTCAATGCATAATTTTTTTTTATATCATTACCTGGCAAAATCTAATAAAGGGCCAGTACAGTGCACTCAAAGGGTGGAAGGTCCTCCAAATCTGGCCCACAGGCTGCTAACCGAGTATCTCTACGCTATGATTACAGCCCATTCTCGCTTCTAGAGCTTTAAATATGCATACAGCCAACCATCTGTCTACTTCTCACAGCCTACCATCCATCTGGGTCATATTTCCATAGCTGAATTTAAAATCCTAAATAAATATACCATCAGTATCTAATAGAAGGTGAGAATGGATGATTAGGGAGAAAGTAAACAGTCTTGACATATTCACGGGGCAGAACTCAACATCTCAATTTAATAATCATTCTGAAGGTTCCTCCAGTGAAAGCAGTGATGAATTTCATCTGCAAGCAACACAGAAGGTTTCGAGAGATAAGACTTTATTGGTCAAATGCAATCCTTTTTTAAACTGGAAATACTGTTAAAGCTGCTGTTGTAGAAAATTCATCAACACCTTCTGAATAATAACAATAAAGAATTTAACCCCGCTGTGTTATAAATATTCCTAATATACACAACAAGGAAATGCAGTGATCTGATTATTTCTTTATCTTGCGAGGTGAATATTACTAAATAGTCCCTGAGATGGAACATTGCCCCTCAGATATCCACTGAACCTAATGCGAATAACTGTTTCAGTATATACTACACAGGAACTTAGGAAAAGCAAACAAAATGACATTTTTATGGTTAATTTTTCCCCATTTTTAATTGATATAAGCATTACTGTCTTGATGTGTTTTTATGGGACTTTTATGAGGCGAAGTGTGATACAAAGAATTATTCCGTCGGGGGGTTGTTATTTGCTAAGGTCAAAAGAATTCTATAATTTTTTTATTATTCATTTTTAATAATTTTAAAGTAGACAGTCACGTAACTATGCTGTGCGTGCCAGACCTGGTGTGATCATTCGATTTTCCTGATGGCAGCAGTTCTGTTGTGCAATAATTCAGTTATCCCATGGCAGTGATGCAATATTAAGAATTATTCAATGGCTTTCCACCAAACAGTGATAAGAAAATCACTTAGCAGGTAATTATCATGAACATTATCCTTCCCACAAAATGATTTGCGGATATTGCTTAATATGTTCCATCCTAGGGACTATCCAGCAATCCACCTCGTCTTCAATGACTAATTGTTATATACAATCGCTTAAGAGCATTTTGAAGAAAAGTCCGTTGCCCGGCCTAAAAAGTTGCGTATTTGAATATTTTGTTGGACCGCTGTTAGCCTTGATGGCTCTGATGACGAGAATGCCGCCAGAGATGAGCGTGACGGTAAATCCAGAATTGCTGATGCAGCTAACGTTTTGCCGGCTCGGCTTTCCTGTCGTCAGTTGGTTTAGGAACAAAAAGAAATGTTTTTCGTGATTTCTGCGCTTGTTGTTTGTGCAGCTCAGCGCTGACCTATAATGTGTTATGCTTTCTTTTCACTACCAGGCTGGAACAGCCAATCAGAAAGTCAACATGTCTCTGAGCATGCATAGAGTCGTAACGCTCATATGCACTTTGAAAACGGGCATGGACTGATGTTGCTGGAGGGAACCGCTGATATACGTGATCGTTTTAATTAGCTACTAACACTAATTCACAACAGCTACACACTGTAACAGTCCACCAGACTATCAAAGTAAGAGAACGTTTTTATCCCACTACCACAAATTATTGTTATACAGTGATCAAAATGGGTGATGAAGTGAAACCTGGACCATGAGACTTTTGATGATGATGATGATGATAATGATGACTCAGAGAGTCTCTAATACACCACATTTTAGAACAAGTGCAATTCACTTTTTCAAACGACATCACTGTAAAAGCAAGGGCGAAGCCAAACAGCATAATACCACATGAAAAATGAGGTTTTCTCCAAATGTCCTGCGGCAAACAGTACAATAGAATTAATATGTCAGGTTAGCAGGTCTTGACAGAAGAAATGAGATTTACTGATTATGAAAGGAGGTTGAAGTCAATATGCGGCAGTAAGTGAGGAATAAAACACTTTGGGATGTGCTATTATAGGAAAGATAGCCAACAATGCACGGGGGTGGGGAGATGTTTGTGGGGGGTATTGCAACAATCCTCAAAATGTTTTTCCACCAAAGCACTTTACCATCATTAGTATTTTATGTTTTGTAGACTATTCTATTAATTATTTTAAAAAATCCATGTAGAGATGTGGAATGTTCCAGAAACAAGCTGTTTCCTGTTATCACTTACACTATGACCACTCATCACTCACTCATTTGCCGAACAAGGTTTTTATTTATTTGTCGCAGGGACCCACAGCCAACACTGGGCGAAGGCGGGGTACACCCTGAACAGCTTGCTAGACCATTACAGGGCAACACGCACATATAGCATTCACACTCACGTCCACACCTAGGGTCAACGTGCATGTTTTTGGATTGTGGGAGGAAACCTGCATCTTTACAAACTGCTTCGTATGCATATGCAGGAACAACGAATGCACTCACAGATGCCACGATTGGCTGGCTCGTGTAGTCAGCCAATCAGTACCGTGTGATTCTGTGAAATCACATGCTACACAACATATTTTATATCAGTCCAATTAAAAAGCAGCTCTCGAAGCCATTAAACGGTGTGATATTTATTCAACGTAAAATGATCCCTGACATTAGTGCATCTGGACAGAAAACGATCTCGAGGTCATTAAATCCACACAAGAGCAAACAAGATGGCAGGGAGAGCCTAGGTTTTCATCTGCTCAGTGATAACACACCTGTTCTGGTTGCTATTTATTCAGGCACATAGCTGAGAGCCGAGAGATGAGTAGTGCACGCTCTGGGCTGATGTGCAGCCTGACAACATAACAGCTGCATGGAAAGAGTTACTGTAGATTTTCTATTTCTTACCTTTTTGAAATTTACATGAGCACAGTCTTATTTGAGCTCGTGGCCTTATCAGAGCTGCAAGGAAAGCTGACAGAAAGAAAAAAATATATATACTATTTATACTATTTATACTATATGCTGACAGAAGGTCGTGGGGAGGCTGGCGCCTAGGTCCACCCTGAACAGCTTGCCAGTCCATTGTATGGTCAACAACCACAGCCATTCACATGCACATTCACACCTAAGGGCAATTTGAAACAGCTAATTAGCATAATGTGTATGCCTTTGGCCTGTGGGAGGAAACCGGAGTACCCAGAGAAAACCCACGCAAAGTTCAGACAGAGACGCCCTTACTGAGCCCAGGACCAGAATCCAGGACCTTCTTGCTATTAGCGGACATGCTAACCACTGCGCCACCATGCATCCCTTTATTTAAATATTACTGCTGTGACTGAAATTCTTTGTAAAAACTTGATAAACAAAGAAAAAAGTACTTTTTAGTCTTACTATGCTTTTATCTGAAAATGTTACCAGAGATATAACTTTTTGAATTGGTTATAATGCACAGTGATACTTTGTAGTTACACAAATAGCAGAACTGGGTACACCTCGACAGAATAAATAAGTGCTAACCTGGAACAGGTGAACACTATAGAGTAACAAAGCCATGACAGGTCAGGGAATGAAGAGCCAACTAGGATAGAAACAAAACTCTAACAAATGGTGGTTGTTGACAAAAATTGGATACGTTGTTCATTCATTTATTTTCTAAGCCTAATTATTTTTAATTAGGATCGCAGGGAGGCTGAGGCCCATCTCAGCCGTCTTTGGACAAGGGCGTAGTACACCCTGAACAGCTAGGCCATTGCAGGGCCAACCCACATACAACCATTCACACTCACACTCACACCTAGGGGCAATTTTGAACAATCAGTTAGCTTACTGTGCATGTTTTTGGACTGTGGGAGGAAACCGGAGGACCCAGGAGAACCCAGGCAAGCACGGGGAGAACATGCAAACCCCACACAGAAACACCTTAGCCAGGGAATCGAACCTGGGACCTTCTTGCTGTGAGGCAGGCTAACCACTTAGCACCTATTTTTGTATATGTACATTAGTAAATTTATATCTAAAGCTATAGGTGTATAGCTGCAGACTTGAATTTCCTTACAGTATATACAGGGCTTACTGGGAACATTGTCCTTAGATGGTTACTATGGACACTCAGGCAGTTGTCTGTCAACTGCTGGGACTAAAATCCAGAATAAATTCAAATATTTTTGCAAAGTGCGAAAATGTCACAGCATGGAGGTGCATGTGCGCTTAAATCATTAAAACCAACACATCAGTAGTGCTGGTTTGGTTTCATGATGTGCTCATTCAGGATATAGTCAAGACTTTAGTCAAGGGCAGACAAGGAAAACGATAAAGAAAATATATGAGCTGGGATTTGGAGGTGGGGGGGTGGTGGTTTGTTTAAGGTAAGACAGCAGCTGAAATCTAAACTACAGGTGGATACCAATCAAATCTCGGCAGGACCACCAATATTTTTTAGCACCCTGCTGAGTGTTTATTCAGAAATGTCTCACATTCCAATGTTCATGATTAGTTTGCAAAAAGAACCAAGTTGACAAGCCATATTTTACTTCTCAGTTCGTTGACAGCAATCAAACAGGTTCAGTTGCTTCGCTTGGAGTCATAAACTTTCAGGATGGGGTTTAAACCTTCGTATACAGACGAGGGGATGAATTCAATTTTCCGTCTCCTGACCTCTGACCTCTGATCATCGGATCTGTGAAGCTCATTATCCTTTTTCTATTGATGTCGTCCAGACCAGCCCAGAGCAAACACACTTCACTCCACTAGACTCTCTATTGGGATCCACGGTGGTGTAGTATGTCCCGGTGCTTAGTATGTCTGCCTCACAGATAGAAGGTTCGTGGTTCAAGCCCTGTTCTTGTGTGGGTTTCCTCCAGGTACTATGGTTTTCCTCCCACGTTGACCAAAGGCATGCACATTAGGCTAACTGGCTGTCCCAAATTGCCCCTAGGTGTGAGTGTGAGTGTCTTTTGCCCTCATTGTCTGACGAGCTGTTCAGGCTGTACCTTTGCCCAGTGTCGGCTGAGAAAGGCTCCAGTCTTCCTCCGACCCCAGTAGTAGGATTAAGCGGTTCAGCAAATGAATGAGTGAGTGATGCTTTTTATATCTTTAGATAGATGTACCTTTTGTGGGGAGTTTAGCAATTGAGGGACTAGCAGAGTGTTGATTTTGATGAAGTGGAGGCAGTTGGCATTATGCTAAGCTGTTCATTAACAGTTCAAGTTGTGAGGCAAATGTTGGCAAGGAGGTAGAGGTCGATCATTAGAAAAACGAAGCAATCAATAGAAAGCATGCCGAGAGCATCACTCAGAAATGTAACCAAACATTGCAATGAGTCATAGAACGAGCAGATCAAATGTATATAGTGAAAAACTAACTAAAATTAGCAACAGATAGGGCATTAAAGTATTAGGGTAGATTGATGCATTGTATCATTGGGTCTAAATGGTGGTATGATATATAGGAACTGTATACTAGTGCTTCTCTTTCTATATCAGGATAATAAACATTAGTATATTCTACACAGGAAGGGTGTGATCTGATTGGTGCACAATCTCGGGACTAAATAACATTATCCCAAGTGGATAATACTTGAATCAAAATGACAGACACTCATAGTCCTCTTACAGTCACTGGGAACCGGCAGCGTCATCACGATCACGCTTTAAACTGGAAAAATTCACCATAAAATCTCATTCGACTTTGTTTTACTTTAGTTGCCGCATAGTAAATACTAAAAGATCTTTATGGTTTACTTTCATATGTACTAAACTCTAAATGAGTAGGCTAAGTAAACACCATTAGCTACGTAGCACTTAGCTTGGCTAAAAGCCCCGAGCTTACCTGACCCGTCTCTGTCATGGTTAAAATATGCAAATATAAACTATTAAAACCTTGTTCTGGTTAGCTTTGATGTTTCTGCGTAGACTATACTTAAAGTCTCAGAAATTTAAAGAGAAGCTGTTACACAGCTCTCCTGCACCTGCATCTGACATGATTTTAAAATTATAAGAATCAAGTAAACACGGAGACTGGAGCCCATCGCAGCTGACTTGCCAGGTGCACCCTGAACGGCTCGCCAGGCCATCGCAGGGCCAACACATATACAACCATTCACACTCAGGCGATTTTGGAACAGCCAGTTAGCCTATTGTGCATGTTTTTGGACTTCGGGAAGAAACCGGACTACCCAGCGGAAACCCACGCATGCACAAGGAGAACATGCAAACTTTACACAGAAACGCCCAAGCCTGGAAATCGAACCCAGGCCTTTTTGGCATGAGGCGGACATGCTTGTTTGGTTTCATTACCTGTTTAATTATTACACTTATTCGGTGTCATGGTGGTCGAGTAATAAATGAAATTGAGAACATTAATATACAGGTACTTACCGAATTATAGCTATCGCTACTGTGGCTTGGTATGCGTGAAGTTTGCATGTTCTACCCATGCTTGCGTGGGTTTCCTCCAGATACTTCAGTTTCCTCCTACTGTCCAAGACATGCACATTGGGCTAACTGGCTGTTCCAAACTGGCCCCAGTGTGTGTGTGTGTGTGTGTGTGTGTGTTAGTCCTGTAATGATCTGGAGAACTGATCAGGGAGTACCCTGCCTTCGCCCAGTGTTGGCTGAGATAGGCTCCAGCCTCCCAGTGACCCTTATATTAGTAAGCAGTTTGGCTATAGTTCTGCTACAGTCAGAGTTGCTGGTGCAGGAAATCCAAACCTTTGGGAACAATTTAAATTCTTTAAAAGTCTCCTCATTATGTGCAACCTGATCCAGTTTCACTGTTCTTTGTTCCATTCTGGTTAATTTCATCACGAGGATTAACATGACGGGGCTGATCTAACAGGACACATAAAAGCATCGGATAAAGAACAGCACGCGTGTCCTGTACGCTCGGAATCGTTTCTCATTAGGTGAGGCTCACGTGCAGGAATGGGTTTGGGAGTAATCGCACACTCCGCCTCGCTTTGAGCGCCGCAGTTCCACCTCTGCTTACTAATAATACACCCGTATGAATTATTCAAGCAGCAGGGAGGTGCACTTTGCTTTTCTGACATCAATAACAAAAGCAATTAAAGTGGACAACTCACAAGGACATACAGGCAACACTGTAAACCTGATCAACATGTTTCCTTCTCAATTTAATTCCGTTCTGTCTCTCTTTCTCTCGTCATTCCTCGGCCAGAGTTTCAGGGACGTCTGCCTGCCCTGAAATGTTCCGCACGGCCTGCCGCACCCTTTTTCTTGTTATCTGATTAGCTCGAGTGCTAGGGAAACCGGCACTCTTTCCACAGCTGTCTCTTTTCTTTCATAGCTGCATGCATGCCCTGAATTTTAACATCGTTGTTGCGGCAGCCTGACTTAGATTGTTCTCACCTCAAACTGCAGTTAAAGCAGTTTTCTTGTCTTTTCTTATAAGAAAAAAAAACTTTTAGCAAAGTACAATGTAGGTTAAGGAACGAAAGCCTAAGTAAAAAAAAGAAGACACCGAACTTGCAATTCAGTGACGAGCCAAAATGCTAGCATGGCTAATAAGGACTGATAATGGCTAAAAAGCTAGTAGAGCATCACTACCTCCACCAAGAAGGTTATGGTTTGGTTAGCTGTGTGTTGGTTTGTTAGCAGGATTACACAAAAAGTTATGGGCAGGTTTTCATGAAATTTCTACCAGAGGTGAGGCTTGCATGGGGAAAGCTTTGGAAATGATCCGGATCGAATTCTGGACTCAGGAATTTTTTTTAAAGTATTCTTTAACATCATAGGATTTTTCAGAAGTGAGGTATTACAACAGGGTGGTGTGGTGGCGTAGCGGAGAGCATGTCTAACTCACAGCAAGAAGATTCCATTCCTGGGCTTGGGCGTTTCTGGCTGGGTTTCCTCCAGGTAATCCGGTTTCCTCCCACAGTTCAAAGACATTTGCATTAGGCTCACTGGCAGTTGTAAATTGCCCAGAGGTGTGGATATGAGTGTGAATCGATGTGTGTGTGTTGCTCTGCAATGCTCTGACGAGCTGTTCAGGGTGCACCCCGGCTTCGCTCAGTGTTGGCTAAGAGAGGCACCATCCTCCCCATAACCCTAATAGAATTGACGGTTCAGCAAATGAGTACGATTTGATTTGATTTGATTTATTATTGAGAGAATGTGGTATTACACCAACCACAGCAGGGGTTGTGGTATACAATCTATTTTTTGTGCTTGTACTTTGGGAAAACAAGTGTTTTTCTACATTATGTTTACATTATTTACAAGTAATTAGAATTTTACCAGTAATTCATTTAGAATAGTAGAATTTATTGATAAAATAGAAATTTAAAGTGGAATTGCATTATATTACTGCATTTTCTATACAATTTTTCAATTCTGGCATTAATACCATGAGGTTTGAGGCGCAGTAATGACTTTGGGTAAGATTTCCATTTTGTATGAGCTAAATTACATTCACTCTTCTGGCGCTAAATTAACACACACCACTCAACCCCAAACATGCACTGCACAGCATGACTGACTGACTACACTTATACTGAATGCTTTTCCAACCAATTCTGTTACAATTTCTCTCCTGGATGGCACAGTGGTGTAGTGGTTAGCACAGCCACCTCACAGCAAGAGGGTCCTGAGTTCAAGTCTTAGACTTCGGCATTTCTGTGTGGAGTTTGTATGTTCTCCCTGTACTTGGCGTGGGTTTCCTCTGCCTACTCCGGCTTCCTCCCACAGTCAAAGCTTGAATGGTTGTGTATGCGATGGTCTGGTGAACTGCTCAGGGTGTACCATCTTTGCCCAATGTCAACTGAGATGTCTCCCTGCGACGCTAGTCGAAGTTGGTGGTTTGGCAAATGAATGAATTAATTTATATCCTTTCTAACATCCTTATTATTATTGTTCGTATTAAGTACACTTCACCTTCGATTTACTGTACCCCTATTTCCCGGATTTCGGAAATCCGCACCGGACATTATTTGGCATTGCCAGAAATATACCCGGACAAGTCCAGGAATCGATGATGGAAGTCCGGGTTGGTCATGATTTTCCAACTTCCCTCCTGTCCGGCCCGGTCCCATCCGAGTGGATGGATGAAAATGAAGCACCAGAGTGGCACGAAATAATGTCCGATGAACAGATAGTGGCATCAGTGACAGGAGAGCTAAGTGAAAGTGAGGACAGTGACGACAAGCCGGAACCCACATTTAAAATGAATGAGTGATAAAAGAATGTGCTGATCCACTCCTTAAGTTTGTGTAAACACAATATTGTGTATTGAGTGTCGGATAAGTGTGTAAAATTCCGGGACTGCTGCTGAATAGTGGTGATTGCCAGACCGATTATGGTTGATGTCCGAGAAAGGGTAGGGACCCTGGACATTAGCGATTGCCGGACTTTTGAGGTTCCCGGACAGCCTATCCTCCTAATAATCCGGGAAATCGAGGGTGATGTGTATTTCCTCTTTAGAGTTTTTTTCTTCCCTGCTATAAATCTGTGTCCATCACACGTGGGCGAGCGACAACATGATAGCTTCCTCTGATCCTTCAATGTGAAACAGCATGGAAGTTTAAAGAGTGCCATCGTCATCTCTCGGGCCCTCTCCATGGGGGGCTTGTACTTCCTTGATATAGTTAGTGCCAAAACAATTCCCCCAATGACCCTGAACAACTGTTCTCAGCGTGATCGAAATGCCACCATGTTGAGCAGCAGAGTGTGGGAGAGTATTTCTAGAGAAAATGAGCAGACAAGTGGAATGGGATAGCCCTGAGGGCAGGCTCTCACATTCTTAAGGGAAAAGTAATATACCCAGCATAGAAGATTCCTCCAAATAACGGAGCACTAACATGGCTAACAAAATCCTGTGGGACGTTTCAGAAATTAAAAGCATGACCTCTTCTTCTCAGTGTAAAGACTATCGTAATTACATAGAGCTTAGTCATGAGCTTAATCAGCCTGATTGCTTGGTCCTTATACTTATTGACACATCCTCAGTCTTCCTTCAGCTCTATGCTGTTATATTAGGCTTCCTAAAACATGAGGTCACCAGAGCTCAAACACAATACATATACGACAATACAACCCTAATGAATACATGGAATAGATGATGGCTGTATTCAGAGGTACACTTTTAGGTGGTATTAAAGGCACCTTGCAAATTTTCACCCCTCATAAGCCTTCCTAAGACCCAAAAACGAATGTTGTGTGCTCTGAGAATTCTCCGCACCGCTTCTGCTCCTTACCACCTGATAACTACTGAACATGATCAACATCTTCAAACAGGAAGCAGTTTAGTAATAGAGTAATACCCAGTGCCCCTCATTATGAGGATCTTACATGGAGATGCACACAGTGTAGTTATAGCAAAATATGCCTTCGCATTGAGGACACTGGGGTCTCAAGAGTAACGTTACTCAAAAAGTAATGCTACATCCTGCAACTCAAATGGACTTAATTGGACTTATACATGATATCATGAAATTTTCATAATCACAAAGCTTTTAAGAAAACATACCCAACATCATACATGTCTAGACATGTCAGCTATGGAGGCCATTAGTTAGAAAAGCACTCAAGAGGCCAAGGGCAACCGAAGGGCTCTACAACTCAAATGGGAAAAGCCTCTGATAAGACAGTCAGAGCCTGGACACTACAAAAAAATTAAAAAGCCAGAAATGATAGCTTAGTGGTTTCAGGCTCTGGGTTACTGATCTGAAGGTTTGGGGTTCAAGTCTGATTACCACCAAGCTGCCATAGTTGGGTCCTTGAGCAATGCCCTTAACCCTTAACTGCTCAGTTATATAAAGAAGATAAAGAAGTCAAATGCCATAAATGTAAATGTAAAAATGCGATGCTGGGACGGTGGTATAGTGGTTACCACATCCACCCCAGAGCAAGGGTCCTGGATTTGAGTTCCTGGCTTGGTGAGGGTGTTTCCTCCCCCTGTTTTCTCTGTGCTTGCATGTGTTTCAGTCCAAAGATTAGGCTATTAGGCTGTTTCAAATTGCATAGCTGTGAGTGTGAATAGTTGTGTGCGTGTGCTATGGTCTGGCGAGCTGCCTTCACCCAGAGTCGGCTGAGATAGGCTACTGTGACCCTAATAGGATTAAACAGTCCAGCAAATGAGTGAGAGAGAGAGAGAGAGTAATGCGTGAAGAGCTACACAATTTTTTTTATTTAAATATAGAAGGAAATGTGCTGATGTTTTCATACGAATCAACTTTTTTGAGATTTGAGGCACGATACAACAAAGCAGGATTGAAGGTTAAGGGTCAGGGATAGATTGGTGGTGCTGAGATTTGAACTAATGAGTAGGATAATAAAACAGAATAATACACTGATGGGCTGATGGAAATACACTGATGTCCAAATATTATAGAAGGCATAATTTCACATTTGTATTGTTTTTTTTTCTTGTTGAGATCAAGTGTCGTTTAAAGGATGGTTGAATGCACATAAAACATCATTTATATAAAAATACAGGTTTTAAACCCAGGCAATGTGCAAACCACGGGGTTCCTGAAGGCCAGAGAGAAACAGAATGTAATCTTTGAACAAAGGGTAGTTGATATTTTGTTAGTGGAACATCAAATTCTCACTTCCAACTGCTTGGTTTTATCCCCCTCTTTTATATGACAATTTCTCGGTAAGACAACACTGTTACATCTTTGAACTCCCCAGAGCCATTTTTTAGTCTACTCACTGTCACCCACTGACTTTTTTCTTGTTAAGGCTTTTCCAAACATTTTGCTGAGACTGCTTTACTCTCTAAAACATGCCCTGACTGCAAAGCACCCGGGTTTATTCTTGGACAATCTTTTATAGATAGATAGATAGAAGGGGTGGCACAGTGGCACAGTGGTTAGGTAGGTAGGTAGCTAGCTTTATTACTACCCGCAGGTAGATTTGTTGGTTAGCATGGGTTCGATTCCTGGGTTTGGGTGTTTCTTTGAGGCGTTGGCATATTCTCCCCGTGCTTGTGTGGGTTTCCTCTGGGTAATCCAGTTTCCTCCCACAGTCCAAAAGCAAGCACAGAAGGCTAACTGGCTGTCTCAAGTCACCCCTAGATGAGTGTGAATGGTTATATGTGTGTTGGCCCTGTAATGCCCTGGCGAGCTGTTCATGGTGTACCCCGCCTTTGGCCTGAGATAGACGCCAGCCTTTCTGCAATCCTAATTAGGATTAAGTGGCTTGGTGGCATTCAAAATGATTGAATAGAGAGATAGATGGATAATATCTATCCATTGGCTGACCGCCCTGCGATGGTCTGGCGAGCTGGGCAGGGTTTGCTCTTCCTTCACCCAGAGTCGGCTGAGATGCGCGACCCTAATAAGTATTAAGTAGTTCACAAAATGAATGAATGACATATTTACGTAAATGTACTGTTGTCTTGAGGAATTAAATAAACAGACTATTATTCATGTACTGTAACAAATTTTTTTCCTGTTTGTTTTTTTTAATTGTTTTTATTTTTAGCTTAACCGCAAAATGAACAAAAATGAACCAATCCACACTGACACTCACTCAGTCATTTCACCGATACAGCTAACAGCTAGGCAGACCATTGCAGGGCAACACACATACAACCATTCACACTCACATCCACACCTACGGGCAATTTAGAACAGCCAATTAGCATAACGTGCATGTCTTTGGACTGCCGGAGGAAACCCACACAAACATGGATAGAACATACAAACGCAGTTCAAACCCATGACCTTCGTGCTGCATTCTTGAGGTGGACGTACTAAACACTATGCCACCGTGTTACCTTCCCAATTACAAGTTATATCAAGTGCAGTATACAAGTCCTTTAGGAGGCAAGACCACCCTTCACCACAACACCAGACACAGAGTGCATTTATATAATTATAATTCCATTTACTGCATTTGGCGTACACATCTATCCGAAACAACTTGCATTTATCTCATTTACACAAATGAGCAGTTTGGGTTAATGGCTTTGGTCAAAGGCCCAACAGTGGCAGCTTGGCAGGGGATGAATTTGAATCTACACCCTCACGGTGAACTCATGACCCTCCAATGAGTCAATCAGTCTAATATTCTTACCACTGACCTACCAATGCGCACTCAAAAGGACAACTCCCTTTGATTGTTAGCCGCCTTAACAGTTTTGTTCGAAGTATTTCCATTTGTACTTTTGTTTTTCACAGCTATAAAAACTTTGTTCATCATGTGTGGGCGAGTGACAACACAATGCCTTCCTCAGATCCCTCAGCGCAAAATAGTGTGATGTGTAGGAGAATAAGACCAAAAGGTGCCATGTTCAGCCCTCAGGCCGTCTCAACAGGGTGCTGGTACTTCCTTTATCCAGTTAGCACCAAAGAAGACACCCCCCACCCCCCACCTGATGGAAGTGTCGGAGGTTATATTTTACATTAGATGCCTAAAGGGAGAGTGAGAGACAAAAAAGAGAAAGAGAGAGAAATAGGATGGCCCTGAGGGCAAGTTCTATCTTTACCCATTTGTGAGGTTAAAATGGACTGACTCACAGCATGGAACACCCCCCCCCCCTCTCTCTCTCTTCCCGATTATAATCATCCCTGTTTTATTTCAGAACATAAGGCTGTGTTCATGGATAATGAAGTCTTTAACATCAGTGACACTTCAACACCAAAAAGCATGAACCATGGTTTAATCATCAATTTGCTTATCCTGCCCTGCATAAAACTGCCTTTTCCTAATAGCTAATCCAGTTAATTTAGCACTTACACATACTGAAAAATAAAATTACATCACAGATACAATCAGATACATTGACACTGTATAATCTTTATGTGTAGATGGGCAGTTACTAATTACGTATCGAGGGTGAGGTAGTTGCCAAAATGTCTAAAATGGAATATTGAGGTGACCGAACAATTTAACGATATTCATTGCACCTATATGTATAATGCATAATTACTTTATCAAATATTACATGTTGCAAAAAACCACACACACACACACACACACACACACACACACACACATGTATGTATATATATACACACACACACACACACACACACACACACACACACACACACACACACACACACACACACAC
>JAOUQZ010000025.1:13097342-13117048 GCA_028564935.1 Neosilurus hyrtlii
TATATATATATACACACACACACACACACACACACACACACATACATATATTGTAAATACACACACACGTACATACACACACACACATATACATACACACACACACACACACACACACACACATACATATATGTATATACACACACACGTACATACACACACACACACACACACATACACACACACACACACACATGTGCATAGGACATTCTTGCTGTGAGGTGGACCTGCTATCCACTACGGCACCGAGCTAAATTCCCAGCAAGCGAACAGAAAAAAGAGAAGAAAGAACAGAGGGCTACAGAATTATAACTACATATGAGGCTTAGAGGATGTGGTTAGTCACGAAGCAGTCAGTCAACCAACTTCAGAAGCTCTGACAAAACTTTATGTGCCACATTTGTGTTTTTTAACATGAACCAAGGCTTCGTAAGTCATCTCATTTCAAACGCTAGACAATTAGATATTTTCACAAAAAAATATTCTTGAAATAAAGCACAAAAATGTCCACAAAGTGATATTTCCACTGATTCGTCCAGGATAAATTGCTATATTCAAGTCAAAGACATTATTTTTGAATGTAAGTGCAGTTCTAGTAACAGATACATTTGATGCTTTATCACAGCACGAGGGTTCCGGCACTGACTTCCAGATGTTCAGAAGCTTGAATCATCAAGCAAAGCTTCAAAAGAACTCTATGAAGTCGGGTGATTCATTTCCTGCACCATCACAGAACTACGAGTCCAAAAAGCAGTGTGCTTTTATGTAGTGTCTCAGTGTGTAATGATGGAGCATAAAATAAATGACTAAAAGTAGATGACTGCTTTTAATTCAGGAAGTCCAGTTGCTTCCTCTGAAGGTTAGCAGGGTCTTCAACACAATACAAAACAACTGCTATTTAAATGAAAAAGGATTTGCGTTAGCTTTTTTTGGAAACAAAATTATGAATATTAAAATGTATAATAATAGATGCTCGATCCTAGAGATTCAATAGGCAGCATATACTGTAACACAGTAGGGGTTTCTAACAGTTCGCAGGTTTGGGATACTAAAGGTTCAAGGACAGGTGGACGGTTCATTCTGTTGACTTTTTCAGTCCAATCTCTCTCTCCCCCCTCTCTCTCTCCCTCCCTCTCTCTCACTCTCTCTCTCCCTCCCAGTCTCTCCCTCTCTCTCTCCCTCCCTCCCTCCCTCTCTCTCTCTCCCTCCCTCCCTCGCTCCCTCCCTCTCTCTCCCTCTCTCTCTTTCTCTCTCTGATTACAGGTCTCTTTCTGTAAGCACACAAAATAACATACATAAGAAGGTGACAGTAATTACACACAGGTGAAACCCATCAACATATTACATGCTGGTTCTACCTCAAACCCTCTGCCTTCAGGGGGCACTTGATCACACTACAGGGTCCAGTCATTCATTTTTTCCTGAACCTCTTAATCCGAATTAAGGTCGTGGGGGGTTGAGGGTGGTGCCCATCTCATCTGACTTTGGGCAAGGGCAAGGTACACCAGGCCATCGCCAGGCCATCGCAGAGCAGAAACATGCTGGCAGCAATGCAGCCAACTCTTTACAAAAGTCAACAAAAGTTCTTTTATATGCATCTCACCATAGGCAATGAGAGACATGGTCGGCCTTTGATAACCCAATTAGCTGCACTGGGGGACAGCAGTGACAACAAGTTGATACCTGAACCTTGGGATCATTTGAATAGCAAAAAATGCATCAAACTTGACCAAACTAACAGCCATACATATAAAATTACATACACACTATAAAATTTCAAATAAGTGAGGTGGATGTCCCTGAATAGACTTCCAGGTGAAACTTCAGTCGACCATGCCTGAGGTGAATAATGGTTTTACCATATACCACATGGGAACATAAGCAAAAAAGCACACTAAAATGAGATTCTATAATCATGACAGATGCATCAGCTCAGAACGCATGTGTAAGCAGGTGCATAAGTGCCGTGTAGCATCATTTCTCTTTGTTTAATATACATTGTAGTACATAAAGGCATTAAAAAATATAACAAGGGTTTCCTAGTTTATTTTTAGGTATTTAAATGGTGACAAAGGCAGGACAGGGGAGTTTCACACATTCTAGCAAAGGTAAGCACTGTGTATACTATACATACTATGTAGTATATACTATGTGGAAACACAAGAAAAGCAAACTAAAATCACAAAATGTATTATTTTTTTTTTCATTGTAAAGCATGATGCTGCTGCTCCAGGTAACCGTGGCAATCAGTGTTTTTTTAAATCCCGAGATAGCAGACCAATCAGATTGCACCATTCCAGCGTTGTGCATACTAATTTTACCTTGCATTTATAGATTCAGTCTATCCCTTCTGTTTTACAATTATTTACTGTTAATTGAAGATTTAGGTTAATGTGATTTACTGGCCAAAATAGTGCTTTACGTTTGTGTAACAAGGCATGTGATATATTTGAAAATGTGCGCTATGTGACTGTAAGTGCTTCCATGGTGTTGCCTTATGAGGTGCTGAAGAGTTTGAGGCAAAATTGACTCAGTGTGCCTGGGCCCCATGAGGAGGCTCTTGAAAAGGGATCTAGGCAAATGAGATCCTTCATTTAACAAGATTTAGCAGTCAGGCATCTGCCTCAATCATGCGTCTTAACCAAATCTTCAACAGCTCATTAGTAACACAATATGCTGCTGTGCACTGATGATCAACAGAGGAAAAAAATATTTACATGGGAGGATAAGACTGGGATACTTAAGTATCCGTGGGGTATGTTTACCAAATAAAAGTGAAAGTTTTACAGCATTAATTGTGCACTAAAAAGGGGATCCCCATTTTTCCGTAGCGGTATATTACACATTAAGATACAGTATAAATAATTTAATCTGTCTGTTTTAATCTCAGGCAGTGCGGTGGCGTAGTGGTTAGCATTACCACGTCACAGCAAGAAGGTCCTGGGTTCGAGTCCTGGGAACGTCGCTGTGTGGAGTTTGCATATCCTTCCCATGCTTGCACGGGTTAACTCTGGGTACTTCAGTTTCCTCCCACAGTCCAAAGACATGCACCTTAGGCTAACTGGCTGTTCCAAGTTGCGCACAGCTGTGAATAGGAGTGTCAATGGCTGTGATGGTCTGGCAAGCTGTTCAGGGTGTGCCCCACTTTTGCCCAGTGTCGGCTGTGATAGGTTTCAGCCTCCCTGCATCCCAAATAGGATTGAGCAGTATGGCAAATGATTAAATGTTTTACTTTTAATTCTCATATTTCGATTATACAACACAATTTCATAAAAGGTAATAAAAAAAAGTCATTTTCCAGCAGCTGAAATTCTGGCACCCCCAAAAAAAACTTTGACTTCTATAAAAGACAATCTACATCATTTTAATCTAATTACAACAAAATAATAAAAAATTTATAGAAACTAAAAAGCACAAACCTCCAGTAAACCCAATAATCCCCCCATATGAACAGAAAATTTTACAATGCTAAATAATCCTTTAAAAAATTCCTGGATACAGAATTTGTTTGAGATCGTCTCCAAGTCATCCTTGTTCAAAGCCCCACATCTGGTAGAAATGGAATGAAAATTCGCTTCCAACTTTTTGTATAATCCTGTAAACAACAAACACGCACTTAAACCTAAGGGTTTAAGTTAAAGAGTTCAAGAGGTAAAAAAATTACATCCCTGGGGGAGATAATCTCTAATGGTATTATGGATTTTTGAACGGAATAACAAAATTTGTATTAAATATGCATTAAAAATGAATTTAATGTATCAGCATTTCCATAGTTTTATTTACCTAAATCTCTTTTCTTATGTAAATTGACTTTAATAATTTTTACTTACTGAAAATCTGAATACTCCTTGCATCGCTAGTCAAACTAATTCTGAAATCATAAGCTTGAATCATATTATTATTGTTTCTTTGTTTAAAGCAAATGTACGCTACAGAAATGCAGCTAATAAGCAACATGCCAAATGCTTGCAGTCTGCTACTAACCTAACTAGTAGACTGTATATTAAGCTAGCTAGCGAGATTCCTGTCTTTTACTGTATCTACTAAAATGTGTTTTACTATAGAAATTTGTTAGAAATATTGACTTTTTTTTTTTGTAAAAAATGTATGCTAGCTAGTTAAGAACATTATCAGCTACGTATTGTTATGTAAACAGAGCACAAGACCTAAGCATTAACCATGTTGCTAATTAGCTGCCTTTCTGCAATAGACTAATCAATATTACACACAACTTACAGCCTAAATTTCAACACACTGACACAAGCGCTGTCCATGTTTTAAGGATTTCGTGAACAGTATTTTGACCGCAATACGTCTAGTTGTGGGAATTTGTGGGCGCTTTTAGGAGAACTGTTATCATTAACAGTGTGACTGAAAAAAAAAATCTCCAGGTTTTATCCAAATCCCTTTATTTAATTGACTGTTACCAAAACATAACCGTTCTTCGCCGAGAACAGGTTTGGATACATAAGCCTACAGTGGGCCATGAAGAGGTTACGTAATCATGATTGGCCATTAGGAACACGTGAACATGTTTCAATCAGGAATGCCCCAATGTGACTCTGATTTAGCCTGAAGAACACGAGCGGCTAAAAGAGAAAATTTCATACCTGCCGTCTGCACACCACCACCACCACCACCCCCACCACCTCCTCACCAAACCTCCTCACATCTGCCTGCAATTCTCTACCAATACCCAAGTGGGAAAACACCTCTGAAGTAATAAAAGATAATTCTCTCTCTGAAGGAAACAGTACGTCTCTGTCATTCCCTGCGGCTGTAAATAAAAATAGCCAGGTGTCATTTCAGCCCCAGTTTTCGACAGAGAATTAAATAATTAATTGGTTCTTAATTTTTAGATTTGCAGCCAGACATTTTAATTGCTTTTTCCTCTTAAAGGATGAGGTGACTTTATGCAGAGGTCTCTCTCTCTCTCTCTCTCTCTCTCTCTCTCTCGGCACAAATTCTCCTGAATTTCACCTCCTACAAACAATTAACACTGAAATCCTCTGCAAGCGACTTGTAAACCCGCTTTCTCAAAGATGATGAAATCTAAATATTGGAGAGAGAGAGAATGTACACTTGTGGTGCAAATTACATTGAAATCACTCAGCATGCAGCAGATGGCCGTAATCTGATTAAAGGCTCGGAGAGGCCCCTTTCTGTGTGAGATTCGATCATGATTTATAAAAGAGGGATGAAAGCCAAGAGCTGGAATTATGGCATTACTTTGCCATGTAGGCATTTCTTATCGACTATCTGGCAAAAAGTATGTGGACACCTGATCATCACACCCATATATGTTTTTTCCCCCCTAACTGTTGCCCCAAGGTTGAAACTTCACAATTGTACAAAGAAGCTGTATTATCAGAAAGCACAAACTTCCACCAAGCCAAGCAATCCCCCCATATGAACCAAAATGTCAAAAACTGTCCTATCTTACAATGTTAAATAATCCTTTAAAAAACTTCCTAGACACAGAATTTGTTTAAGATCGTCTCCAATCCATCCTTGTTCAAAGCTCCACCTCTTGTAGACTTTTAATGAAAATCTGCTCCTAACTTTCCTACAATAATCCTGCTAAAAACAAACACACAAATGGATCACTTTCTTTAAGCTCAGCAAGTCCCTGTATAAACCTAAATGTCTCACAGTGTTAAAGAATCATTAAAAAAATTCCTAAATTTAAAATTTGATCTGGATCATGTCCAAAATCTAACATAATCTTCCTTATCCAAAGTTCCACCTCTGGTAAAATATATGATTAAAATCAGAATGTTTTGCAAATAGCAGAAAGAAGACCGCACCCTCTGCTGGTCTAACCCTAGCCCTAACCCTAATACCACATTTTCAGATAATTGTGCTATCTCACAATGTTAAAGTATGTTTTACAAGTTTTTTACCTTGTTTTTTTTTTTTTTTGGAGTGTTACTCGGGCCATACTGGAATGTAACAAAGCATTACCTCCGCCATACTGTAAACCACAACCAGAAAAGGAAGAAAAATAAAGTATTATAATCCAGTTATGGCTGTTTGGAGAACGTTTCTAACAAACAGGATAGACAGCAATGCCTAAAAAACATCACCTCCTTGGTAATAGTCAGACATGGGCTTATATGAGCTAATGTATGTAGAAAAGGGTGACTAGCTCTTTCCTTTTAATGTGTGTTACTCCACCTGTGATTCAGCAGGAACATCAGTTTAAAAAATTGGCTGGCTTAACATAGCTCGGAAAAATTATGTATTCACCTTTAACCTTGGTGGGTGAAATAGCTGGTAGGTGGGAATTGTCCAAGACCAGGTTATGAAGAGAACTGATGGAAAAAAGTTGACTCCATTACATTTCTTCTGACTTTTCAGCCTCGACCACCTTTACTTACTTCACTTAACATTGAGGTCAACAGAAATAGCAGGGTTCCTTCCAAAGCAGCAGTAACGAGTCTTTACAGCCACATTTTTCTTATCATTATATCTTGTAGGCCTGAACAAATATGGTTTTTAATTTTTTATTTATGTTATAAATGCAGATGTTATGTTTAGATGCACATCAAGAGGGAAGGATAAAGCTGTAGAGAGTAAACACCACCTCAGATCCCAAATAATGCAGGATTTCTTCAATCAGCGTAAATCACTGATATTATTGTGTATTTTTTGTACATAGATATGTGCTTGGGTTTCTTCGGTATGGCTGACAAGTCTTCATAGGTGACGTTGGAGTCTGTGGATGCCAGGTCTTGAAATATCCACAGTTAGAATGCAAATTCATCTCGAATCCAGGACCTTTTTGCTGTGACTCGGATGTGCCAACCATCACGCAACTGTGCCTCCCTCATTTCTAAAAATGAAAAGAAAAGAAAAAAAAGAAGCATCATTTGGAGGTGCCATGTTATCCTGGTCATCCAGAGGAACAGCAGGTCTGTGGGTGCATGAAGGCGGGGAGCAGAGGAATGTCACATGCCAAACACTTGATTGTGGTAGCTCATGTAGAGGTTTGCATTGGCACTGGGACAAAAAGGTTGAGATGTGGGGTGACTATTCATTTTATATGACACATTCATCATTCGTCAGTATCTCCTTTATCCTGGTCAGGGTTGTCATGGTTTAGGTTTTAGTCATATCAAATGTTTAAGAAAGCCATCTTGGGCTGGTCCCCAAAGGAAAAACTTGCTCATGCATTTTAGATGCGCAGGGAATGCTTGTAACTGTGATTGACAGCAACAGTAGCCAGTCATGAGCCTCTGTGAAGCTATGTGTGTGGAAGAGGGCATAGAGCAACAAATACTGTTTCTGTGTGGAGTATGCATGTTCTCCATGTGCTTGCATGGGTTTCCTCCAGGAACTCCGGTTTCCTCCCAAGTCAAAGACATACATATTACACTGACTGGCTGTCCCAAATTTCCCCTAGGTGTGAGTGTGAACGTAAATGGTTGTGTTTCCTGCCCTGTACCCCGCCTTCACTCAAGGTCGGCTGAGATCCCGGAGACACCACTAGGAATAGGCAGTTCAGCAAATAATATGAGATGAGCAGTTGAAACTTCCTCCCAGCTGAAACCCCCACCTATAAATCCTGACCAAAATTCCTGCAGGAGGAGAGAGGATTGATCAGAATTCATGTGGGATTGTGTGGAGGAAAAAAAAGGGGAAAAGTCCCACACACATATTCTCCTTATAAACTTCATGTTTTTGTGCTATAAAAGTAATTCTGGCTTAGCAGTCAGCGGCACCACCAAATAATGAAGATAGAGCACTCCGCATTGCCATTCCGTTTCAACTGATGGACAGAGAGAGAAAGAAATTGACGGCTTGAAATAAGGACTGAGAAAAATACGTCTAAGGAGATGTAGTACCCGGCTTTCTTTATTACCGCCGGCCGGCTCGGAGTCCTTGAGAGCAAATAGATTTACTTTATTTTTTGTGGCTGGAAAGAGGAAAAGAATGTGGTGTTCTTGTGTCAACTAACAGGTTTAGCTCAGGTATGGAGCTCATAAACCTCTGGAAGTGATGATATTTGACTCTGTCTTTCCTTGCACCTCCGAGCCACATGAGGAGATTGAGAGGTTCATGGGTAATAGAAAGTGGACGACAGATATGCTGGCCTCCCGTCGGGAGCTAGATTACACCGCATTCGTCAGGCTTAGTGAGAATGATTGGTCCCCTGTCATTCAAATAAATTTATCACCCCTGTCTGAAGGGGACTTTATATTTTTTGAGAGGACAGCCATCTTCACTCTCCAACTCAGGACGGAAGAGTCTGTCAGCCAGAGTGATAGGCAGTGCAGGAGAAGGCGTCGGGACGCAGCCTGGCGTTATGCCCAAGTTACTTTTTTATGCACATGATATACAGTTTCGGCACAAAGAAAGTGAACTACATTAAAGTTTGTTTTACTCTCTTACAGAGATTTGACGAGACAGTCTCTTTATCGTTTGTCTTTTTGTTTTATACTTAGCGGCGTTCCGTTCCATTAACCCAGCACGTCTTTGGAATTTATAGCAATACGACTAAAACGTTTATTTCAATCTTTACAATATCTCTTATCTTCCTTTCAATAATGTAAGAAACAAAAACACTTAAAAACAAATTCGAAGGAAATAAGCGCTCACTTACTTACTCACTCACTCGCCGAGCCGTCTAATCCTATTAGGGTCGCAGGTAGGCTGGAGCCTATCTCAGCCGACACTGGGCGATGGCAGGGCTCACCTTGAACACCTCACCAGACCATCACATAGCCAAACACACACAATCATTCATACTCACGTTCACACCTTGGAGCAATTTGCAATAACCAATCCGCCTAATATGCATGTCTTTGGACGGTAGGAGGAAACCAGAGTACCCAGAGGAAACCTGCACAAGCACAGAAAAAACATGCAGACTTCACACAGAAACACCCTCACCGAGCCAAGGACCTTCTTGCTGTGAGGAGAAAGTGCTAACCACTACTCCACCGTGCCGCCCAACAAAATCACCAAGAAATGAAATTATTTTTAATACCAGCATGCCACAGAGTGATTTATTCGAATTATGCTACAGCAATTTCCAATTCATTCATTTATTCATTTTTCTAAGCCGCTTAATCCTAATTAGGGTCACGGGGAGGCTGGCGCCCATCTCAGCCGACTCTGGGCGAGGGCGGGGTACACCCTGGACAGCTTGCCAGGCCATCGCACACAACCATTTACACTCACACTCACACCTAGGGGCGATTTGAAGCAGCCAATTAGCCCACTGTGCATGGTTTTGGACTGTGGGAGGAAACCGGAATACCCGGAGGAAACCCACGTAAGCACAGGGAGAACATGCAAACTCCACACAGAACCACCATAGCCTGGAAGTCGAACCCAGGCCACTGTACTAACCAGCTTTTTGAACTTCCCACTTGAATGCCACTCTTTTTATTTTTTCTGTTATTATATCCTTCACTCATCAAGGCTTTCCACTAAATATTGGAGCTTTATTAGAAGGAAATCAGAAAATCAGGCTGCATTAATGAGGTCAGGCATTAATGTTAGGTATGAAGTGCATTCTAGCGTACATTTGGCTTTCCGGTGCAGGCCTAATGTGTTCGATGGGGTTGGGGTCAGGGCTCTGTGCACGCCCCTTGAGTTCTTGCATTCCGGCCTTGTCTTCATACGCTACTCAGCTCTAAGCCAAAGCCAAGGTGAAGCTGTGGGACGACTTTCTTTGGCCATTAAATTTACTATTGGCCTAAAAGGACATATTTTAAAGGCTGGATGAAGGGGGACCCGGACCCACATAAAACAGACCAATAATACCTTCTCTTTATAGACAGATTTTAATCAGGCCACACTGGTGTACGTCTGAAAAGCAACAGACGTCTCGGGTCAGTTAATTCCCACGAAGGAAGCACTGATTTTTGCTCTGTCACAGTGAACCTGCATGTACCACAAATTCAGGAAACATGATCGTGATCATGGTATTGATGCAACAAACTGCAAAAATAAGTCCTGTGATGTACAATGGTACATCTTAAAAATTACATCAGGCACTTGATGCAACTCTGCAGTGCAAAGTGTGTGAAGTCTTTCCAGCTCTATCATACTTTTTGCAAGAAAGCATCGATCTTTTTTTCCCTTTTTTTTTATTTGGCCGAGAGCTCGGGGCAGGAATTTGTCATGGTGCTAGCTCGTGTGTTGCCTTTGAAGTTCGCCTCACTGAAATTGAACACAATGAACGAGTCAATCCCGGTCACTGAAAGAGGAAATTTCATCCAAGCTGCCTTTTTTCTGGAATGTATTGCAGTCAGCTTCTAAAGGAATATTAACACATCATAATAGCACACAATAATAATAATAATAATAATAATAATAATAATAATAATAAAAACAACAACAAAACAACAAAAACAATAATAATATTAATATAACAACAACAAAGACAATAATAATCATAATAACCAAACAACAACAACACCGCAGACAACAACAACAATATTAATAACCAAACAACAACAATTATAATATCAACAATAATAAAAACAACAACAACAACAACAATAATAATAATAACAACAACACCGCAAACAACAACAACAATAATAATAACCAAACAACAATTATAATATCTACAATAATAAAAACAACAACAACAGCAACAACAATAATAATAATAATAACAACAACACCAACAACAATAATAATAACAACAACACCGCAAACAACAACAACAACAATAACAACAACCAAACAACATTTATAATATCTACAATAATAAAAACAACAACAACAGCAACAACAATAATATTAATTATAACAACAACAACAACAACACACCACCACCACCAACAACAACAAGAACAACCACAACAAAAACAACAACAATAATAATAATCATTATAATAATAATTCACTCACTATTTAGAAACCATAGCTTTAAAGAACATTTCAATAACACAAGAATATCATTAGTTGTTTAAATATTTCACATCATTAATGGGTCACATCATGTGCCCTGAGTATTATATGCCTCTTGTTCTCAAAAGTACTCTCTCCATTTTCAAGTAATTTCAAGATAACTCCTTTATCAAGAAATAAAATTTTCAAAGACTGACACAGGGTTCCCATGTGTACACGTACGCCGTAATGACAGAGGACTAGATTGGTTTGAAAGGTTACATGAGTGGCGGCACATTGGCGCAGTGGTTTGCACATCTGCCTGACAGCATGAAGGTCGTGGGTTCAAGTCCCGGGCTCTGTTCTGGCACTTTGGTGTGGAATTTGCATGTTCTTCCCGTGCTTGCATGGGTTTCCTCCGTGTACTCCGGTTTCCTCCCGCAAAACAAAGACATGCACATTAGGCTAATTGAATGTTCCAGATTGCCCCTAGGTTTGCGTGCAAGTGTGAAAGGTTGTGTGATGTCGTGGCGGGCTCTTCATGGTGTACCATGCCTTCGCCCAGTATCAGCAGAGATAGGATTAAGCGGTTCAGCAAATGTGTGAGTGGGGTGATGTGCAGTCATGCGACATGACATAATGGAATGCCAGTCAAGTTGGAAAGGGGTACCTCACATACAGGCGACTCAGTGAATATTAAATACAAGGATGATGTACTGCACATCCTCGCACCTGAAACGCATGGACGCGTACACTCCCGGAGATCAAAAATTGCCTTGAAGACGGAGGGGTGGTTTGTGGTGTTTCCATTTCCGTCAGGCTGCATGAGGTGAGAACACTCATTACCTGTTCAGCCAGTCTCAACTCAAAGATCTCATCAATGGGTGATTTGGTAGCTGACTGTCATTACCCTCGCACCTGCTGTAGTGCTTGCCTGAGCAAACACACACACACATACACACACACACACACACCTCATCTGTAGTGGTGATGACAGCTGGCTGAATGGGCAATGAGAGTGAAAAAGAGGGTAGCAATGTAGCACTTTAGATTCTCACCCATCTTCTCAACTGTCAGGTTTACTCATGTGCTACTGAGTAATTACACCCTATATATATATATATATCTATATCTCACAATACATTTCAAGCAATTGTATCATTCTGTTTCCTAAGCAACAGTTCTAAAAGAGTTTGAATTGGAGTTTTGGGGGACACTGCTGTCCCCCCAGTGCCGCTAACTGGGTTATCAAAGGCCAGCTGTCCAGGGTGTACTCCGCCCTCACCCAGAGTCGGCTGAGATGGGCACCAATGCCCCCCCCCTACCTTCCCATGACAATAATTAGAATTAAGCGGTTTAGAAAATGAATGAATCAAAGACGATACTGTATCTAAGAACAAATACCCAAAATCACCGGTACCTTCCTCATAAGTGAATTCTGTTATCCGCTACATCTGAAATACCTGACAGGTGCTGTTTGAACGTATCCAGGGCAGGCTATTGGGGCAAGGTAGAAGGCATACATCATATTGATCGGCTGCAAGCTGAGAGAATGATGGACAAAATTGACTTCTTGCAGCTTCTGGATATGAACTTTGAGCAGGAGCGCGCCAGGGTTGTGAAACCGCTAAGTAGGAAGCAGTGATGATGATGAATCCTCATTCATCTATTTACTAAGCCGCTTAATGCTAACTAGGGTCGCAGGAAGGCTGGCGCCCGTCTTAGCTAACTGTAGGCGAGGGCTGGATACACCCTGGACAGCGTGACCATTGCAGGACCAACACACACACACCCAGCAACCATTCATGCGCACACTTACACCTAGCGGCAATCTGGAACAGCTGATAATCCTTCTGTGCATGTCTTCAGACTGTGGGAGGAAACTGGAGTACCTGGTGGAAACCCACGCAAGCACAGGGAGAACATGCAAACTCCACACAGAAATGCCCCCGCCAAGCCCTGGACTTAAACCCGGGACCTTCTCGCTGTGATGTGGACGTGATGACCACTATGCACCCGTGTTGCCCTGCCTTTTTTTTCTTCACATCTACATTAACAATGACACGTCACGCTTGTACTACATCATTGAAGTCCCTACTAGATTTTGATTATGTTGTTACTACGTCAATGGCGTCATTGCAACGTCTTTAATAAGTTCTTACCAGGTCCTGATTTGATCCTGTCCGCACTACGGTTTCTTTAACCTGAGTACCCGGAAGAAACCCATACAAGCACAGGGAGAACCTAGAACCGCACAGAAATGCCCAAGCACAGAACTCGAACACAGGACCCTCTTCCCGTCGGGCCGACATGCTATTCACCATGCCGCCGTGCTACCCTCTATGTTGACTAATTACCCAGTCAAAGTAGTTATGATGGTCAGTTAGCTAAGCAGTCGGCTAGCATGTTCTGAGCAAGCATGGATAAATGTTTAGCAGTGATTTTATTAGTTATTTCCAAACATCTAACCACCTAGGGAATTCTTTTTGCTTTACATATTTTATTTTATTTACAGTCAAATACCTACAGAAGGGAGTAAACTGTGACAAGACGAGGCGGTCTTCCTGCGTATGCTGTACACGCTGTACGCGGTGTCAGGGAAACAGGCAAACCATCTGGAAAGACTCAATGAAGAACAAACTACAGAGCTGCCTTTTGTCTACATAACAAAGACAGGGGGGAAAGCTCAGGCGTGATAAATCCTCCTGAGCGTAGTCTGCCTAATGTGGTTTAATCCCAAGTCGTCAAGTTCTGTTGGTACAAAAAGTAAACAAACGTAAAGCAACAAGCTGTGAGGTAGATTAAACTGCGAAACACACACTCTCGAAGAGATGAGTCGAGAATCCATCTGGTGTCCAAGCTGGAGTGCTAATTACAGAAACTGTGATGCCGACCGCATATAAATGACCATGAGCTTCTTACAGTGTAATAAAATGCCCTATCACCTAAACCCTTAGCGTATAAACACCCTGAACAGCTCGTCAGACTATCGCAAGGCCAGTACAACTTTCTCACTCATACCTATAGGCAATTAACAAAAAAAACAGCCTATTAGTGGTTAGCATGCACACCTCACTGCAAGAAGCTTCTAGGTTTGAGTCCCGGGCTTGACCATTACCGCGTGGAGTTTGTATGTTCTTCCTGTGCTTGTGTGGGTTTCCTCTGGGTACTCTTGTTTCCACCCATCGTCCAAAGACATGCACATTAGGCTAACTGGCTGTTCCGGATTGCCCAGAGGTGTGGATGTGTGTGTGTGAATGGTTGTGTGTGTGTTGGCTCTGTGATGGTCAGGCGAGTTGTTTAAAGGGTGTACACCCCGTCACCCAGTGTCGGCTCAGATAGGCTCCAAAGATTTTATCCATATTATTTGTTTACGCATTTGTCCTCTTTCCCTTTATTCGCTTTCCTTTTTCTGACAATTAATAAGCTAGTTTTAGTCATGAATGGCTAGTGGCTTGCTTCAAATAGGTTGGCTCCACCTAGTGGTTGGATGATAAATTACGTTTCATGATAATATTTGATACAAATAATGTAACGATAATCATATACTATAAAAACTCTCGCAGGCCGCGTAAAATGAGTTGGAGGGCCGGATTTGGCCTACGGGCCTTCAGTTTGACACCTGAGGATTAAGAGATTCGGCAAATGATTGAGTGATAATGAACTCTAATGATGGGTGTCTATTTACATCTGTAGTGTTCCACTAACTGTAGGACTAGCCATACATGGTGACCTCAAGTTATGTATCTTTTGTACACCTTCCTGGCAATGAGCTTCATTATGTTCATTAAAGCTGCAATCTGATTGGCTCTTTGCATTTCCATGCACTGTATGTACGTCTGTGCACTGGTTTCTGATGTGAAACAAATTTGTTTAATACAAGTACTGTCCTATATTTGCCCACAGGTTATGAGAAAAAGTGAAATGTAAAAGTGACCACTGTGAGGCTTAATATCCAGAAATCATGCCTTAAAACTGCTGCTGTAACAAATGCTAAATCTGGCTTGAAGGGTTACATTACAGCACGCATTCAGCTCATAATAATTATCCATTTAAGCTCAAATGCCAAGCCAAACAGTCGTGCTCGTGTAGTTTCTCTCGTTACGTTGTTGATTTGCAGAAAGGTCAGCATGATTTTATGGATGAGCTGCCATCTTGGTTATAATGAACAGATCCAGAGAGTAACAGTCTACTGGCAAACTATTAGTTATGAAAAGTAATACACAGTTTTTTCCCGAGAGGACAGCTCTCATCTTAAAATTGTTATTTTCAGCTGTATGAAGAGCTTGTACGGAACTGAAACGTTAGTGTCATGTCAAACATGACAGAAAACCTCCTAGTACATAGTTGGTGTCAAACTAATTTCTTGTTTGGGCCCCATTATTTTTGAGATGACTTTACTCGCTCACTCACTCGTTTTCCAAACCGTATAATCATATTAGGGCCACATGGAGCCTGTCTCAGCCGGCACCGGCCGAAAGCAGGATACATCCTGGGCAGTTAACTAGCCTATCCTCCTAACAGGTCCTCAGCACTGGCGTTTCTGTCTGAAGTTTGCATTGTTCTCCTTGAGCTTGCGCGGGTTTCCTCCGGGTACCCCGGTTTCCTCCCACAGTCTAAAAGACATGCACATTGGGCTAACTGGCTGTTCCAAATTGCCCCTAAGCGTGAGGGTGGATGGTTGTGTGTTTGTTGGCCCTGCAATAGACTGATGAGCAGTTCAGGGTGTACCCCATCTTCACCCAGACTTGACTGAAATAGGCTCCAGCCTCCCCGTGACCCTAGTGTATTAATAATAATAATAATAATGATAATAATATTGATGATGATGATGATGATAAAGAATAAGAACTAGTCATGGAAGGGAATTTTTTTCCAGACGTTATTTATTCCGAACGCTGTCAATCTTCTCTTTCTGTCTGATCTCAGTGCCGTATAGAACTTTCTGAGATATTAAGTCAATCTTTCCTTTTGTCCTCGTAGCGATGACCTTATCCATTAGAGGGTGGAAGTCATTTCACTGACGGTAATATGAAATATCAGAACGGCCAAACAGGCAGGAAGGAGATTATAGGCGCAAGTTAAAGTGTATTGCGATGCTGAACATGTCTGTTTACTCACAGTCTACAAGCACCTGTTCTTACAACAGGCATCGGAATTTGCCGGAACGTGCTTCATAAGCGCTCATCAGAGAGCGCGAGGAACTCGTGAAGTGGAACAATGTGTTATCACATTGTTCCAGTGCGCCCCGGTGCACACCCCATAAAGGCCTCTATTTAAATGCAAATTAGTCATACGGATATGTCGTTAAAGCCAGTATATATAGCTTACTGTACAACAGTGTTCCGCCAGCGCTCTGGACAAATTTACAACGGCATCTTGATAAATGCATCTGGTATTTTGCCAGGAATGGGCCCCAGGCAAGCTGGCACTTTTTCCTAAATTGGATCTGTGGTGTTGGCTGACCTTTGAGGATACAAATGTTTGAAATTCGCATCAAATTTCACCAGTGTTGATCTCAACACCTGTCCTGTTATTGTACGAGGCCTGGATTATGCATATGATGGAGGTGTGGCCTTTGTGTCTTTCATTCCCAGTGAGGGGGGGGGCCTTGGTGCATGTCAGACCTCAGGAATGAAGTGTAGCCTGTGTTCTGTCAATCATAATGAAGCAGGCACAGCCTCTTTGCCCATCAGTTTCAGTAAACGAGATGTCTGTGATTGTGTTTGTGAAGGGGGTGTGGCTACTCTGTCCATCAGTTCTCCTGAAGAAGGCGTGGCTAAAGTGCCTAAAGTGGCTAAAGAGGTGTGACCTTTGTGAATTCAGCCTTTCGGTCAGGCTGTTTGCTGTAAAGCAAACCCTGCTCTTGAAGATCTACCATCCTGCAGGTTTAATCTCCAGATAACAATGAACACACCTCTTTTATCTGAGGTCACTGTTAGATTTCGTCTGGTGTGGATGAGTAAGGTTGGAGCTAAAGTCTTCTAGGAGGAAGGTCTCTTGGAATAAGATTGGTGAGCCCAACTTTAAATGAAAAAAAAAAAGACCCCAGATGGAGCTGTGGCCTCTATCCAACAGGTGTGTAGGAGTTTCAGTGAAGGAGGTGACCATCAGTCCTCATGAGTGAGGCGAGGTCTTCTTGCTCTCCATGTTTCTGACACATATAGTATGTTGCATTTCCCTACTGTGTTGTATTTTGCTACATGAAGGGTAAGAGAAGGTCCCAGAAAGAAGGTCCTGGGTCCAAGTTCTAGGCCCGGGCGATTTTGTGTGGAGTTTCCATGTTCTCCGCATGCTGGCGTGAGTTCACTCCAGTTACTCCGGTTTCCTCCCACAATCCAAAGACATGCCCTTTAGGCTAATTGGCTGTTCCAAATTGCCCTTTGGTGTGAGTAAGTGTAAATGGTTGTGTGTATGTTGGCCCTGCGATGGGTTGGCGAGCTGTTCAGGCCAGAGCTGGCTAAGATAGAATCAGCCCCCCCTACAACCCTAGGAGGATTAAGTGGTCCGGAAAGAGATATAGCCATACTGGTTGATGAAACCCTTGGTTGTAAAAATATCCATACGTGTCTGCACTCTAAAGGATGACGTTTTTGTGAAGGCAGGGTGCACCATGAACACTCACACCTAGGGACGATTTAGAACAGCCAATTAGCCTTTAGGCTCATTTAGTGCTTGCCTTTGGACTGTAAGAGGAAACTTCACACACGGGAAGAACATACATACTCCACACTGAAACGCCCAAGCCCAGGACACTCTTGCTGTGTGGCAGATGTGCTTACCACTCCGCCGCCAATATACCTTTTGCCTTTAGTTTTTCAAACTTTAAATCCATGATCAAATTATGGACTGCTGATTGATAAACTTGTGCCACACTTACCTGCTAATGCCAAGTATCATCCTTTATTGTGTGCATTGTCTCATTGACTCTCCAGCATGATTGCATGATGTACTACCATCGCAGCAGTGCATTACTGAAGCTGTATCACATTCAGTGCAGGTAATTAGCATTGTGCATTGCCATTTGTATTGGCTGTCACTGATTAAGTAGCACTCTTAGAGCTTTACAGAATGGTTGCCTCAGGGGCCACAGATGGATCATTGGTTTTAGTCATGCTGTAAAGAACAGATTGCATTGATTCAGGACTGGTATTGATAGAACACAGTGTTACACACAGCGGATAAGCTGTCATCTGTCAAGAATTGTGTATTGCAATAGGAACACCAAGTAGGCCGTGGAAAATTTGTGCCTCGGTGACCTCAGAATGACCCCTCAGTTCACTATCAAATAAAGAAGCAAATCGGGTACTTATTTAAAATAAGTTAAATTAAAAAATCGGAACAAATTTCGCCTACAAATCCACTGTTTTCATCCCCGTCTCCTTTTAAGTGCTTATGACATTAACTGTTAATGAAACCTATAACTCTCGAGCCCCTATTGGGGTATAATTGAAGTTTATGTTCTGGCCCGAGGAAGAGTGCTGTTAAGTAAATTACCTTGATGGAATTAAAGGTTAAAGTACATCCACTTGGTTTTCACTTTCCATTTTCATCAATGTCCAGTGTATGCCTGGATCTGAATTATAGCCATGTGATGAAATGTTATACATTAAGGTGGATGCACATGTGTTAGGTCTTACCCTTTTTCACGTTGATTATTAAGAAAAACTACGTGATTACATTGCAATTCAAACAAATTTCCACATGCTCGGGTTTAGATGCCTTCCCACCCCTTTAAGATATTACCTTCCCTCATCAGGCCTAAGGTGAACACAGGACCCAGACTCAATTACAATGCATTCACTCTTTGTAGGGTCTCTGATTTCT
The DNA here is from genome assembly GCA_028564935.1 of Neosilurus hyrtlii. Lineage (NCBI taxonomy): Eukaryota > Metazoa > Chordata > Actinopteri > Siluriformes > Plotosidae > Neosilurus > Neosilurus hyrtlii. The sequence goes on from JAOUQZ010000025.1 coordinate 13,116,021, forward strand.
ATATGTGCTTCTTGGCAAACTGAGGGCGTGTGCCCCCGTTTACCCAACAACATGGGATAACATGGGATAAAACTGACATAATAGGAACAAGAAACCTGGGTTTCATGCATTAGCATTTTGAGTGTTTTCTCATTATTAGCAATGTTAGCATTTCTGTTCTCGGAGCAGTGTAGCTGCCATGATTCCAATGTCACAGGTCCCGATTTAATTTTGTCTATACAGTAGTACCCCCATAAGCACATTTTTTTTTGTTGAAATGTTTCCTATCTTTGTCTACTGCTACTAATCAATACAGATGCTGGTTACTGCAAGATTTGATTATTAAATTCTGCACCTCACTTTTTCACACCAATAAAATTAACAGTTTAATAAAAAATATGATAATGCAAAGAGTAGCTGCATAGCCGTCAGCCTGTTTCTACCCTGCGATGGCCTGGCGAGCTGTCCAGGGTGTACTCTGCCCTCGGCCAGAGTCGGCTGAGATGGGCGCCAGCCTCCGTGCGACCCTAATTAGGATTAAGTGGTTCAGAAAATGAATGAACGAATGAATGATAATGATAAATAGAAAAACCACGTGGCAAACCATAGCTCAGTCTTGCTAGCAAAGTGTCTGCTACTGGCGCTAGTAACAAGATTATCCTTGTTTGGGCTTGGCTGTTTCTGTGTAGGATTTGCATGTTCTCCCTGTGCTTGCCTGGGTTTCTTTTGGGTACTCTGGTTTCCTCCCACAGTCTAAAGACATGCAAGTAAGGTTTACTGCCTGGTTATGTTAGGCTTTTCCAAATTGCCCCTGTGTGTGTGTGTGTGTGTGTGTGTGTGTGGTCTAGTTATTCATCACAGTGTGGGGACATAAATCTGTTTACACAGTCACATTATGGGGACTTGGCTTTCTAATGGGGACAAACCACAAGTCCCCATGACGTAAATCATTACATTTTAAGGTGAAGATGTTTTTAAGATTAGGGGAAGGTTGGGGTAAGGTTATAGTAAGGCAAGTAGTGGTTATGTTTAGTGTTAGGGAAATTTCT